>OZ057400.1:12752878-12870378 GCA_964056695.1 Melieria picta
CCATTTAACTTTTTAGAAGGTTTCAGCTCTTAACATATGAATGGATTGTTACGAAAATTGGCTTTTCTGGCTCAAGCAGGCGTTAGTCGTATCAATTGTGCCAATATAAAAGACACTGAAAGTCCTTGGCGCAGTTCATTCACCAAAGTAGTCACTTTATTTACAATTTTCATAACATTCACTTCCAGTGGCGCACACAGGGGGGGTTGGGGGTTTAAACCCCCGAAATATTTTTAAGTTAGTACAGAAATTTAATTTAAAACCGTCGCATATATGTTCAATCATCAATAACACTACCCTACACAAAAAATGAACATAAAAAAAGTGTTTCCTAGACTAACTTTGGGCCGCTGAACACGAAACTGAAGATCAAAACAATTTTGTGAGAAGCGTTTTCAAATCTCCGAAAAACCAGTTTTACCCTGTTGTTTCAGTTATGAGCACATATCTTGTAAACGAACCATCCGACTAACACAAGATGTCCATTGATCAGAAGATAATACCTTAGCTTTTCCAGAGATATACAGATTGTCCAAATCAGATAAGATTTGGAGAAATTACTGACGATGAAAGTTGTAAAAAAGTGAATTTTTCGACCATTTTCAAAAATCATAAATTTTTGAATGTTTTTTTATAGATAAAATAAATTATTTCCTTTGGTTTTAAAACCTAAGATGAAAAATATATTATTTGTGCAAATATTAAGCCTACCGTTAATGGAATCGAAAGAAAAATGACAAAGTTATGATGCACTGAGTGAAAACACCAACTTTACATTTATTACACCGTGACCCATCCAAATGTTGATATAGGCGTGTAACTAGAGGTAATTTACCTGGCATAGTCAGTTTTTTATTTTCTGACCTAAAGTGATTTTTTAAGGACTTTAAAATTTTAAGGACATACACATTTCAAATATGTTTTTAAATATTTGCGGTTGTGCAATAATGAAGATATGGGTATCAAATAAAAGAGAAAAACTGTCTCCTTTAAATAAATTTTCTATTTTGAACCAAAGGACCAAAATATGTCAGGTAGGGGAAACATACATGTTTTGGAACTCAGTCTGTGGATTCATACATCTAAATTTTATTCTATTTCAAAGTTCTCAAAAAAGTTACACGAAACACCCCCCGAAACAAAATTCTGCGTGCGCCACTGTTCACTTCACTGATTCACTAATCACATCTATTCACTTTCTTTTCACTTTTCGTATCCATATTTTACTGCTTAACAAAAATATTTGTATTTGTATTAGCTGTTCTTACTGTGACAATAATTCTCTAAGAGCCCCTACACTGGGCAACACTGAACGGGCACTTGTTGAAATTTTTAATTCTCGCAGAAATGGTTTGAGGCTATGCTGGAACGTTCGAGAACGAGTTACACTCCGGACACACAAGTATAAAAGACCGCCGGGAATAGTGCTGCTAGTCGGTTTAGCAGCAACGTTCCAGCATAGCCTCAAACCATTTCTGCGAGAATTAAAAATTTCAACAAATGCCCGTTCAGTGTTGCCCAGTGTAGGGGCTCTTAGAGAATTATTGTCACAGTAAGAACAGCTAATACAAATACAAATATGAACCTGAGAAAATATTTATTATGTTCTTAGCAGGAACCGTAACAGTTATAAGTTTTATTATAAAAATCAATGTTCAAGAGTAATTTTTTTACTTTTACTTAATGACTCAACAAATAACAGTTATTTTTTATTTATATTTTAAAAATCCTATAATAACAATTATTTTTGATTTTTTTCTTATTAGTCCACAAATAACAGTTTTTTCGATGTTTATTTTAGTTGTCCTATGATAACAATTATTGGTGACTTTTATTTAAAAAAGTCATCAATAAAAATCATTCAGTGACTTTTATTTATAAAAGTCATCAATAAAAATCAGTCAGTGACTTTTCTTTTTTAAGTCATCAACAAAAATCATTCAGGGACTTTTATTTATAACCGGTGGTTCCAAAAAAGAGTTTAATATTAAGAAGTGCCTGTTTTGGTATCTGTTTCTTACTTTTTTAAAGAAAGAATCAGATATGACTTGTCCCGTGTTCTACATTTCAAAGAAAGTAAGAGCTTTAGGGTCCTGAAAGTGCTTCTAGCTTGTTTATCAGAAGACGCCTCTGATCCAGTGATGTCTGCAGAAGCTGTGGACATGAAACATATAAAGAAACGATACAACACTTTCTGTGCTATTGTGCCAACTCCGCGACCTGGGCTTAAGATTTGCGATGGACCTTGCTAAAACAACGAAATTCGAAGTCTCTGATCTGCTCTCCTTTGTTAAATATTCGAACTGGTTTGCCCAGGAATGAGATTGTTGGTTAGGTAGTTATATTAGATATAACTGGCTGACAACGAATGGCCATAGACCCTTATTAGGTCCTAAGCGATGCCAGATGGAGATCTGAGACTGTTAGTTAGATCCAGAGGACAACAAATAAAGACTCATAATGATCCATTTTGGCCTCTGAGTGGAAGTGAACACACCCTTTCCTACCTAAACTAACCCTTGTTCTTAATTTGACGAGCTTTCTGGAACCTTTTTTAAATACTCTACTTCAACGCTAAAATTTCGAAAATTTGAGATTTTTAAAATTTAAAATTTGCATTTATGTTTTTATTAGTTATTAAATTATTATCTCAATCCAGCCATTATTTCTTGTGCAGCTAACATTAGCATCTGACATCTGGCAGCATTGCCGCTGCTTTCAATGCAGCCAATATGGCAACAATAATTTACTGCTGCTCCATGCGAAAATGTCACATGTCTTGCGGGTGAATGTCAAACACAGATTTCTTGTTTGCAACAAATGCGACTTAAATAAATTTTTATTATTCCCTCAGATTTTAAGCTTATTTGCAGCGCCGCTTTGTGGCTGAAAGGTGCTACTCCCCTTCAGTTTATGTAAGTTTTTCTGCTCATATCGGCTTTAATGTAATAATTTCATTATGAGTCGCACAGCACATCGTTTGTGTCCAACACAAATCACCGACAAATTGGATGCGCCGTACCGTCGCTCATTAAAGTCATTGCAGCTCAAGTAGACGACTTACAAAACGTCCGTTTTTCTTCCGCCACATGACATTAAATCCTTGACAAGAGGCAATAGGAAAAAATCCCAAATAGAAATAAAAATAAATTGTGTTTGCCACGCTGTCGACATTAAGCTCGAAATTACCCAAAGGTTTTAGTGTTGGCCATAAATATGAACGCGATGTGGCGTGCGACGGGCGCTTTCGTCTACAGTCTAGTTGAGGCAGCACATAAAAATCAGTCCGACATTTTTCCTTTGGGTAGCCGAAACATGTCCCTTGGCTGTTGGCCATGTTGGAGTCGATTCGGTGCGGCCGAAAGTGCTGCTGCGGCGGCTGTGAGCTTTTAAATGGTGTTGATGTGCTAATGTTTTGCCACATTCAGTTGGCCACCTGTGAAGATGTGTTCGGGGCCTTTGTGCGCTCTTCGAATGTGGTGCAACTGTCGTTAACAGATGATTTTATATTTATCAGCTAATTTGAAATTTTACTGCCATTTGATTTAGATGCTTTGCTATCTTCAGAATTTTTTTCAGAACATTAACACTGACAAGTCCAAACAGAATCTCAGTTGCTTGAACAGAGTTCAAATGGGGTTTGGGTAGCCCAACTTGCGCTGCTAAATTGCGTTCGTGCTTCAGGCCTTATCCTGGCTGTCACGAACTCCTTTTAAGCCTGCAAAAGAGAACAAAAGATTCTGGGGAAAACACAAATGTTCCATGCATTATTTAACGCTCTAATTGGGAAATTGAATATTGGCAGACTGCCGCAAGCAAAAAGCATTCATTCGTTGAGCATTGCTGTTGCTGGCAACGGTATAGCAGCTCCGGAAGCAATACGTTTTCATTATAAATCATTTAAAGACCACATATGTGTGTGTGTGTGTGTGTGGTGCGTAAATTGCTTGATTAGATAATTACAACATATTTGCACGCACACATGCAAAAGCGCCGCCGTGCAGAGGCATTCAACGGCACGTGCTGCGTGTGAGGACTCGTGGCACGGCACCACAATAACAACGTCGCTTACATAACATGCACACATGAAAGCAACGTGCCAAAGGATAAACGAAACTCAGGAATTGTAGACGTTGACAGTTCAAGGCAAAGTAAGCGAGCGCCCACACAGAAACTCACGCACAGCGGCACGCAAAACCGCTGAAATTGTAATGATTTTAATTAACAGCAGACCAACAAGGAAAACAACGCACACACATATGAATATATGCCATATACATACCGACAGGAAATGTACAGAGTGCGCCATCTTTTATTTCGATATGTAAAGATTGAATAACTTTAACATTTATAAACCGACTAGCAAGGACCCGCGCATTTGCACGCAAGTTTGATGTCAATGGGGTTAATAAATTAAGTTCCTCTTAACCCTTTATTGATCCCGTCAAATTTTTATGAAAAAATACTTGTCTAATTTTTTCTCATTTGAAGTGCTTTTATTATATTTGAAGTCATTTGGCGCATCAAGTCATGTTTCTCCAAACAAACTCTTAACCCATCGTTGACCACGTCAGATTTTGATTTTTGAAAAAATTAGACAAGTCGTGTCGAATTATTTCTTACTAAGAGTACTTTCACCAAGTTTGAAGTCAAAAGGCCCATAAAATCTTTTTTCTCTATACAAACCCTTAACCCTTCGTTGAGCCCGTCAGATTTCGATTTTCGAAAAATGAAAAACAGGTGTCGAATTATTTCTTACTAAGAGTACTTTCAACATTTTGAAGTCAATAGGTACATAAAGTCTTGTTTCTTCATACAAACTCTTAACCCATTATAGAACCTATTAGATTTCGATTTTCGAAAAAATTAAAAAAACGTGTCGAATTATTTCTTACTAAGAGTACTTTCACCAAGTTTGAAGTCAAAAGGACCATAACATCTTTTTTCTCCATACAAACCCTTAACCCATTGTTGAACCCATCAGATTTCGATTTTCGAAAAAATTAAAAAAATCGTGTCGAATTATTTCTTACTAAGAGTTCTTTCACCAAGTTTGAAGTCAATAGGAGTAAATAATCATATTTCTTCATACAAACTTTTAACCCTTGGTTCACCCCTTTAACCCTTTCGCTACAGGTTTTCCATAAGACATTTTTTCAATTTATACTCGGACCCTGTATTTTTGAGTGTTTTCTATGAGAGCAACCACATCGTTGTGGCTGTAATAATTACTTAAACAATAAACATTAACATTTTACACATAACGAAAATTTGAATATTTCTTCATTTACTTCAGGCAAAATTAAAAAAAGGTATCTAAATTGAAAGAAAACGTCAAATTAAAAAGTTCTCTAATTTTTTCTGCTTCTTCTTCCTTTACTATGTCAAGATATACCATTAAAAAAACGTATATACTTCTCTTCTTTAAACTTAAATATTCAGTTTATTAATTTCGTATTTTTCCTAAAACTTCAAACTATTCTAAAGACCAACAAAAAAATGTATTCTTGCAACCATAGAGGATGCAGACGTCCACAAAGTAGCATGTTGCCATATGGCAACAATATAGCGAGAGAGTTAAGTTTTGATTAAAAAAAAAGATATGAAAAACACGTGTCAAATTGTTTTTGATTTCAAGTGCTTTCACCAACTTTGATGTCAATAGGCCCATCGGTACACGTTTTTTTCGTAGTCTTTCCGTATACGAAGCTTAACCCTTGATTCACCCCGTTAAATTTTGAATTTCGAAAAATTTAAAAATACGTGTCGATTTGTAGTATTTTCACTGAGTTTGAAATCAATATGATCATTAAATTAAACTTCTTCATACAACACCTTAACCCATATTTTACCAATTAAGACCTCGAATTCGAAAAAAATCCCGTCTTTTCGACATTTGGCGTCGAATTTTGTTGAGCACGGGACAGTGCGAGATCGTCGTCATGTCGCTCAACAACGTGCAAGACGTTCCAATGAACTGGTTGAGGCGGTAAGAGAGAGTCGAGAACACACACAGGTGTCGTATTGTCACCTTGCTAAGCATTTTGGTGTCAGTGGAACCACCTTGCAGCGCAATCTGGAGGATGATTTGCATTTGTTTTCGCATAAAGTGCAATTGACTCAAAGAATATTGCCGACAGACTGTCCACGTTGCTTGAAATACAATCAAACAGTCGCTCGAATGGTTGATACATAGCGGCATTAAAAAATGCCGCACCCTGTATGGAGTAAGAAGCTTTGGTTAAAGCAGCCAACGCTCGCTTGAGATGACAGGAATTTAACAAAACGATACTGATTTCCCTTTAACTGATGGTTGTTGGTTTCTTTTGGGCGGTGTTGAACTTTTACAAAATGCTCATTGTTGTTGTTGTTGCTACCCGCACTTCGTTATGCTTTTTTGTGGCAACAATTTTCCGGTAGAAAGCAACAAGCTGTTGCTGGCAGTGCGAAGAAAGAATCAGCACCAATTGAAGTGGTAAGAAGTGAAAGTGGGAGGGCAGGCAAAGCGTAAAGAAAGCATGAAATGAGTTATGGAATGTGGCAAGCGCACAAATTTCAATCGCTTTCACCACAGACAAGCGTATACATTTTTTGGGCAAAAGCAAAAACAATTTTGAGCCTTCAAAATGAAAATAAAATAAGTAAGAGGCAAAAGAATAAAATAAAATAAAGAAACCCGCATCATATAATCATGCCCCGAGAGCATGCGGGCTCCTTCCATTCATTTTGCTTGCCGCTCAATCGACGCTCGACGTTGCCTCACGTTCGCCTTCGGCCATTGCCAAAGCACTGATTCCGCAAACACACACACACACACACACGCACACAGTAATTTCTTTGCCATTTTCATTTTTATGATTATTTGTGCCGCCTCGCTGTGAGACTTTGAGCCGCCACCGACGCAGCTGTCAGTCACACTTTGCATTTCCACCGAAATTCTTTGCTGTCTCTCTGCTACTTTGTTGCCCAAGTTTTTGGTCGCTGCTGGCGGGCGCCTCGTCCAAATTCCTTGCGACACCTGTGTGCGGCATGTTTCGCTCACTTCGGTAACATGTTGCCGCCAGCTGTGGCGGCAGCGGCGCTTCGCAGCGAAAGCCAACTACAACAACTCCAGTGTGCGTGTGCGCCCATTTGTGTTTGTGTCCGTGGGGCTTTTAGCAACATTAGTGCGTTTCGTGTTTCGGGTTTTGCGTGCTTGTTGCATTGTTGTTGTTGTTGCCAGTTCAGTTCGGTTGCTGGTAGCGCCAGCCTGTGCAGCCTCCCAGCGTTGTTGCTTTTATTTATGTTTCGTTAATGACGACATTTATGTAAATGCGCACAACAACAAGAACACCAACAACAACTGCAGCAATGCGCTCAACTGCTCAGTGACGACTTTGGAAATTTCGCCTTCGCTTCTTAGAGCCGCAACCACTCTATGGTAATTGTTTTGAAACTCTTCTGCGGCAGCGGCAGTGCAAAGTACCGTTGTTGGTTACATTGTGCGGCGCGCCGGTGGATCGTGTCAAGTGTTTTTTCTTGTTTGTTGCAAATTTGTTTTCAAAATTCTTTCTGTTTAAATTTTATTTTTATAGCATTTCATACAAATCGACTGCAGAATCTGTACGCAGTTTGCTGTAAACAAATGTTCCAGATTGGTAATTAAAGGATTTACTAGTCTTATAGCTGTGGTCAGATCATGTTTTTTTCTTCTTAAATATGAATCAACAAATATCAGCTGAAGAATGAAGAAAATAAATTTGAAATTTAAATAATTCCCATTGTACTTTTGGGCTCAGAAAGAGCGACAGAGGAGAAATACCAATTCAATAGTCAACAATTGTCTTCGATATCTACGTTTTAAAAGTTATAGGAATTTGACTTTTTTAAGTATAATACATCTGTATCTATATCTGTATATCTATATCTGGAATATAAAATATATAATCTATTCTTTTATTCCATCTTCATCAAAATGTTTTCGAAGTTCATTCAAAAAATTGAAAATACAAGTTTATTCTCCAAACTTTTTGTTGTCTTCTGTGAAGGAAGGACATCTCCATCGTGCAGAGGTTGATAGCTTTAGACTACTACACGATCTAACTAACCACAGATATACATTACCATCATACATTTTTGAATATCTTTGCCTTTTCGCAATCGAATTGAGTTACACATATTCCAGATCAGCGGGTTTCTTTATGGATATTTTCAGCAAAACCAAATAGATTATACTTGGCTACCTATTTTGACAAAGTTAGCCTTCGAATACATTCAGTAAGAATGCCTTTTGAAGTCTTTCATACCCAACCAGCAGGGCCCAGCGACTTTGCACGCATGCATTTTTTGATTTCATTGAAATAATTTTTACTCCCTCTTTACATAAACTTCTATCAAATTTCAAAATGCGATGAATTATGGCTGATTCTTAGTACTTTAGAGTTCTTCAAGTCTGAAGACAATGGGCCCAATTAACCACGATTCTGTTAACCCGTGTTGATGATCCCGAAAGATTTTGATGCAAAATACTTTTCTAATTATTTCTCACTTGGAGTACTTTCACCTAGTTTGAAGTCAATTGGTCATTTAACTCATTTTTTTTCCAGTTTCCCCATACAAACTTTTAACCCTTTGTTTACTCCAGATTTCTTATTATTGCTCATTTGAAGTGATTTTACTAAGTTTGAAATCAAAAAGTCCATTAATTCATGTTTTTTACAGTTTCCCCATACAAACTTTTAACCCTTAGTTTACTCCAGATTTTGATTTTCAGAAAAAGAAAAAACACC
Organism: Melieria picta; assembly: GCA_964056695.1. Lineage (NCBI taxonomy): Eukaryota > Metazoa > Arthropoda > Insecta > Diptera > Ulidiidae > Melieria > Melieria picta. The sequence continues at coordinate 12,761,647 of OZ057400.1, forward strand.
TGTCGAATTATATCTCATTTTAAGTGATTTATTGAGTTTAAAGTACGAGTAAAAAAAACTCATTAAATCATGTTTTTCTATACAAACTTTTAACTCATTGTTGAATCCGAAACATTTTGAGTTTCAAAAAAATGAAAAACAAGTTTCTAACTATTTTTTACTTCAAGCAATTTTGAAGTCAATAGGCCCATTAGTTCATATCTTTTATATAAATTTCTCGCATACGAATCTTATTAACCCATTGCTGATCCCGTTAAATTTTGATTTTCAAAAAATTGAAAAATATTTGTCGAATTTGATTTGATTTTTGATTTGGAATATTCTGTGATCAATAGGTACATTAAATATTGTTTTTTATACAACACCTTAACACTAAAATGCCCGCATGTAGTCATTTTGACTAAATTATTGTTTACTGACTTTTTTTTAATTTTATTGGTTTTTAAGTAGCAAATATGAATAAATGTACACGAGATTGAACTAAAATAAGCATTTAGTTTTTATTTTTTTATGGTTTACAAAGTAAATTCATTCAAATAAAATAGCGTACTTTACTCATAAATGGGATAAATGGAATGAAATTTGGAATTTGTGAATGAATTTTATGAGTGAATTTTGAATTGAAAAACTTGGGAATTGTCACAGCCTACTATGATATTATTTTTTTTAAATATTTGCAATTATTTGAAATTTGTCTATATTTGTCTATTTATCAGTAAGATTTGCTGAAAATTTTATATAGGTAGTCAAAATGACTACTTTTGGGCATTTGCAAAATTGGGGTAAAAAATGTGTTAACAAAATTTTTAATTTATTTATTCCATTTAGCTTTAAAAATTAATAAAAGTCACGTAAGATATTTTTTCTGAAAGCGATGCAACAAAAGTTATTTACAATAAAAGACCTCAATGTAGTCAAAATGACTACCTTGGGCATTCTAGTGTTAACCCATGTTTTGTCCCTTAAGACCCCGAATATGTAAAAATCCCTTCTTAGTGGAGGTTTGTTTTCAATAGTGGACCTACAGTTCAAATTTCATGTTTGAAGCTGCAAGCGGTTGAATGAATCAGTCAGTCGGTCACTCAGCAAGGACCAACAATTATATGTCTATACATAAGACATATGTACATACATACATGCACCATGTAGAATTTGATAAACGAATTCGCACCAAATTTCTATTTAAATTATTTTCTTTGAAATTTTCAAAACACTTTGGTCGAATTATGAGTTTTCCAAGTGTAAACAACTTTAAACTTCTCGGAGGTAATGTCCCAACAGCAAAACAAAATGTTGACATTGAATTATATTTTTAAAAGGTAAACACTCCACACCGCACATAAATAATTCTACCGTTTCCAACATCATCAACGCCATCAAAGGCGCACATCAAGGCAAATGTGTCTCCTCTGTTGAGATTTTACAATGTAATTGCGGTGTATTTGTTGTTGCTGTCTGTATACAAGGACTAAGTAAATCAGTTTGCTTTTAGTCCCCATGCCGACTTCTGCACACCTACAAACATAAATATTGGCATGCACACATGCACGCACTTGTGTGTGTGTGTGTGTGTGTGGAGGAGCAGACCGAGTACGTTAGCTACTCGACGCACCTTTTCTTGTTGCTGACTTTTCGTGTGCTGTGCCGTTGCCAATTGCTTTGGTGCCCTGTAAGCTGTAAGCCACGTGTGCGCTGTGAACCGAGCACTTTGTTCATGTGTTCGTTGGCGAGTGGCATATGTTGCATACAACTAGGCGACGACGACGACAGACGACGGCGCACGCAACGCATGTCTGTCAAGGACATAAGACAGCAAAAACCAATTCGCACCAGCAGCAGCAGCAGCAGCAACGGGTGCGGCGGGTGTCCGCAACTAACCAGCCAGAACCAGCTGCGGCTCGGGCGTCAGATGGCCCGAGGAAGGGGGCCGCCAGCCATGCGAGATGCTGAAGTGTGGTTTATGTGCCGGCAAGTGAGAGTGGCTGTGCGTGTGCTGGCGCAAAATTGTGTTTGCCTGCGTGCGGGTGACGAATGACTTCGGCACAGCGGGCAGCAGCAGCAGACATGCAACAACAACAACAACAACAAAGACCAGCCTAAGCCAATGTGCGTGCGTGCGGCAGCGAGCTAATGCGAAAAACAATGCAATAAAGCGAGTAGCGGCCGTAATAGAATAACACAGCGACAGATGTGAGGACGTCGAGGTGCAGGACACGTAATGGAAGCAAGGCGAAAATCCTTTTTGGCTGCTGTCACGCTGGCGTATGCAAATTGGAGAGAGCTAACAGGCGCGCGATCGTCAGACAGGCGAATGGAGATGGTTGAGCGGACCAACGGACGAACAGCCAGTCAGCCAGCCAAACAGACAGTCAGCTGTATGTCAGACAGCCAGACAAATGTTTGTGCTACTGCCATCAGAATTTCTGTATGTGTGTGTGTTTGTGTTTATGGTTGAGAAATTGCTACACGCTTTGTTGGCGCTGCATGTGTCTGTCACTGTTAGGCGCGCGTGTGTTTGTGTGCGTGCGTTATTTACATTTGTTTGTTCTAAATGTACTTAAGCAGTGAGAAATGTGCAAGTGCCCATAACTCGTTGGCCTGGGCCCACTCAATACCACTGTTGGCTTCCATTCGGTTCGTTGCCACCAAAACACAAAGCACCACCAAACATTCGACTCTGACACTAATTCAGCTGCCTGTTGCGTTCGTTTTCTAATGGAATTTTAGTGCGAACAACATGAAAATTTGTGCCAAAATTGGATATTAAAGGATTTTACCGACATGCTGCTGCTCTATTTTATATGGCTGTGTGCGCGTATGTGTGTGAGTGTGAGTGTGTGCAGTAAATTTAAGTGCGGCTCCGCATGCCCTCAGGCGAGGGCCACAAAATTTAATTATTATGTTCGTTGCCGAAATTAAAGCAACTAATGGAATTTGGGCGCATAGTGTGGCAACGCTGGCTGGCTGGCACTAATGCTCGGTAGCAGCTGCAGCAGGTGCAGGCAGGTGAAAACGAACGCAAATGGCGGCACACAGTGTCGCGATTCCATAGTAGCGAGGGACAAAAATAGAAGGAATAGTCGTACGACAATAAAATTTTGTACATATAATTTTGTTATAAAGAGAAGTTAATACGCCAAAATTACTTCAATCGCCCCACGGACACGCCCACCTCCCATACAAACGAGATACCACGTTGACAGTATCTCGGAAACTATAAAAAATATATTGATGAAATTTAGTACAGTAACTCATATCATCAATATAAAGGTATATACCAAAAATTGTATATATATAATATATAATTTCGATCAACCTACAAATACGCTTGTCCTAAAAAAAGGAAATATTGAAAAAACTACAAATATCTGTGCATACTTATAAGTAAATAAGTAATTTGAAACCCAAATAAAAAATAATAACACCTCTTATTAAACTCAGTAGAGCATATATTTCCATTAAAAATTACAGTTTGTAAATTTGTACTGCTAGGATAATCGGTTTTCGATCATGAATTATTGGAAATTAAACCCTCTACATATATTTTTGACCAAATTTAAAAACTCCTTTCTTCAACTTCCTCAGATATTATATATTGCAGTATATCAGAGTTTTGGTTTTCATGTTTAACTTTCATTTTCGTATTAACTGCTATAATTGGTTCTGAAGACATTAACAAGTTTTGCTTCTTTTCGAAAGTTGCCTTGATTCGATGGCAAGCCACCCAGTATTACGGAAGCCTTCCATCGAATCTACCTTTTTTGTAATTTTTCTAAATTGAGTGGTGTTTGCATATTATTACAAACAAAAATTTATAGCTCAAGCGAAGCGCAGCAGTGGTCGCTATGTTTGCCTGCCAACCATGCTGCAAAAAGGACCCCATTTTTGACTGCATACGTCACTGAAAATGCTGAATTTCTTAAAAACGTGCAAGTTTGTGCAGCTAAAGTCCATGGTTTCTATTAATACATACTTTCAGCTATATCAAAATGTAAAATCTCGAAGTAGTAAGAAGTAGTTTTTTTTTTAAGTTTATCTAAAGTTTGATGACACTGCACTTTTATTCCTACGAATTGACGTTTCTTCAAGTAGCGGTACAAGGAATATGGAAAGCAAAACAAAAGAGGGAAAGCTTCCACAAAGTTGCAAAAATAGTATATTTATAGAATATATTTACTTAACATAAGGTTCCTTGGCAAATTTTTCAATAAGAGGCCTCGAACTTACATTCAACAAATTGCAATAATTTCTACTCAAGTCACCAACCTTCACAAAGTGCAAGTTTGGTGGTCTGCCATCGGTATATAAATTGCAATTTTTAAAATTCGTTTTCACATTTTAGTAAATTGAGGTATTTACTTCAATACTACAAACTTTTTTTTCTACATTTACGACATTCATTTTTTTGATTTTTGTCCCTACTCGCGACACTGTGCGGCGCTGTGTCGAAGCAAATGTCGTTAGGGCAGAGCTGCTGCCGGTTGGCTTTAGGCTGCTCGCTGCGTCAAAGATTTAGTGTGTCTGCAAACTGCTGTGAAGACTATAAATCTTGCAAAGGTTGTAAGCAACAAATAGGAGTGTTGTTGTATTTGTTTGGTATGTAGTGATATTGATTGCAGTTTCCTATTAAAAACAAAGTTTTATGCTTATTTACAAGAAGTTTGAATTAGATGCTGAAAACGTTTTTGAGTTGTTGCTGTAAAAAATTGCCATCAAATAATGCCTTCAGTCGAGTGCAATACGTGCGAGGTTAATTCGATTTTATTTGTTTTCGTCAGCAGTCGAGAGAACAAAACTGCGAACCCACAACCCTTTGAATTACACAGTGCGACAATTATGTATTAAGACTCGAATCATATCTCAGCAACCAAGCGCGCCATCTATTTGCGAGCACATGCGTTTTGAAGCTTCAACCTTCCTCTACTAACTGTCAAAATTTCATAACATTTGGTTGACATTTAATATTTATTAAAATTCATTTTGCAAAACACGTTTTCGTTTGATGTTGAAATTTTAACATGGAGCAAAGAGCGGTCAATAAATTCCACGCAAAAATTGGTAAAAGTGCATCAGAAACATTCCGAATGATGCAGCAAGCGTATGGCGATGCTTGTTTATCAAGATCAAATGTTTTTTTATCGCATACACGTTTTGTGGATGGCAGAGAGTCGCTGGAAGATGAAATAAAAGAAGGAAGGCCAATTTCTGTTCGGACGCCGGAAATGATCCAGAAAGTTCGTGATTTTATTGCAGAAGACGGCAATGCTTCACTGAAAATGATGGAAGAGGCCTTAAACATCAACAGAGTAACTATCCGACTCATTCTTCACGAGGATTTGTGCAAAACAAAGGTCTGCGCAAAATTTGTTCCACACACATTGAACGAGGAGCAAAAATTAATGAGAGTCAGTCATTCTACAGACATCGTTGCAGACGCAGAAAATGATCCAAACTTCCTGAAAACAATTGTTACGGGTGATGAAACATGGTGTTTCAAATACGATCCAGAAACCAAGCGTCAAAGTGCGGAATGGAAATCAAAAAACTCACCAAAAGCCAAAAAAACACGAAAAGTTCCATCAAAAATCAAAACAATGCTCATCGCATTCTTCGAGAGCAAAGAAATTATCCACAAAGAATTTGTTCCAACTGGTCAAACAGTTACTGCCGCATATTACCTCGAAGTTTTAAAGCGTTTCATGGCCAGAATCTGTCGTATTAGATCAGCATATCGCGATCCAAAAAGTTGGTCTCTCTTGCACGATAATGCACCGAGTCACACAGCACTCATTGTTCGTCAATTTTTGGCTCGGAATCAGGTCTGTGTGTTGAATCATCCGCCGTATTCACCTGATTTGGCACCGTGCGACTTCTCTTTGTTCCCGAAACTGAAATTGAAGTTGAAAGGATGCTTTTTGGATGACATTCAGACCATACAACGGGCTTCGACGAGGGCACTGGAGGAAATTCCGAAAAATGAGCTGGAACACGCGTTTGAATCACTATTAAGTGTATTGAATCAGGAGCAGAATATTTCGAATAAATATATCGACAAATTAGCAGATATCGTGTTTTAATTGTGTTTTCTAGAGGCAGTCTTAATACATAATTGTCGCACTGTGTACGTTTCAACACACGACTTCATGCAATACGCCAGAAGTTGACAAATTTTGCTGTTTTTTTTCGAGCAGTCGACAGAACAAAACTGCGATTTGAACCCTGTTTGAACTCTGTTTCAACACATTAACCCTCTACTGCCCCAAATTTTTTTTAAGTCGAAAAATTGTTCACCATGTAGTTTTAGAATCATATAGGTTAGGTTAGGTTAGGTTGAGGTGGCTGCCTCTGTATGAGACACACTTAGGCCTCTTAATGGGCCCGTTGTGATACCACAGATTCCACCCGTTTGAAATGCGTATGCAACACTGTTTTTTTTTTTTTTCAACATGTGATACACCACACATTTCAAACGGATGGGGAAAGGGAGGGGAGGGGAGCGGACCTACAGTTTAACGCCGAATCCGAACGGCGATGGGCAGTTTTTCTTTCACACTTGGAGGTTTTGTCATTGCCTGCCAAGAGCGCACTTGTGCGATTCTTGTAATTCTCATTCCCTTCATGTGGATAGCGACAGAAGTAGATGAGTGTTTTTTCCAGCCCAAGCCAGGAATCGAACCCGGGGCGCTCGGTATGAGAAGCCAGCGCGCTACCCGCTGAGCTATCGAGGCCGAATCATATATAGAATCATATAAGAAGGGAAAATTTTTAAAATAAAAAAATTTGCTTCTGTGTGGGCGTGAAACCTATATAAATTTGCGTGCCTTAAGGCCGTACTGGGCACATAAGCTAAAAAATTTAACTGATGAACAGTTTCATGTTTTGTTGATTACACGACTCGATACGAAAAATACTCCTAAAAATAAAAGTGTTTTCTAGACTAACTTTGGGTCGCTGAACACGAAACTGAAAATCAAACAATTTTTTTAAAAAGCGTTTTTTTTCTTCGAAAAAACAGTTTTTTTCCTATTGTTTCAGTTATGAGCACATATCTCGTAAACGAATCATCCGACTAACACAAGCTGTCCGGCGGTCAGAAGATAATACTTTATCCTTTCCAGGAATATATAGATTGTCCAAATCAGATGAGATTTGGGAAAGTTACTGACGGTGAAAGTTGTAAAAAAGTGAATTTTCGACCATTTTTAAAAATCATAAATTTTCGAATGATTTTTTATGGATAAAATAAATTATCTCCTCTAGTTTTAAAATTTAGGATGAAACATATATTATTTGAGCAAATATTAAGCCTAACATCAATAGAATCGAAAGAAAAGTGACAAAGTTATGAAGCAATGAGTGATAACTTTACATTTATTACACCGTGCGAGAAAAAAAAATTTTTGCCGAGACCCATCCAAATGTTGATATAGACGGTCATTTATAGTAACTGGGCATAGTCAGTTTATAATTTTCTGTCCCAAAGTCCTTTTTAAAGAAAGCACATACAAGACCAAATGTATTAAATCTTTTCGCTTTGGTGCCTGATGCAGCCTAAAGGCAGTATGCTTTCCCAAGCCGAAAAAGTAACTGTAAATCCTTTTTTCACTATAAAACACTTAAAATCATTAAATTACATTACAAGGTACTCACTCATAATTTTCTTGTTTTAATCTTTTAACGAAAAGTATTTTTAATAATTTTTTCTTTTCTTTACTTTTCACGAAATAATTATTTCTATTAATTTCGACGAAGTTCAAATTTCAACTGATAATAATGCGAAACATGTGATGCTTACAGCCGTGCAACATTAAAGAAATGACAACTTAATTTATCTAAAACATGCCCTAAAAATTCCATTAAAAAAAATTAATATTTATGTGGACTTTTCTAGGTTTTGGTGGACCGTGCCTTAAGGCCGTATGGGGCAGTAGAGGGTTAAACACAAAACTACAGTGATTTTCCTATAGTAATGTGTTCACCTTCAACTGCCCATCAGATATACAACGACTCTGAGCTATTCAAGCATCCCTTTCAACTCCTTCATTACTCTCACACAACTTCAATGCAAACCTTCCAGTGTCCTAACAACACTTTAACTATGCTTTAAATACTTAAACTCGTACACCAATTTCGTTAATGGCCCAATTAAAGAAACTCAGTTAGTTCAGTTGCTGTGTTCGCTTCGTTTCGCTTCACTTCCTTCGCTCGCTGCCGCTTTAAATCGAATAGGAAAAACTTCACAAAAAAAGTCTTGGCCCAACTCTAATGAGCCAATCTCTCAAAAATTTAATTTACATTCAGAAGTGTTTTGTTGCTGCACTGCCAAGCGCCACCGCCTTAACCCATCGGCTGCCGCATAACCCATTCGATGCTTGTGCCGCCGCCGCCGCCTCCGTGAAACGTTGCGGCAATGAAACGCTGCAAAGCTTTTGCTCCGTGCGTGCGCGTTCTGCGTCTGCGCATCCGGCATTCCAGCGTGCCGGCGTTCCAGCAATTCGGCCGCCACTGTTGGCCAGCACTTCTGGCCAACTTGTGTCAGCAGTCGAGTCTGTGGCCGTTTGCCAAGCGGCCGTTCTCCGAGTCTTTGTCCAGCGAGTGTGAATGCGCGCGCGCTCGGCGTAATAATTTTCACGTCGTTCATTCGGTCGGTCGGTCGATCGGTCGCCGGGTCAGCCATTGTCGGCGCTGCACCTGTGCGGCACTTGACTTGGTTTTCATTTTCCGTGGAGTGTTTGTTGCTGCTTCTGTGTTGCGCGTTGCGCGGTTTGTGTACATTTGAGCATTTTGTGGAATGTTGGTTGTTGTTGTTGTTGTTGTTGTGTGTGTGTTTGTGGTTTTTTTTTACTGAATGCCGAATTCGACCAAAGTGGATTTCGGATATTTGCTGCACTTATGTTTACAATTTTTTCATGCGGTACCACACACACACACTTACACACTCATACATTCATACAAGCCAGTGCATATGTATGGTTTGTCTGTATGTGTGTGTGCGAGGTTATACTCTTCGATGTGTGCATTCACATCTGTTTTTAGCGGCTTATTTGTTTATCTTATCTTTGAATTGGTTGTTTGTGCAGCGGGTAGCGAACGAGTGCGCTGCTTGTTGGCCCCAGAGTTGCGTATAACTTGGGTGTTGTTGTTGCTGTTGTTGTTGTTACTTATTAATAATACCGCTGACGCCTCCGTAATCGTTCACACGCCCACTCAACGCGCCTATTCGAGTGTTCGACGTGCTTCTAATTCAGTTTGGTTCAGCGCACCGCATATTCCCTCCTGTGCCAGTTCCCGTTGTTGTTGTTGTTTGTGCGAAATTTCATTATATTTAATGAACAATAATTTCAAGAAGCATTTAAGTGCATCAATGTGTGAAAAATGTGTTTTTTTTGCGAAATTTGCTTTTAATCCGCTCAAAAGTTTAATTAGTGTTAAATGTGTGTTGAAAATTGAAAGGAAAATTATGAAAAATACAAAAAATAAATTCTTATTAATTTGCACCAGAACACAGTATGAGAATTGTTTAAAAAGATTTGATGAAAATGAAAAAAGCAATGCCCAAAAATATGTGAAACAAATCGTTTACGTTTCGACAAATAAATAAGAAAACGAAATTGAGGCGCGTGAAAATGTGAAAAGATAAATATTTAAGTTGTGGAAGTTTTTGTTAAATTTTTCAAATCTGTAATTTTCAAATATTTATGAAATTATTTTATTATTAAAAATACAAATATAAATGTAAATATAAATATGAACATATACATAAATATAAATATAAAAATATAAATATAAATATAAATATAAATATAAATATAAACATAAATATAAATATAAATAAAAATGAATAAATATTTCAGTTGTGGAAGTTTTTGTTCAATTTTTCAAATCTGTAATTTTCAAATATTTATGAAATTATTTTATTTTAAAAATACAAATATAAATGTAAATATAAATATGAACATACACATAAATCTAAATATAAACATAAATATAAATATAAATATAAATATAAATATAAATATAAATATAAATATAAATATAAATATAAATATAAATATAAATATAAATATAAATATAAATATAAATATAAATATAAATATAAATATAAATATAAATATAAATATAAATATAAATATAAATATAAATATAAATATAAATATAAATATAAATATAAATATAAATATAAATATAAATATAAATATAAATATAAATATAAATATAAATATAAATATAAATATAAATATAAATATAAATATAAGTATAAATATAAGTATAAATATAAATATAAATAAAAATATAAATAGAGAATTATAATTATAAATTAAATATAAATATAAAAATAAATATACAAAATTTTAAGTATAAATATACATTTATCATAAAAATATAAATTTATTATATAAATAAATATTCCTCAAAATAAGTTTAAAAATGTAGAAAACATTGATATGATGAATATGCGATGCCAAACTTAATTGAATGCTTTTTTTTAAACATATTTTTAAAATGAAAATATACACATTTTTCTTTTATTTTAAAAACTTTATTTAAAATTTGAAACTTAAAATCTTGTATTTAAAAATATTGACACACTCAGCTATCAATAAAACAATTTGGTTTTATAAGGTTTAGAACAAAGAAATCCATTATTTTTTCATCAAAATGGAAGGCTATCTTTAGCACAGGTAGAATGGTCCGACTAAGGTCAAATATGCACCGTTCTGTTCTTTAAATTGTGGTTAAAAACTGGAATAGTCGACATTCAAAAACTTCTTTTGAGGCCAATTTTCCACCAGCAAAATCATTCGTCATGGACAGAAACAAAAGGTGGTAATCACTTAGTGCCAAATCCGGACTAACTATAAGGTGAATGCATTAGAATCTCAAAACCAAGCTTCTGCAGCTTCTGGCGAGTCACTTTCGATGTGTTTGGCCTGTTCTGATGGGACACAATTTCTCTCCTATTGGCCAAAGCTGGGCGATTGCTTCCTTTCAGAGGGTGCAATTGTTGACAGTGCAGGACCAAACTACAAGCTTGGCCATAAGATAGCATCTCATATGTATAGCTCTTCATAGTATTGGTGAGTCCTTGCCAATTTCACCAAACATATAGCAAAATCTTCCTGACGGTCAATTCCGGTTTGGCTTCCGTTTTGTGACCGTTTTCGCTTGACGTTGTTGTATGCGATGTAAGCTATTCGGTTTCAAATAGTATTGGGCTAAAAAAATTGTGGGAAAACTCCCCTAAACTGAAATCCTGTGGGCGGCACTACAAGGACCACAAACTCTATTCACATTTTCTCGCATCTGGCTTGCGGTTTTGCCTTTATTGAAGAAAAACTGTAGAATATGGAGTATTTTTTCATTGCTGGTGTCCATCTTTGACACAAAACTGTCTGAGAAATTTTTTTTGGTACGAAATCGTATCTTTCTATACCGAACCCAATTGCACTCATACAACGCAAAGTACAGATTACTGACGCCTTTTGAAAAAATAATGGATTTATTTTTACTTCACCTCAAAAATATATGAGTTATATTTTGCAAACCAGGTTAGGTTAGGTTAGGTGACAGAAAGGATGTGTGCGGTATGCACTTTCACTCGGAGAACCTTTAAGGTGGATTGTATTTCTCTTCATTTTAGAAGTGCAATGACTTTCCTATCTACTGTGTTCCTAGCAGATTCAGACGAAATCGTTTTGAAACCATTTGGTCTTGGCAAAGAAATTGTTTTGGTTAGTAATCTGTCCATCAAAAAATCTGCAAAAACTAAATTTACCAAAAAAATTACATGAAATTACATATATATATAAATTATTAATTACATGAAACAGCCTTTCAAAGAACGTTGAAAATTTTCTCAAATAAACAGTTTTAAATTATTGTTTGATATATTAACCCTTTCGCTATTTTGTTGCCATATGGCAAAATGCTATTTTGTGGACGTCTGCATCCTCTATGGTTGCAAGAATACATTTTTTTGTTGGTCTTTAGACTAGTGTGAAGTTTTAGGAAAAATACGAAATTAATAAACTAAATATTTAAGTTTAAAGAAGAGAAGTATACACTTTTTTTAATGGTATATCTTGGCATAGTAAAGGAAGAAGAAGCAGAAAAAATTAGAGAACTTTTTAATTTGACGTTTTCTTTCAATTTAGATACCTTTTTTTAATTTTGGCTGAAGTAAATGAAGAAATATTCAAATTTTCGTTATGCGTAAAAAGTTTAATGTTTAAGTAATTATTACAGCCACAACGATGTGGTTGCTCTCATAGAAAAACACTCTAAAATACATGGTCCGAGTATAAAAATTAAAAAATGTCTTATGGAATGTTGCTAAAATAACCACATAGAAGCCTAAGACGTAAAATTTAAAATTTTAACTTTCCCCAGTAAAAACCTGTAGCGAAAGAGTTAAGCAAAATTTTAAATAGAAGTAAAAAACTAAATTTACCGAAAAAATTACATGAAATTACATATATGTAGAGTTACATTAAATTATTAATTACATGAACAAGCCTTTCAAAGAACATTTGAAATTTTCTCAAATAAACAATTTTAAATAATTGTTTGATATATTAATGTTCCAAAGCACAATGTTACACTTTTATTTCAAATACTTATGTTCTAAAAAAAATATTTAACAAATTGTTCCAATCGCGCTTTCCATCTTTCGCTTCAGCAACACATTACAACACGACTGTCAACATATCGCAACAACTTGTCGCTGCAGCAATGTTGCTGTATAGCAAACAAACTAAACTGAACTAAACTGCATCAGCGCCACAAGTGTCATTTCAGCAACAACAACAAGAGCAACACAAACAAAACACATTAAAGTCAGACACTGTTCCGCTTTGTCGCCACCGTATCCTTTCACACCAGCCTACAACCGGCCACACCGCAATCAAGCCAACAACAACAGGCTTCCAATATACAAAACAAGAAAAAAAATACACACACACACACACACACATGGAATACAAAAAAGAACAATATGCCGCACATGTTTAGCACCAAACCAACAAGTTTCCATTGCCGCCTGCAACTCGAATATTTTGCGTTGCGTTGCGTTTCTATTGCCGGCGTTCCTTGCCAATGTTCCCCCGACATTCCTTGTGGCTCATTGAAAGCTTTTCGGTGAATTTTCCCCAGTACGACACAATTTCCCAACACACACGGCCTGGTGCTGGCACATTTTTCAGTTTCGATTTCAGTCTCGCGGCAAAACTTCAAACGTACAGTCAAAACGGTCGGACAACGCGCCAGTGAATTTTTTTTGGTTGGCTTGATTAAATTTTTTCTTGAAGCTGCCAACACTGGCGGCAAGGGGAGCAGCGTCTGCAGTGTATGTGTTGTGTAGGATGAAGATTCGCGCGCACCTGTGTGTGTGTGTGTGTGTGAGTGTTTGTGTTTATATGTTTGTATGGGTGAGTGAATTGGCTGGTAAGTGGCACAAGCAGGTCGGCTGCCTGGTTGACTGACTGGCTGCTCAACAGGAGGTCAGACTGGCAGCCGGGTGCATAATTGTACGCCAGCACACACACACATACACACATGCAAACAAACAAACACACACACACAGCTGGCGGTCTATTAGTTGCGTGCAACGTTTTTAAAATACATAATTGAAATAATTTATAACTCAAGCGCAACAAAAAAAATTAAATTGAAATAAAAATATCAAACAAAAGAAGCGACTGAAGCTGAAAAAACGATGTGCAACTTTTACTTTGCTGCCCTTTAGTTCTGTTCTATTAAATTTATTTTTTGCATTTTTATTTCAACACCTTTTGCAGTTTCTCTTTGGTACTTTTTATGTGCATCATTGTAAAGTTTGTTTGATTTTATTTTTTACTTTGTCGCTTAAAATGTTGTACTTTCTGACGTCCTGGACAAAATTAATTTGTCACAGAGTCAATGTAGAACGTCTCTCGGTTCGCTGCGTGCACAAGACGACAAAGTAATTTCACGTGTACGACAGACGTCAGTGTTGCTGTTGGTGCATTCGTTCTGTCGACAACTGTTGTTCTTGCTGTTTTTAAGTGTTTTAATCCAATTTCGCCCATACATTCGCTTCCGGTTTAGTCTGGTTTCCGTCTTGACTTGCTTTTTCCCCTTCAATTTTCTTCGTACCACTTTATGCTGTACGACATGCAGTCGCCGTCGCTGTGCAGCCCTCGGGACGTAAAATCATCCGCTTGTCGACTGTGCGGTGGTCACAGCGCTCCTTGTGACCTTTGGTCACTTAAGTGCCATTTAAGTGCCGCTTCAACAGTTATGGGTGAATTTTGTTTGAGCCAACTTATTCGTTTTCCCCACTTATTTAGTTTAGTTTAGTATGGCTTCAGTTATCTCAAGGAAAAATTAGACACAAACTCACAGTAGACTTTTTTATCGAGCGTATTTTTTAAAGAATTGTCCAGCTGCGCATTAAATCTCTGACTGACTTAAAGCTAAATGAAAATTCATAATTTTTACATAGAATAATGGTAACTACCGTTAATACCACAAATGAAGGAACCAATTTAACTAAAAACAATAATAACTTTGTACTTTGAAAGCTATTTTAAATGAAGCGATAAAAGTGCCTTGAATCACTTTTGAATGGAGAAATTAAAGAACCAAGGCTGGAGTTCAGTACAATTCTGACTTCAATTTTCTTAGTCACTTGCTTAAATAATGTTTTTGACAATTGATTTTGCTTAGCTGGTTGAAATGTTTTGTGCAAGTGTTGCTTGCAGTGTAGGCAATTTCTGTTGGAAGGTGTTTCAGTCTGCACTGCTGACTGTATGGTGCCGCTACAATAGATTGCCTTACTCAAATAATATCCAGTCGAACATCTTCTATATGAATGTTCCTCATTTTGAAACAAAATTTCACCAACTTTATAGATGATTAAATTTTTTACAATTTCTCAGGTTCTTTCAAAGTTCAATGTGATTTTTAGCTTTCAAAGAACACTGTTGACATAACGGACTTTTCTGGTAACCAACTCATCTTTTTAACCGTTCTAGAAGCCGTCTTTTATGAAAGAATCTTTTCATACTGTTGAACGAATAGATCTGGCGCATAGATTTTTCATACGTGCATGAATTTCTTGACTTCCTGAAATCACATTCCTCCTCCTACAAACCCTTAACCCATTAAAGCCGGGTACCAGTTCCGCCCATACGATTTTGATAACATTTCATACACGACCTTGCATTGACCCAAAGTGATCAGAAACAATTTCAGCTTTCTATCTCTGCACGTTGCTGAGATATTCATTGGGTATTTTTTACCCATTAGGCAGCAATGGTAGGTTTTTTCCATACTTTTTAAAGTGATCAGCTAAACACGTGAACAAAATATGTATTGTTTACAGGTGAGTTAGGAGGCAGATTTTTGTGAGGTTCTAGGACCACTACGTTTCGCCACATTTTCCACCTCCGGAAAATTCACAATTTTTGGAGTCTGGTAACTCTAGCTAGATGGCGGAATTTTAGGGTGACCTCCACTAGACTAAGGTAGTTCCATCTTTACCCCAACCATGCCTATCAATAATTTTGAGATATCTCTACCACGAACTTTTCTGTGATTTTTTAAAAAAGTCAATTTTCATGGGTAAAATTTTACCCATTAGGCAGCAATGGGTTAACCAATTTTTGAGACCCCTGAAATATTGATTTTCGAAACCGAAAAACTTGCATTGCATTATTTCTTTTTTGAAGTACTTTTATCCATTCGTAATTAAACAAGCCCAATAAATCAAGTTTCTCTTAAACGTTTCTTATTGCCAGTCTCGATAGTTCAGTGGGTAGTGCGCTGGCTTCTCATACCAGAGTCATTAGGTTCGTTTCCTAGCTCGGACTTGTGAAACTCTTTTTGAAAACGGGTGAAATATGTGATATCACAATGGGCCTTTTAATAGGCCTCCGAGTTTGTCTTACAGAAGCAGCCACCATAACCTAATCTAACCCTTTTTGATCCCGTCAGATTTAGATAAAGAAAAACTACAAATATTTAGACAATTATTTCTCATTTACCGAGTTTCAAACTCATATTTCGCCATACAAATCTTTAGTTCTTTATTGAACTCGACAGATTTTGATTTTCAAAGACATGAAAAACACATATAAATTTTTTTTACTTAAAAAAAATGAAATTACTTCAATTTTATTAAATTTTTTCTAGTGTCCGACCGAAACCACTTTTTTGGGCCGAAACCGAAACCGAATATTCGGTTTTTTTTTAATATTCGGCCGAAACCGAAACCGAAACTTTCTAGTTGAAATAAAAATCACCATATCAAGCACTTTTTTCAACAAACGAATTTTACATTAAGTAAATAAAGAACAAACAAACAAACATAGCATAAATAAATAAATACTTATTAAAAAAAAACAATTTATTCAATTTTTAAAAACGTAAATATGAAAAAATCACCCTTTCATACCTTACTCGCTAATATTCAAAATTAAATAATTTAATATTTTATGCTAAAAAAAAGTTTATTTACATTGGGGGCATCCAAATTACTGCTCCTTTCACTATATATCTGCTACACAATAAAATGTAAAAAATATTCTAGAAAGTTTCGGTTTCGGCTATTCGGCCATTTTTTGGCCGAAACTGAAACCGAAACCGAAACCACTTATTTGGGCCGAAACCGAAACCGAATATTCGGTTGGACACTAATTTTTTCATTAAACCACAGTAAAACTGAAAACTAATTATTTGAAATTAGTAACTTTTGTTTTTAGTTTTGCGAAAATGAATGCAAGGAATAGTTTTCAGAGCCATGAATACATACAACAGTCTGATTTGTTGAAAGTGGGTAAGAAGCGTTCAAGTGTTTTCTTTAAATTCGATTCACCAAGATTGAAGCCGATTGGCCAAATACGGCAAATATAACCTAAAACATGACACATTACATATTATTTTTCAAGATGTCACGAAGGTGAATAAAAAAATCTTGAAAAACACGTACAGTTAAAAACTAAATATGTGAGAAAGTCATGGAAAATTTTAGAGACTGTACGGCAAAACTAACCTAAACAATAAATTAAAAAACTATATTTGAAAATTACATTTAATTTTTTTTGTTCTCGAAATTAAAAAACTATATTTGAAAATTACATTTAATTTTTTATGTATTACGCAGGTAGAAACAAAATATATGGAAAAAATATATAAACTGACAAAACACTATAAGAGAAATATATAAAAAAATTGCTGAATGCACTAAGATTCTAAAAAAAATTTAAAATATGTTAAAAAATATGTTTAAATTATTAGATTATTTTCCTTTCTGAGTTACACCGATTTATTAGGTTATCTGTCTATGGCATTGGCGCACACAGAGGGTAAGGGATTGGGTGTTCAAACTCCCCTAAATTCAAAAATTGCTGGTGAAAAATATGGTTTCAAATAGGATTGGACTCAAAAGTTGTACGCAAAACATTCAAAAATTAAATTCTGGTCTTAGGGATAAAAATTTTATGTCACAATCCCATCCAAATTGGACAAATAGTTCAAACGTTATTTATTTTTGTATTTGTTTGAATTATTTCTTCGAGATCGGGGATTCATTATTAAAGACTTGAATTTGGGTAAAAGGTGACCTATATTAGTAGTATTAGTAGTAATAGTAGTAGTAGTAAGTAGTATCAAAATTGGCTTCTCTTTTTGATTTGAGTAGTAAGTAGTCACGTTTTTTCTGCTGCATACATAATTTTTTAATTTTAACCATAATTCCCAGAAGTGAGCCTCACAGTCTCATTAAAGATTTCAAATGGTGATAAATCCAAAAGATTTTCGATTCCATTATTTTATGTAATCCTGCAATAAAATGTTAGAATTATATTGCATTTATAAATTCAACATTTTAGACAGTTTTTGTACTTTTTTAAACAAATGTTTTCAGTAATTTAGCTCATATAAGCCGGACAGTCTCACTTTTGGGTTTACGTTACTTTTAAAATTCTGGGAATTAGGGTTAATTAAGAATCAACAGTTTTATTACGTAATTCTTACAGATATTGTCAGACCTATTCGTACAAAAGCGTTTATGAAATTCAAAATTCAATATAATTCCAAAACATAATTCAAAATTTTAATTTTTTATGCAGTTCAACTGGAAACTAATTGGTTCAAGATAACCAGAAATTTTTAAATATTATTAAGAAAGGTTTGGCTTACAGTAACTGAAGTTGAACCTGAATAATTCTTTATGCAATTGTCACTTTTTCTTACTATTTTTTCTTACTTTTTCTTACATTTAGCCAAACAACTGCAATGCTCAGACATTTATTAAATTCAACATGCAGTTTTATGGCAATTTCTACTTGCGCTTTCGTTCTAAGTAGTCCTTGAAGGTCCAATAGGTCCGACCAGAAATATTCATGCACACAAGTGTTAACCTAACCTTAGCTGATTTGGTGCACTTATTCTAAAAGTCAGCATCTCTGGATATTTTTATTCGAAAAAGTGATGAAGTCAATTGGATTTTAAAGTCCATCAAATTTGAGCAGTCAGCCTTCAATGCACATTTTGCCAAACCTATTCAGGCACACAAGTTTTAATCTAATCCAACACATTCGACAAGGCATTCATTGATCCTTTTTTTGAAAATATTTAAAAATGCATATCAACATTTTCTCAAAGACTAACAACTTCCAGCAAAGTTATCTTGGCATTGTCTCAGTAACGCCTTGCGGTATGCAATGTTCTTTCTAGCAATGTTAAAGCCCATCAGTAAATATTTGAAAAAGTTTTTGCTCACCTTATCTAAAGTAATAATTCTTGTTCTAAATACTCATAAAAATATTCCAACACATTTAGCCAGCTAAAACGCAGCTTTTTTTTGAATTTCTCATGCAAACAACTGAAATGTTCAGATATTCATTAAACTCAACATGCAAGTTTGTGACAATTTCTACTTGCGCTTTCGTTCTAAGTGGTCGTTGAGAGGCTGTTGAGTTGTGCTGTAAAACTACAAATTAAAAAAAAAACAAAAAATAATTTCACTTTCAGACTAAGTGCGCCAATTAATTAGCGCCGGTGTTGAATGCTTAAAGTTGCTGTTTTTGCCAAAACATTTAATTAATGTCGCACATTTTCGGCTGTGGCGCTTTTGTTGTTGTCTGTTGTTCTTCTTGGTATTTCAAATGGAATTCTGCGCCAGGTAGTGAAATTTTAATGAGCATTTAACGTTGCTTGGTTATTGCTGGTTGTGTTTTTGTTGCATAAATTCAGGCGTCAAAGCAGATGAGCCAGTGGCTGGCCACTGTAGTGGAATACGTCAGTGTGACGAGCCGTTTATGTGACGGCATGTTTATTTGCATTTTTGTTTGTTTGTTTGTTTTGGTTTTTTGTTTGTTTGTTGGCTTGTTTGTTTGGTTGGTGTGTTTTGTTTGTTTATTTATTGGCATGGTCGCGTATTTTAATTACACACACAAACACTCATACACACACGCACATACAGACACACAAATAGACAAATAGAGAGCAAAAAATAATAATGAGCCCAAAAAGCTGTCAATTGCTGCCTGTTGGTTCGTTGTATTTGATTTCCTTTTACTGCTTGGCGCTGCGTTTTGTTATTGTTGTTGTTGTTGCGTATTGTTGAAAACTGCGTGCCAGTTTTGTTGTTATTTTGGCTGCATTAAAATATGCAGAGAAAATGCAAATGAAGTTAAATAGCAGCAACAACAACAACAAAAACAAACACAAAAGTGCCAATGAAAGTGAAAAATCTGAAATAAAAAGAAAGAATCTCAAAACAGCATTCAAGATTACAGCGCGCTACAGCCATAACAATAACAGTCAAAATAACAGCAATAACAATAACAACAACAACAACAACAACAAAAATAAATACAATAACAACTAGCACAGTTTAGCTGCGTCATTAAATCGGAGCGTTAACGAAGCCGAAAGTGTGCGCACCAACAACATTTTGTGCGTCACTTAACGCCGCCTGACGATTGTTGCGCCTGTCGTCGACTGCCGACTGTTGGCTGTCCACAACGACATACCAGACGAAACAAATTAATATAGCAGTAACAACAGAAAATGTGCGAGGGGTGAATTTTTATATGAAGAAAATTCAATTTAAAATACATTTTCAGAGCAAAAAAAAATTTAATATAAAAAAACACACGCAGAGCAAAAGGCACAAACAAAAAATTACAACAAAAAAAGTCTTATCGCAGAAAATCACAAAAAAAAAATATTATGCATGCCTTCTTGACGCGACGAGGCTCGTAAGTTGGCGGCCACTGATCAGCAAACGAAAACAACAACAACAACAACCATAAAAACAACAACAACCATAAAAACAACAACAACCATAAAAACAATAGCAAGCAGCACAAACCAACAGCTGTGAGGGTGTTAACGAAAAACAACAACAACAACAATAATTAAAAACCCAATATCAACAACAAAAACAACTAATAGAAAAGCAATAAATAACAAGCTAACGGTATAACGATTAAAACCTGTGCTGAGCAGCGTCAACGTCAAAACACCAACCGGCCAATTGGTCACAGGCGGCGAAGCAGGCGGCGCAGTCAGCAGCATCCTCTGCCTCCGTCCGCCGCATGGAGCAGCAACGGAGCGCAACATCTTCTTCTTCTTCTTAGCGGGTAAGCCTCATGTAGCATTAAAGCTGCGCCACAGTCCATTTACAATGCCACAAATGCGCTGCCGCTTTGTTGTTGCGCGACAATGCACAGTGATTCGTTCCATAGACAAAATTCAAAAAATTTATAGTCTCAGAATTTAACGATTTTGATGTGATTTCAAAGGTAAATCTCCAACTAAGAAAACCCCAAAAAATGTGTGCAAAAAAGTAATTAATGTGTGTGCAAAAGCGGCTCAAAGTTGAAACTTTTTTCACAAAAAAATTTAAACACATATTTTCTGTTTTTTAGTCTATTGAGTAAAAAAATTGTAAAAATACATGGTTACCAAGAAGTTGCTAAAACTTTCAACATAAAGAAATGATGTGCCCATTTTCGCTTTTAATGTTTTCTCAAAATTTGCAAAGCTGAGACTTTTACATCACTTTTAATTCAAAATATTTTTCTAAATTAAAAATCTGCAAATCGACAAAACTTAGAGGAAAATACCTAAAAAGTATGTGAAAGTATGTTCCGGGATTTTTTTTATTTTAACCCATTTTCGGCCGCTACTAGAAATAGCGAATATTTTTTTAATTCCTTTTAAGGACTTACATTTAGGACCTTAATCAAGAATATTTTTGGATTTTTTTTGTGTTTTTTTTTTTTATTATTTTTTTTATAAATTAATAAAAATTTAATTTCAAATAAAAACAAATATATATGTATATAATTTTGGTCAAATAATAATCAAGCATGAAAACAAACAATTGTTGGCTTACATATGTACATACATGACGACTTCTGGCCAATTTTCGATTTTTCGACCACTGAAAAGTACGCGGTGCTGAGAGGTAAAAATATTTTCATAATTTTATGGATATCAATTGATTGCGGTAATTTGGTCTTTAGGCTTCGTAAATAATCAATAATAAATCAATAATTTGAAAAGGTTATATATTTTTCAGAATATTCAAAATATGACTAAAAAAATGCTTTTTTTCGTGCCTTCGCCAACATCTCTAAATTTATCTTTTTTAAAAAAATTATTATTTTGAGGGGTTACCAAAAGACCAAAGCTATTTTATGCATCAAAAGTTCACAGATATAATGTCTAAGTGAAGAGCTACTCTCCTTCAAAGTGGCTGGTCGAAAAATCGACCAGCGGCCGAAAATGGGTTAAGAAGCATTCTTTCTCTGTGGGATAACCGATATCTTCCGATCTCAGAAAATAATTCAATTTGAAAAGTGGTCTAAACACCTATTTTTCGACAAAATTTATTTTTTTCATCCCTAAAAGTATGCAATCAGCATGAAAAATTGAGAAAACTGCAAAAAGGCAAAACATACTCGTACGTCTATTATTATCATTTTTATTGCAAAACTAAAGGGTCCTAAGACAATTTCTGTTACTCTTAGCAATTACCAATGTTGAAGCTACCGATTAAATGTAAAATCAGGAAAATCTAGCCAGTACACTTCTTACTATAGCTTTCCAAAAATGACGAAAATTGCAAATTTAAGTCTCAGCCATTGCCAAACCAGAAAAGTTTAAGAAAACAAAAAATGGAGATTTCAATTCAGCAGATCATGATTAACTAGCATACCAAATTTTATGAAGAACGGACTACTCCTTCTAATTTTGTCCCGCGGTTGTATGGAGTCGAATCACTGTGCAATGGCTTAAACTGTTTTGTGCCTAACGCAGCCGCATTGAGCGTGTAGATAAAACGCCAAATGCAAAATTGATAGATTGTGGTTGCAAGTGATGAGGGAGGCTGAGCAGGGCAGCAACTCAACAATGACCGTCTGGGCACAGCCTTAGCCACATTCGAGTCTCCCGTTGCGCCATGAAACGTTTGTGTGAGTGTGTTGGCATATTTTGATGTGTGCAAGTGTGTGTGCGTGTTGTTGTGAATGAAGCGCACTTGTATGGCTGCCGCATTGGCGTCACCGCTGTCAGTGTGTTGTCACCAGCCGCCTTCGCACAGTCCCAGCAAATGCGGCTTTAATTAGAAATGTTATTTTAAACTTTGCCAAAAATGAAGTTTTCGCTGGATTAGCAGTGAAATTCGGATGCCGCCACTGTCAGGCAGTCACTGAGTGTGCGACACGTCACCATGAGTGGGCTGCGTGTGCGGCATTGTGCGGTGTGCGTCGGTGATGCTTTGTAATTAGTGTAAATGGCGGTAAAATTGTAGCAGACAATTCGGCGCCTTACCGCAACTTCCATTAGTTGGAAAGCATTCAATTAAGTGGCCGTACTGAATTACTCTAAATGAACACCGAATTTCATTCACAACAACAATAATGAAGCACAATTGTGAAAATTTGAATTGATGGCGCCGGCCGCCGTTTGTCATTAGCGATTCGCGCAAACAAAAACTCCAAACGAAATGGAAATGAAAATGAAATGTTGCCCTGCATTCAAACTGTTATCCATTAATAATAATAATGTTGCGTGCTCGGCGCAGCGGCACCAAACATTGTCACTACGCCGGCAACAGCCATCGGGGAATTCGTAGGGCCACAGCCAACCAGCGGACGACACGACGGCGCGCGTCGGCCATCAATCACAGCCAGGTGGTAAATCAAAAGCCATCAGAGTTGTTGGTGGGCGTTAATGGCGAATGCGTAATGCATAAATAAGCTTGATTCTCACACTCGTAATTACTAAATAAATGCGATTTTACATCAACGAATTCTCAAGAATTTCCAAACAGGAATTTACTCAACTTTGTTAGAGAATTTTGTGTAAATGTTTGTTTAAGAAAGCCTTAATTTAGTGAAATTGGCGCACAGAGGCTGTAAACATGGTTAAGCGGTTTCAGAAAGTATGAATTGTGAGCAAAATATGTTTTGTCATATTTGATTGCATGAACCAGAAAAAGAGGAAACTTGTGGCAACAACATGTAAAAGTTGTAGAGAGACTCAAGTTAGATGCATTTAATTTTGCCTTCGAAATTGGTGAACAATGGCTTTCCCAACGATTTCAATCAAGGAAGTGGAAATGATAGTTTCTTTTTCGTTGAGGTTTTCAAAACTATTGTAGAGAATACCCATTTTTGTTGCTTGTTCTTCAGTGGGTCAATGACCCACTCGCTTGATTGATTTTGTATCTTTTTATTATTTAAAATACTGATACTCAAATAAATTAAAATTTTTGTACTTCATTAGAATTGCAGCTTCCGCCTTTTTTTTAATAACTTTCGAACTAATAAAGCTAGAGTAATGAAATTTTGACACGTGATCAGGGAGATTTGGGGTTTTAACATACTTACTTTTCAAGAAAATTCTATGTAAATTTTCAAGTATATAAAGGTTTAAAATTTTCAAAGGACCTTTTTCGTATCCTTTTTTATAAATAGATAAAAAATTAATTTTATTTAAATTCTTGAGCCTTTCCTCTTTCATTTGATATACCTACATATCGACACATTCTAACGAGATTAAGTATTTTTTATATTTTTTGAATTTTTTATCCCCTTCAAAATTTTGAAGTCCTTTTAAAAGGACAAAGGATGTAGAAATGAAAAACTGAGTACGCAGTATTACTATATTTGGTCTCTAGTTTCACACACATATGGATTTTTCCCGGTGTGAAAAATGCTGTCGCACGGTGTAATAACTGCAGTAAGCCTAATCAGCTGTGGGTGTTCTCTAATTGAGCTATTCACGGATCTGCTTTTGTGCTTACTTAGCAGGATTCATTCTCAACCATCTATTGGTCGCTTAAGCAAGAAAGTTATCGGAGATTACGCTCTTAGTAAACGCTTCACTCTCGTCCAAAGCTTCTCGTCCCGTCTCCGTGCCAGCTCATCAGCTCGTTTGTTACCGTCAATGTTGTTGTGCCTCGGTAGCCAAATCAGTGCAACTCTGTTTCGATGAGTCAGCTCTGGAGACAAGGGGAAAGAACCCTGAATAATTCTTATGGTACTACAAGGTACCACTTTTCAAGATCTAAGTGTGTCCTGTGGCTCATTTTGCTCATTCTTCACCACAATTTCCTCTTTACTTTAGCTAATATTATGAACTGCCTAAAATATTACCAATGTGTTATTGAACATCTTCTGGTATTAAAGCAACAGCGCTCACAACGGTCTGCGACTCTAATTTAATGTTACTCATACGCCATACTGAACTGACATATTATATATTTCTATGTATGAACATTGTTATGTAGTTTCAAACGCATTTTTAATGTCAACATTTTATGAGCCAGCGTCATGAAACCATGAAATAAAACAGACTAGGAGAAAAAACCCCGAATCTTTTGGTATCAGGGAACTTTTCATTTAGTGTGTCCGGTGGCCCATTCTGCGCCACAGACAGCCATGTCAACTTACTCTACCTTAGTCTACGAAATGCATTAAATATTCCAAATTGTTATTAAAGATCTTTTGGTATTAAAGCCACAGCCCTTACAGACGCATCTTAGAGACGCTAAATGAATGTTACTC
Source organism: Melieria picta (assembly GCA_964056695.1). NCBI lineage: Eukaryota > Metazoa > Arthropoda > Insecta > Diptera > Ulidiidae > Melieria > Melieria picta. The sequence continues at coordinate 12,786,714 of OZ057400.1, forward strand.
ATACGACATGTTGAACTGGGATATTATATAATTTTATGTATAAACATTGGTATGTAATTTGTAATGCATTTTTAATGTCATGAGCAGGGAAAGGATTTTGAGGACCTAAAAACCTATAAAAAAGGCAAAATAAAATAGCAAAAAAGGCACGGGAAGCCACTAAAAGCTGCCAAAAAGGCAGAAAAAGGCATTAAAAACTGCCTAAAAAGGCAAAATAGGGCATTAAAAACTGTTAAAAAGGCAAAAACAGGCATTTAAAAATAAGAAAAAAATACTAGAAAATCTAAAAAAAAGGGGAAACGGTATGTATTTTGTAATAATTTTATTTCATCTGACGTATGCAACATACAATATTTATACCTCGTTTTTTGTAAAAGAAAAGGAACATCAAGGTTTTCAAAGATAGTTTAAAAACTAAAACTAAGATATTTTAATTGAAATGTAGGCACATATTTTAAATTCATATTTTAACTTCTCATATAGAAGCATAAAAGCCGTACTTGTATCACAAAAAAATAAATAAAAGAAAGGATTTCAGCACCTCTCTCAGCACCACCAAACTCTGCTATCAGCGCGGAAATTGTTGCGCTAACCGAACTTTTTGATTTTGGCATGTTTTTTTCTTTAAATTTTCCACTGCGCAACAAAAAATAACGGCTTAGGAATGATCAAATCAATGTAAAAACATCGATAAGTTAATGAAATTGCAATGTTGCCAATTAATTTTTTTTTAGTTTCAAGGTATTTTTGCGAAACAAAAGGTGGAAAATATTAAAAACGAAAGAAAAATAAAAAGGCGCTCGACAAATCTTGAAAAAGGCATTTTGTGGCATTTATAGGTAAAATAGGCACTAAAAAAAGGCATTTATGGGTGAAAAAGGCAAACTGCCTTTTTAAGACAAAAAAAGGCAAAATAAAAGTGGTATATTTCTAATCAGGAGGACCTAATTCGTGCTCATTTTCGATCAGAAATGCTCTATCTAGCAGCAAACAAAAAAGGCAATTTCCACAAAATCCTTTCCCTGGTCATGAGCCAGCTTCATGAGAACCTCTCTGCGTTCGCGTCTAGACGAAACGGGTTAGGAGAAAGAACACAAAATATTTCTTTTGGTACCAGGGAACTTTTCACTAAGTGTGTCTAGCCAGTCACGTCAACCTATTCTACCTTAGCTAAGTTCAGTTAAAGATCTTCCGGTATTAAAGCCACAGCCTTTACAGATGCCTCTCAGATACGCATAATTAATATTACTAATACGTCATGTTGAACTGACGCGCTAAATTAATGTTACTAATACGACATGTTGAACTGAAATAGTATTACATTATTATTTCATTTTAAAAGCATATTTAATATCAAAAACTACCAAAAAGTTTACTCCAAATGAGCAAAATTTTGACTATTCATTAGCAATTTAATATTATACTTTCAGTTATGGAAGAAACTTCATACTTGTGTCCTTTGAAGTGAACATTTTCAAACCATCCCTCACCCGCTCAACACTTTGTCTCAGAATCATTAAATTACTTTATTTATAGCGTTTAACAATGCATACAATTATTAACTTATTAAATTCTTGTGATAGCCAATTTAACCGAACCCTAAACGTCATTGACCAGAAAATTCACCACCAACAAAATATTCAATATACAAATTTCATTTTCTGCATAAATTAAAAACATAGCAATGCGGTTGACGGTCGTCAGCAGCACAACAAAAGGGCTAAACCATAAATGTCTGAATTATCCATTGAACCAACGTACTTGCCGGTGGTTTAATTAAAATTTTGCGGTTACCAATCGATGCTTGAATAGGCGAACAACGACAACCGCAAAGTATTTTTTGCGAAATTAGTTTGGCACCACGCATTTATGCATTTAAAAGCTTTAATTTGGTGCGTGCAGTGAGGAACATGGAAAATGTGTGGAAAATGAATAGCAGCCGCTGCTATTTTTCGGCTATTATTGCACGCCACAGCGTTGTGTGGGCAATAAATAAGCCAATAAAGTTGAGAATTTATAATGAAATGCAAACGAAACTTTTGACAGCATTTCAGAAAATTCACTAAATAATCCATGTAGAAATTTTGTTATTTATTTTTTGTGAGAGTTTAATGCCGCTGCTGGTGCGGGCGATCACTTTAACGTTCGGCTTGAATGAATGAAGAATGAATTTCGGGGAGCGCTTTTCATGTCAAACGCTCCGACAGCCAAGCTTGTCTTTGTCTGCGCAATGTCGAAAGCAAACGCCGACACAGACGCAACGAACAACATTTCACAGTTTTCACTTTAAGCGAAAATCAATTTCAATTAAAAAGAAATTTGTGTGCTCGTGTACGACGCACGATTTGATTGCAGTGTTGCTGATGCGTTGCACATGAGGGTAATCCTTATAGGGGATTATAGCGTAAAAAAAAAATAATAATAAGATTGCTCTGACGTCAACAAGCAGCATGCAACTCACAGTGAATGACCGAAATGAGGCGATAAGCAACAAATTAGTAACAGAAAGAAAAGCGCACATTGCACAGTGTGTTAATTTGCGCTGATACAGACGCCTAATTGAAGCGACATTGAGCTACTTGCGTCGCCGGCAACTGAGCTGACGACAATGATGGCAACGACAACGACAATGACGACCGCGCAAACGAGCCCAGAATGGGCCCGTTTGCCTTGTTTTAGGCTTTATTAAAGCGACATCTTGGCTCGCTGTCGGCTCTAGTGCGCCTTAAAGTATGCCGCACGCTTTGCGGCAATGTTTTTCTGCGTCAGCTGCGTTTCAGTTCGTGCGCAGCAGGCATCGAACGGCATTTTAATTAGGCCGCAAGTGTAGCAGCAGCCGGTTGTGGGCCCCTTTCGCTCGTCCTGTGCTAAACTTGCTTTGCAAATTTGTGCATAGCTTGGGACATTTTTATAATACTAAAACCTACATAATTGTGTATGCGCTGTCGTCGTCGTCGTCGTTGTCGTTTACTAAACGTTTCAACGCTTTCCGCATTAGCATTTACAACAACAGCACTTCAATCTCGCCTGCAATGTTTTCATTATCATACATTTCGAGTGTTGTTTACTTTTGATGTTTCAAGCCTATTTTCGGGCTTTAAACGTGAGTATGTAAAATTCGCTGTCGATACAAATAAATGAACACACACGCACACGCATACATTGTGGCGGGTGGTTTTCGTTCTATTAGAAAAAATAAAAAACAACAACAAAAGCCAACGCACCCAAATGCACAATAACAAGTTTATATGTTTACATGTGTGTGTGCGTGTGCGTACGCATATATCCCTTGGCTTATGATCCAACATTCAACGCCTTATCTGTTTGCTTTCTCCATTGGCGCTGCCATCACACTGTCTTTCGTCTCTATTGCTGCCGTTTTTCGTCGCAATTTTTCTACAAAATTTATTTTATTTACGCATGCATTATTGATACTCTCGCTGCCAACATCCACTGGCGGCGCGGCAAATGTCAAAGTGCTCTGCCATCATGAATACATTGCCGCCCTACGAGTATGGATGTCAGAAATGCTACTTGCATTGTTGTTGTGTTGAGAAAATTGTTTTATTGTCTAAGCCGCTACGGCGATTAGTTTTCGGGTGTGGGTTGCCGTTTTGAGTTGAGGCGAATTCTGGGAAATGTCATGCGAGGCCACAAATTCAAAGCAACACATTTTTTATTTGAACGAAATTTTTCAATTTCATATAATAAATATTAAACCTCTTAAACCACTTACATAGTTACATATAAATAAATGTATTTCCACGAAATGCCATACTGATAGGAAAATTGTTTTACAAATAAAACATAATATTAGAATAAAGCGAGAGAAACCCAGTAATAAAATACAATTGAAACTAATCTACAATAATTTGTAACGAAATAAATGTTTTTAAAATAAAACGAATTTATTTATTACTTAACAAACACAACGAAATGAAAATTAATTGCAAATACAGTACTTTTCGCTTAAAGCGAACTTCGAGGGACTGGGCAAAATGGTTCGTTTTAACCGAAAGTTCGATTTAAAAAGGGTCCGTAATAAGCGAAAACATAAAGCGCGTACTTTTAAAATTGGTTCGTTTTAGGCGGAAAATCGTTTTAAACGTGTTCGTTACAAACGAAAACTACTGTAATATGAAATAAATAAAATCAAATAATATTAAAAAAAATTAATTGCAAATAATATGAAATAAATTAAATCAAATAATATTAAAAAATAAATGAATATTGAATATCTACAATAAATTTATTTTTTTTAATTTCTATTGTCTTCCATATCGTTGAACGCTTAGTTTCTGTGCCCATGGGGCCAAATAAAATAAAACAGGGTTTTTAGTTTTTCTTTCTGAGGTCAGAATTTGTTTAAAGGAAGTTGAAATTTCAAACACATTAATAAAAAAAAAATAGATTTTTTACAAAAATATATTTAAAAAAAACTTTGCGCAATGTAGAATAGCAATATGGGTGTTAAATTAGAGAGAAACATTACAGGAATTTAAAAAAATTTTATTTTTTGGTGCACAAGAACGAATAAGTATTGAAAATGTATTTTCAAAATTGTATCCTTAAATATCCTTGAAATATTCCAATAGATTTTTTTTAATTAAATATGTTTTTTATTTTTTTTATTAAATAAGGACTGTTTTCCAACTTTTACGGCCCCAGTAACATACCCCAGTTCAAAAAATCCGACCCTCAGATAATTCTTTCCCACTCACTCTTACGCAATATTATGTGCAATCATGCGCTTTATGGCTGTAAAAAGAAAAACAAATATACAGCTACACCGTGCAACAACAACGCCTGTAAGGGAAAGCGGGAATTAGCGAAAAACAACGCCCCAAACCGATCTTAGCGAAGTCCCAAACCATCCTGCTGTCACCTTCTTTACACAACAGATGGCGCTATGAGCAGTAGCTCACAACATGGGAGGCGACGTTTCTAAGCGGCGTTAGATGGCGGCCCCATCCCTTAAGACTACCTGTGGCAGGCCAATCACCTATCCTGGCAGGAAAACACAACCGATTAACGTAACCAACACAAGGCAATGTTTTGTGGAGGCCTAATGCTCCCGAGGAGTGAACAAGGAAAAAAGAATATCATCCTCGAATTTCGTTCTCTTAACTTTAATAGGTTAGATTAGGTCAGCTGGCTGGCTGGCTGGCCTCAGCGATATCAGTAGGGACCCCTTTCTGTTGCGAATCGACCTAAAAGTGATCAATGAGAATGTGGGTGTTCAGAAGTGACTTAATGTCATGCTTGGGAACCTCTTCTAACCCAAAAAAGAACAAGGTCCCTAAGTGAGAAAGTCGTAGTCTTGAAATGGCCGGGCTGGAGCAAAGAATGTGATTCAGGATTTCCTTGGCACCATTTTCTTTGGATTTCCTGCATTCATCCGACTTCGTTATACCCATCTTTCGCGCTAGTATCTTACTTTATTACTTTAGGATAGGCAATTTTTAATACCTCTCTCTATAAAACAAAGAACGTATTGCAACGTGTGAGAAATATAAAATATTTCATTAATTAATTTTGTGTCATTAAATTATGTTCGAATGTGTTTTTATGCCTCGAGGTTGAAAAAACATGCTTTTGTTTGTTTGTTGTTTGATTTTCCCTTCTAATGGAATTTTTTCACTTTTTTACATAAATATACGCAAATGGATATATTTACATTACGTACAGTTTTAATTATTATAAAAAAATATTAAAATTGTATGCAATTGTGCAATATTTACGGACACAGTATAGATATTTATATGAAAAACAAACAAATTTTATTTAATGAAAATAGTGAAATTTGTCAAAAAGTTGCCAGGACACAAAAAGTCTCTGCTCATAAAAGCAGAAACAATGTGTATTTTGCATATTGCTGCCGAGTTCTGATGAGTTTTTGCATTAAATTATTAGCAATTTATAAGCTTTGCTTTAATTCAAGAAATGATACAACTCACCAATGTTTGAAAAGTTGTTTGAATTTTAAGCAATTTGAAGAGTTTTAGTAAAGAGTAAAGAAAATAAATATATTCCAAGATATTATATTATATGAGCTGATAATTACTATGGAACGAAATATACATTTTAAATCCAGTTTCCTGACCGGACCGCAATTGGGACCGAATCAGGATCTTTGATCGATATGAAGGGCTGAGACCGGCGAGCAGAAATAGGAGGAACAATAAAGAATGGGATTCGTGGTAGGATCAACATGCAGATATAGTCAAATCTATAGATATTTTTATTGCCATTGAAAGGAACTTGAAATGAACTTAACTATTTATAAGTATGTGAGTGACTAAGGAGTAGTTAGTACTTACTTACTGTACTGGGAGCAGAGTCATCTATTATTGACATCAGTTATGCGGTACCATACTCGTAGAATGGATCAAACCATAAAACATAGACTGTGATCGGGGCGTCTAGTCCTCGTAGCTGTAGAACTGACTAGTTTTTCTTACCTGAAACCAAGCAGAAATGCCAAAAAATTCCTTTTAAAACTGGAAGAAGCTTTGCTCGATGATTAGACTTAAACCTCAAATGCTACAATCAGCCTTAAGGCGGACTAACATTTATGTAAACATCTACAAATTAAACCTCGATATAACTTCTCAAAGCTATCGCTAAAATCTAGTCTTATTATCAGAATTTAATAGACATTTTCTTCAAAGTTGTTTTCTGCTAGTAGTAAATAATTTAAAAAAATCTATGTTTACTAAACAAACAAGAAAATAGTTCATGTATTTGAGGGTTAAACCCAACACAAATGCCAAAAAATGTTTTTTAGAGCTTTAGGAGCTCCGTCCGATGATCGGACTTAAGTATCACTGAAACACAATTCATGAGTCTGGTATACTTAGAACATTGTTAGAGAGAATGTTTGACGGTCTCGATAGTCCAACAGGCAGCGCGCTGACTTCTCATACCAGAGGTTTCTCATACCAGAGGCCCTAGGTTCGATTCCTAGCTCGGGCTGGTGAAACACTCGTCTACTTCTTTCGCTATCCACATGAAGCAGATTACCTACCTGCCTAGAGAGAATTTTCTCTGATCATTTGCTCTGTGTGTTAAGTACAAATGGGCCACTAAACTTGAATGCTTCAGGAACTCACTTTCAAAAATTAATTTCTTGACTCAACCTCACATTTATTCAATCATCTTTCTGTGTGTGTCCGAAATAGCCTTTTTAGTGGAAAATGATGCACTTTGGGTTTTAATGAAAAGGGAATAAAGAAAGTATATTCTCGATCTCATAAAATCCAGTTTTATGAATTTTATGAGGAAATTTGCAAAATAAATTATCATAATTTGTTAGTCTTTTCTGTCTCTCAGCCCCTCAGGCTGTCTTCATTTTTCCAGATTATCGACTACAGTAAATTTGGTCTGAGTACTGGAACAGAGGAAGTGCACTGAAGTGAAGCAGATGTGTTCAGAAGTGACTTCGGAAAAATTGCAATGAAATTTCAAGCTTCAGCTTTTCTTAACTATAACAAACCAGATTTCATTTTCAATAGCTTTATATTTTTTTTTACGAAATTAAAAATACGAATTAATTAATTCAAATTTTGTCACTTAATTGAAACATTAAAAACACAGAATAGAAAACCTGTACAACAAAAATGTGAAGAATTATTTACCATCGAAACCTAAACGTTTCATATAGAAACAAATCGTGCGTCTCTCAACATTTTCTCAGTTATATAAATACAAAACTGTCACGTACATATTTTTAAAGAGAAACGATATCACTTTCAACTGATTTTGTATCGTTTCCGCTCACCCAGCGTCCTTACAACGATACCAATAATTTAAATGTAAACAACAGCAAAATAAAAAAAACATAAAACACTGCCAACAAAATCAGATTTCCGGCTTATTTATGCAGAGTACACACATGAAAATATATATAAATACAAACATATACCTATGTATATGTATATAGATAGGTATGTGTGTGTGAATGTGCACGTGTGAGAAATTTTTGCAGGTTTCAGCGCACAGTCGGCCTTTGGGTGGACCTCCACTAAGTACCACAAGGATCACATTACGTCAGACATACTTATTTGGGTTCTGTACGTTTAAATGTGTCACTAACACATAGTTATATATAACAGCTCAAACGTATATGTACATACACACAAACACATTGTATACTACTACTTGGCACACATAAATACACAACACTACAACTTTTCACCTTTAACGTTTGCCATTATTTTTCTGACATTTTACGAACCATAAAAGTTTGCGGCCTTTGAAAATTGCTTTTGTTTCAAACACATTACAATAACAACAACAACTACACCTATAAACTTGGCCATTTTCCGAGCATGACCATCAATGCGTAGAATAGTTTCGATTTTGGGTAAATTTGTTGTTTTGTATTCCGAGTGCAACTCAAAGTTAGTCAAAGCACTGAAGTTGTCATGTTGGACTTTGTATTTAAAATCAAATGCACGTTTGTACAAAACTTTTCTATTTCAATTCAAATAGTGTGCTGTAAAAAAAAAATAAAAACAAAAACAACCAACCAACTGAGAGCAACAAACCAATCGACAATGTGAGGCCCGTCCGTGGCCTCAGTTCAGTTCGCCAGCGCAAAGCCATGTAAACAATTTCTCGTTGCATGAATTTGTTTGTGAACATTGCACAATTTTTCAGTTATATTTTTGGATTATTTGAATTCCATTTATGTGCAGACACAGCGCGAGAAATCGGACTAAAAAAACAATGTAAGAAAAAACTTTGCTTGGCGGCTGCATTGGTTCGACTGTATTTGCAGTGGCAGGTATCCAATTTTTTTTTTAAATTGCACAACGCTTGAAATGCAGAATTCTGTCGACCACATACACATAAATACATAAACACACTATTCAAAATAATTAAAATGTTTGCATAATAATTGAAAAATTATTTGCTTAATGTGAAAATGCTTCACTTAATTGCTTTATTTTTATTTTTTCAAGTACATTAAGAGAAAAAAAAGTATTACAAAAAAAGGCAAAATTATGCATTGATGACAATAAATTGTTTGTATAAAATTTAAATTAAGAAATGCGTTTTATCAGCGCCGCAAATGCTCAGTGTTGCATAAAAATATTTTGCATAACTTTAATCAAAGCTATCTATACGTTTAAAAGTTTTCATATTGCAAATGCGTTTCATTTTTCATTTCACATTATACTTAATAATAATAATGTTTTTCATTTCACATAGAAAATGTCTAAAAGCATTTTGTACGTGAAAGCAAAAAGCATATGAAAAAGTTACGAATGGCTGTCGCACTTCCGGCGGAAATGTGTTTTCAGCGGGTAGAAAATATTTCCAACGATTAAATGGTTAGGCGGGAAACAGATTTGCAAAAGGAAAGATTTAGAATATTTTAATTTCAAGATGTGTTTAATCTTTAGTTAGGTTATGTTAGGTTAGGTACGATTAGCTCAGTTTGGACATTTTCCTGTGGTCCCTGCACACTACACACGTTTTGAAGAATGTTTTTTTTTCAATTTTGGTTAGGTTAGATTGAATTAGGTTAGTTTAGGTTAGGTTAAATTAGGAGGTTAGGTTAGATTAGATTAAATTAGATTTGCAACAGAAGACAGAAGGAGAAAAGAGAAATGGATAAAAGGTGGGGGAAATGATATTCTGGACTCTCTTATGAATCTTAGGACATCACACCTGACAATAAAATAAATGTAGTTCATTTTTATAAACCAAATATCAATTTACAAAGAAGGATGACAGCAGAGAATTGGGAGCGAGAAAATAGTAGTGCGAAAAAAGAAAGAATTCTCATGATGAATCTTAAGAGATTACACCGGACAATGAAATGAACTTTGTACAGTTTTATAAACCAAGTAAAGACTCACACGAAAGGATGACAGCAGAGAGATCGGGTCGAGGAAAGAGTAGTGCAAAAAAGGAATGAATTGTCCGTTCTCCTGTGTTAATTTCCTCTTTTATAAATCCTAGGAGATCGCGCCGTGAAATGAAATAAACTTTGTACAATTTTACAAACCAAATAGCGCAGTTTTGTTCTAGCAAAGGCGAAAGCTCTGTGCTCTCTATCTCTCTCAGGCATCGAGAATTCAATGTGCGCTTCATTGAATTCTCGATGATGTTCACGATGACCAAAATTTAAAAAATCAAGAAAAATGTCTTTTCTAATCACAAAACAACAGTTAAGACTAAAAAATCATAACAAATTCTGTAAAAAATTATTTAAAAAATAATAATAACACACTCCATTGTAGCACCAATTTTAAATAATTAGGAAATTAAACTCTTCTTCAGTTTTGACTTATTTCTGGCGTTTAAATTAAATTTTAAGCTTTGGTGTATTTAGAGACTTATGGTAGAATTTTATGGAAAATATTTTTGTGGTACATTTCTTCCTTAAAAGTTCTGTTTCAAAGAACATTTTTTGGCATTTTAGGAAAAAAGAGTCAAATTGACCCAAAAACATGGGAGTTAGAGGGTTAAAATGTTCCACAAAACTGTTGCTCGTGGTATTTTACATAAAATTGCTGAACACTTCATATCCTAAAAATGTGATATTACATGGTTTTCGTATGCCGATTCATCATAAGAATCTGCAAAACGGAGAAAACTATGACCCCATAAAAAAAAATCCGGAGGTAAAATTTCAAACTTTTTCAATTTTTTTTTCTTTGTTAGAACCTTTTTATTTTGGAAAAAAAAATTGTTATTGCTCAGTGTAGTTAATCGCTTTTTATTTCAAATAGTTTTCTACAATACTAATTTTTATGCATATCGAAGGTGATTATTGAGGGCTTAATGCTTATAAAACACCATAACAAAAACACCTGCTTCATGGTCATTAAATTTGATTGATTGACTTAATGAGTTATGGGTCTTGTGCATTCCAGTGTATTAAATCAGTTGAAGTGAAACCGTGGGGAAACATAAGAATCAATTGTAATGGAAACATAAAAATGAAATGTTTAGTAATGAATTTATCAAATTGGGCAGTACGAATGAGAAAAGTGTGAAGTGCAGAGAGTCTTTTGCCATAAGTTTCAATAGTACGCACAACACCGGGAAAAGGATGGCAAAAAGTTGAGAAACACCACCACTGATTTAATGATCATTGGAACTCAGACAGTTTACATATTTAATCAATAAATTACATCAATAAATTGCCACAGGAATGGTTTATTTAATATTGGTAGAACATTAAGACAGGAGTAGTACTTTAGATGGCAGCTGAGATAACTGGAATTTGTTTTAATTTCACATTAAATGCTCTTCAGTGTCTGCCAACGCATAGCACACTTTGTATATGTGTATATGTGGTCTTCTTCTTGGATTGTATTGGTGCCATAATTTCTCAACACAATCCGTTAAAGCCTTTAACTGTGTGCAATAAATTTTGCTTTCTGCTGCTTTACAAATTGCTTCACCAAATTTTACTCACTGTACTTGAATTCGAAATGTGCTTAGCCAAAAATGTTTAACACAAACATACATATGTCGACATACAAAAATACAAATATACATACACTCAAATTATATACAATACACATTCACTACATTCACTACTAAACAAGTTTTAAAGCATTGAAAGCCAGAGTATGAGTCTTTATTACATACACTACTACACAGATTTGTGTGTGTGTGTGTGTGCGCGTAGTAACAATGCATCTATTTGTAGCTGAATATATTTTACATATATATTTTACAGTATGTAGAAATGTATGGGAATATAATCAACAGCAAAGAGTCAGTTAATGTTTTAATTAACGTTCAACAATCTCAGCTTCAACCAACACACAAACAAAAAAGCATCGAAATGCGTTTGCATAAATTAGCAGCGGACGCTGCTGGCATTTGTTCCTGTCTGTGTTAGTGCAGTGTATTAGTGCACACATAAACATATGTATGTAGGTATGCCTAATTGTGGGCATAAAAACACACTGGCAATGCGTAGAGAAAATTAATAGCACAAAGAAAATAGTTAATTAACCGAAATTGTTGCGGAAAATTAGTGGGCGATCATTTGGCATCATAAAAGCCAGTAACTAACTACTCCAACCCAAACCCAAAAAACAACACGAATACGAATAATTACAGTGGACTGGAGTGGCTGTGATGATGATAGCCCTGTTGCGCCGACAAGCGTGAAACCCGCAAATTGACGGAAGTGGGCAATGTGCCTAAGTGTGTTTATTTGTACCGAGTGTTTGTGAATGTGTGTGCACGTCCACAAATTTAAGCAAATGCTCAAGTTGTGCAAGTAAATGCCACATTTTTTTCTTAAAGTAGCTGAAAATGACTCAAGTGGAAGCAAAAGTCGCAAAATTGATGAGTTTTCAATGATGGAGTAAAATCATTTCAAAGTATCGAAACGAAAACTTTTCTTAAACATGAAACAGCAAAGAGGAAAGACGTAAACGAAGAGCCAAATAAGCCATTAATATTTCACAGCACAGGCATAAATTAACCGTAAAATTTTAAAGCACTATTCAGAGCGAAAAAGGAATTAAACGAAACGAAACTGAAGCATGTTGTAGCAAGAAATTGTTGTGGAATTTACAGGGTGAGGCATTATAATTCAAAATCGATTCAGTGATTTGGTGATTCAGTCATACAGAGCTTTGAAAATTAGTAAAAGAGGTTCATTCCAAAAATCGAATTTGGTCCTTTCCAAGTACAAACCAAGGACAACAAAATTGAGGCATTCAGAGAGTGCTGAGAAATCAGCAAGCTGTCTGTCTATCCTAATCTAACCTAACTACAACCTATAGCTTTCTTTTTTAAACAGTGCACAGTGATTCGACTCCATACAACCGCGGGACAAAATTAGAAGGAGTGGTCCGTTCTTCATAAAATTTGGTATACTAGATAATCATGGTCTGCTGAATTGAAATCTCCATTTTGTTTTTTTTTAACTTTTGTAGTTTGGCAATGTCTGAGACTTAAATTTGCAATTTTTGTAATTTTTGGTGAGCTATAGCAACGAGTGTGTTGGCTAAATTTTTCAGATTTTACATTTAATCGGTGACGTCAACATTGATAATTGCAAAGAGTAACAGAAATTGTCTTAGGACCCTTTAGTTTTGCAATATAAACGATAATAATAGACGTACTAGTATGTTTTGCTTTTTGCAGTTTTCTCAATTTTTCATGCTGATTGCATACTTTTAGGGATGAAAAAATAAATTTTGTCGAAAAATAGGTGTTTAGACCACTTTTCAAATAGAATTATTTTCTGAGATCGGAAGATATCGGAAGATGTAATTACATTATCCGACAAAGAAAGAATGCTTCTTAAAATAAAAAAAATCCAGGAACATACTTTCACATACTTTTTAGATATTTTCCTCTAAGTTTTGCCAATTTTCAGATTTTTTAATTTAGAAAAATATTTAGATTTAAAAGTGATGTAAAAGCATCAGCTTTGCAAATTTTTCATTTCTTAATCTATATTTAAGGATTTAGCAACTTTTTGCTAACCATGTATTTTTAAGATTTTTTTACTCAATAGATTAAAAAACAGAAAATATGTGCTTAAATTTTTTTGTGAAAAAAGTTTCAACTTTGAGCCGATTTTGCACACAGACTAATTAATTTTTAGCGCAGATTTTTTGGGGTTTTCTTAGTTAGAGCTTTACCTTTCAAATGACGTCAAAATCGTTAAATTCTAAGACTATAAATTTTTTGAATTTTGTCTATGGAACGAATCACTGTGCAGTGGGGTAAAGTGATGCTTAAAGTTCTTGTTTTATAGCAGTCGGGTCATGTTAGAATTTTCCAAATTAAATTAACGATTTTCTGAACTGCTAATTGAGGATATTTTGAACTGCCAAGAGTTCGCAGTGGACATAGTTAATGAATGAAATACAACGATATGCACGAAGCCTGGAGACTGTACACCTACGGGGTCTTAGAGACAAACAAAGTTTACTAATGAACAGAGTAAAGTGGACTATGTTGAACCAGAGCTGTCTTCAAGAAGCCAAGATCTAAAAATACGGAGTCTTCTTAGGACGAATACAATGAATTGATTCATCTTCGACAAGAAACGAGGACCAAGGAATACAAAGCCTGTTTTGGACTAAGTCATCCTGTGCTTTGATTTGTCTGAGAAAAACTGATAATTTCATGGCATAAGACTTTCTTCGATCAACCCACAACTTCAACAGCAACTCTGAGCTTAGGCAGGTCACCTTCAGAATTGATTCGTCTAAACAAAGTTTTTGACGTTTGTCTGCTCATCAATCAACCTATAAGTTTAACAGGAGCCTGGCCTACCCCCAAGCATTGGTTCGTCTTAAAGAAGTTCATGACTTCTGTCTTCGCTCTAATCACCCAACAACTTCAGCAGCAACTCTAAACAAAGTTCATGACATCCGTCTTCACATCAATTAACCTATAAGTTTAACAGCAATGCGGCCGTCTATGTTGAACCTAAGCCATCAACAAGAAAAGAGAACCTAAGAGGACAGAGTCTTCTTTGGGCAAAGCCACTAAATTCTGTGCATTGATCTGTTATGATTCTCCTTGACAAGAAACGAGAACCTAAGAATAAAAAGTCTTCTCTAGACTAAAATAGAGGAGCATGCTTCAGTTGAAACAGTTCACGATGTACATCTTCTATTCAACTTTTACAGCAATCCGGTCGACTATGTTGAACCAGAGCTGTCAACGCGAACCGAGGATCTGAGAGTACGGAGTCTTCTTTGGGCAAAGGCAGCAAACCCTATGCATTGATTCGTTTGGGTCCTCTTAGACAAAACAGTGCACCCTGTGCAGTGATTCGTCATCGTTCTGGTAAATTAAAAAAAACGCGGACTCAAGAATAGAGAGTCTCCGCTGAACTAAGACACCTAAATGCACCTTGCGCTCTGATACGTCTTTAAAAAAGTTCAGGACATTCATTTTCTCATCAATCAACCTACCATTTCTACAGCAGTCATTAAAAAGGAGGCCCAGTCTTCGAACGCATCTTTTAATGATCTCATTTCACATTAATACTTATAAAGGCTAAAAGATCACTAAGTGAAAAGCAAACAATGTCACTACGTTCCGACCTTTCGTCAGCAGTTCCCCTTCACTGACCCCTTCAGGACTTTCACCTCTAGCGGTGTTTAAAGTTTACCAAACTGCCAGCTAAACCTTTTACTGGCGAATTACTTAGATATCTCAATTACACTGAACAACAAAATCAAACTTTTTCCAAAATAGAAAGATTCTGACAACGGATTCTGGTAGATATACGTGCAACGCCGTCTTAAAAGTTTAAGTCTGAATTTTTTTAGGTAAATTCAAAGTTTTGCTCCTTTTGTACATTCTTATGGTGAATACGTATACGAAAACCATATAATCTAACATTTTAAGAATATGATATGTTCAGCACTTTAATGTAAAATTTTACGAGGAACATTTTTGTGGAACATTTTAACCCTTTAGCTCGCATGTTTATGGGTCAATTTTGACCCTTTTTCCAAAAATGCTAAGAATGTCCTTTGAAGCAGAACTTTTTAAGCAAAAAATGTATCACAAATATATTCACCGAAAAATTCTGCTATAGGTCTCTGAATACACCAAAGCTCACAATTTAATTTGAATGCCAGAAATAAGTTAAAACTAAAAAAGAATGTAAGGATTAACTTTATTCAAAAGTTATGCCAAACTGCTCTACAAAACTGGATTTTAGAGGAAAAATTTAAAATGGAATGGAAAAAATTTGTAACGTAAACTTTCAATATACCGCACACCAAAAACATTTTCAAGTTTAGGTAAGTTCAATTGAACCATGAAATTATGGGACTAATTGATGGAATGTGAATTTTCAAGAAAGGCCATCAGAAAAGTGACCATTGATTGCTGAAAGTCCAAGGTCGCAATAACTCCGGTCTTCAGAATGCCCACTAGCTATTGCAATCCTACGATTTTATGCTTTAAAACCTAAGTTTAAATTCTAAAGTTGAAATTAATAGCTGCTTTAATTCAAAAGTCAGCGGGTTGTGGGCTCGAAACTCTTCAAACTAAATCATATTAAAAAAATTAAATTGGAACTAAACAACTCAAGTGGTTGCTACTATTGTCTAATTTGTTTTTATTTGAAAAAGTTCAATTCAGTTCAAAGAAATAAGATATTTGAGAACTTTAGCCAAGTAGCCACTTCTACTGATATCAATTTTAGTATAGTTTGAACAACTTTTGTACTACATAGAGAAGAAAAATTCAACAATATAAAACAGCATCACCCTGTACACAAACTTAAGGAAATCATTGACGATTAATTTATGAGTTGAAATTAACTGCAACTGGTGAAATAATACGGTTTAAAGACGAAGCAAAAAAACGTATTGGAAAATACAAACAAGGCGGCAAAGTAAAATAAGCAAACGCCGAATAGGCAGAAACACAGATAACAGCTTGTTTACATGCACACAAATGTGCATACATATAAATATATAAAAAAAATTAAATCCAACGCCAAGAGATACAATTGCAGAGTTCACCAAACGCACGCACGCACATAAACATTTATACGTGCAACGAAAAAGCGGCGCGGCAATTGGCTCAACCGCACCGAACACTTAAGAATGGGCACCGAAAGTACAAAATTAAGTACGACGGCAGAAAAGTGAGCAACGTGTATTTGAAATTGTCTGGAATTCATTTAGCAAAAGACCAGAAAACAAAAACAACCAAAGAAATACAATAAAAATTGCTTGGAAGTGGCGTGCAGAAATACGTTCCCGGCAACACGTAACGCGAGGCAGAATGTTTGTAAGTGTGTGCGTGTATGTTGGTGTTAGTGTGTTGGTGTGTGTGATTGTGTGCACTAGCAATTCCGCAAGTGTCAATGAAATTCCGATTTCGCCACAGATGCCGCCACCACACCTCAGTCGTGGCCGCAGCCACCAACGAACCGAGCCAAGACAATGCGATGCGACACAGCGACACGGCGACACCTCAGCGCCACACATTTGTGCCAGTGTAAATATTTGTGTTTGCCACGGCATTAGACGCCTTTAAATTGTCTGCTCGACGGCGCAATGGCAGCGACAAGCTCGACAATTGGCTTTGGCCACGGTTGCGCACATTTTGCTGTACTTTTCTATGTTCTGAAAATGAATCTGCGTGCGCCACTTGCAGCCTCACCTTCCAATCGTCGTGGCACCTTGTTAGGTGTGTAAATAAATTTAAATTTAAATTGCAAATGCTTTGCTCTTCGCTATTGACGCCACAGTCCGAGCTGCCAGCCAGCAGCTTCCAGACAGCTTCCGGCTGGCTTTTTGACGCTGTTTTCGGCGCACTTGTTTGAAGTTTGGCTCGCCATTACGTTGAGAGATTTCCTTTCATTTTTCATTTAGGAATATTTGAGAATTTTTCATTTAATTTTTCTACGCTTTCCCTCAAGTGTTGCCAACTTGACTTTTAAATATGTATTTTACTAACTTGTTTGCTTAGGCAGCGCAATTGACATGTTTACCTTTGGCTGGCATCTTGTATTTGCTGTTGTTGTTATTGCTCTTGGGCCATTAATACTGAAAGCGTTGCTTTTGGCTGTGCAAGCAAATGAGATTAAAAGATTTTTTTACCTTTAATAAGTTTTCGGTGCCCATTCATGATGGACCAATGAACATTTGTCAGGCGGCCAATTTAAGGTGACTTGCTTTTTGATAAAGATTTATTTTCACAATGAGAATAGCAATAATGTTTTGAATATATTATTCTCTACAATTGAAAAATATTTTTAATTTTTTTAATATTTTTAAAAATATTTTTAATGTTTTTCAATATTTTTAAAAATATTTTTTAATATTTATCATTTATTTTAAATACTTTTTTTAATTGAAGACTTTAAATTGCGAAATCAATTTTTCGTTTCGTGTTTTGACAATGAGAATAGCAACGTTTTGAATATAATATATAATATATTTATTATTCTTTACAATTGAAAAATATTTTTAATATTTTAAGAAATATTTTTAATATTTTTAATGTTTTTAAAAATATTTTTAATATTTTAAGAAATATTTTTAAAAATATTTTTAATATTTTTAAAATATTTTTAATATTTTTAAAATATTTTTAAAAATATTTTTAATATTTTTAAAAATATTTTTTAATATTTGTCATTTATTTTAAATCCTTTTTTTTAATTTAAAACTTTAAATTGCGAAATCAATTTTTCGTTTCGTGTTTTGACAAAGAGTATTTTTAATAATTTAAAGAAAAGTTTTTTTATAAATTAAAAAAAATATTTTTAATATTTTTAGTTTATTCTAAATATTTTTTAAAGGCTTTTAGTTGAAAACTTTAAATTTCGAAATCAAATTTTCTTTTCTTGCTTTGACAATGAGAATAGCAACGTTTTGAATATATTTTTTCTTTACAATTTAAGATTATTTTTTAATATTTGTAAGTTATTTCAAATATTTTTTAATATTTTTCATTTATTTTAAATATTTTTTAAGGCTTTTAATTAAAAACCTTAAACTGCGAAATCAATTTTTTGTTTCTTGCTTTGACAATGAGAATAGCAATGTTTTAAATATATTTTTTCTTAACAATTAAAAAAAATTTTTTAATAATTTAAAGCAGTTTTTTATAAATTAAAAAAAATATTTGTTAATATTTTTAGTTTATTCTAAATATTTTTTAAAGGCTTTTAGTTGAAAACTTTAAATTGCGAAATCAAATTTTCTTTTCTTGCTTTGACAATGAGAAAAGCAACGTTTTAAATATATTTTATCTTTACAATTTAAGATTATTTTTTAATATTTGTAATTTATTTGAAATATTTTTTAATATTTTCATTTATTTTAAATATTTTTTTAAAGGCTTTTAATTAAAAACCTTAAGTTGTGAAATCAAATTTTCGTTTCGTGTTTTAATAATGAGAACAGCAACGTTTTGAATTTATTTTTCTCTACAATTTAAAAATATTTTATATTTTTAGTTTATATTAAATATTTTTATGGCTTTTAATTGAAAACTTTAAATTGTAAAATCAAACTTCAGTTCAATCAGATTTAAAAAAGGTCAAGTGGATTCGTTTGATGCCGATTTTAATATAGTTTGAACAAGTTTAACCCTTCTGCTGTGTTCCGGTCTAAATGACCCAAATTTGACAAATCAGTTTTTTGTATATATTCAATGCCTGAAATTTTGTTTTGATAAATTTCGAAATAACTAAAAATTTTAATTTTTTCAAATAATTTTTCCAATAAGGGTTTAATGAAAATATAAAATAAAATAAAATAAAATAAAATAAAATAAAATAAAATAAAATAAAATAAAATATATTTTTCTGTTAAGTTTAATAATTCTTTCTAATTGGGTCAATTTGACCCAACAACACAGTCTAGTAGTTGGGGTAGACTTCGATTTTCTTCAATGCGATTTTTGTATTCAAACTCTTACTAAAGTTGAACGCATTCAATTTGTTTGCCTTGAAAACAGCTGACCATAACATTTTACAACTCAAGATTATCTTAAAAAAGCAACAACAAATTTTTTTTACATACATTTCAATTTTGTGGTCAGCCTTATATCTTATATTAGTTTTGATATCATAATGCCTACTTCTTCAAATTTGTAAAAAAAAACCAAAACTCTATAGCTGCACATTTGGGTAGACAACAATAATATTCTTGCGATTTGTTGTTTGTTGATTGCATTCCAAAAGCATTTCAACAATGTGCACCGGTTTTGCACTAAATTCAATTGAAGCAAAAGAAATGTACCACAAAGCCAAAGTGAATAGGTTAGTGTAGAAAAAAATATAAAAATAAAAAAAATTGGAATATGTTAAACACACACACACTCACACATTGTTATTGAAATAAACGTCTAGAACTTGCAAACATTTTTTTTGCCATAAACCTACACACAAACATCTACACATGCAGTTGCAAAGTTGCGTGGTGTTTTATGCACTGCGACCGCACTTAAATTTCGCTTCCTTACAGCTGCCACATGGCCCCACGCGCACTTTACGCTTTTTGTCGCTGTCGCTGCTTCCGCCCTTTCACCACTAGAAAGCATACATACATATATACATACTTACTGCTTTTTTTTATTTACATAGATAAATATGCATTTTCCAAGGACATTCGCCGGCGTGTTTATTTGTTTGTGTGCGCGCGTGTTGGTGCCCTGCTGCGTTTATACGGCTGCAACTTTACGTGTGTGTGTGTGTTGTGTGTGTGTGTGTGTGTGTGTATATCCAAGTGTACTCATGTGCGCTGACTTGGCAACAAGGGTGCAGCTATGAGTTAGTTGAAGAGGCAGCACTGAGCGCTGAGCGTTTAGCGCGCAGCAGAACTGGGACAGAGCTGAGCTGAGCGGAGCGCAAAAAAAAAGAATAAACCTGTATGAAACAGTAAAAGCGAAAACAAAAGCCGAAATGAGCAGCCAAACGAAATGTGTACGAAATGGTGGAGCACACGAAAAATGGCAACAACGAATGAGCAACAAATAAAACGTAAACATGTTGAAGTGCGGCTGAAGGTGCACACACACACAAACATACAAACAATACAGATTGATTTTCGCGTGTATGTTTGTGAGTGTGTGGTTTTAGCGAACATGTGCCAAGAATTTGAAGCAAAATACGAAAAGAAAACAATCACACAAACACACACACACACACACACATACGCGCAAAATTAAATTTGCAAATAACCAAACGAACAATTTGAATAACCCGAGCACACAACTTTGCCATAAATTCTCGGTTGCAGCCTGTTCGGCGTTCGTTGTTATTCTGCTGACTGACTCTTGCAGTGTGTGTGTGTGCGAGTGTGAGTGTGTTTGCGCCGCAATAGGAGCGCAATTTGCTAACTATTCGCATATGCAGCCGCACCGACTGCATGATAAATGCTAAATATTGTCCTTGTCGTTCAGTTAGGGAAATAAAATATTCTTCTTCTTTTTGCTTAGTCGGTTGGGAGTGTTGCTTATCTTCGTCATTGCTTTCTACTTGAATTCCTGAAAGTACTGAATCAATGAATGCTTTATGTGCTGAGTAATTTTTCTTGTCTGTTGGATGATAAACAGCGAAAATCGCTTTGTTATATTCAGCCAAGACGGTCGTGGTAATCCACATGTTGAGTCTGGAAAATTGTGGCGTAAATGCGATTTTTATTTAAAAAGCTAAATCGAAGAATGTGTTAAAAAAAATAAAAAAATAATAAAACATTTTAGGTAAATTCACCATATATTTTTAATCATAGTAGAGAAACGAACAAACAACTACCAGTCGAAAGCCCAAATTAAGCTTTTACTTAAAGTCAGTTCGTAGCGGTGTCTAAGTAACGATGATCCTATGACGTGATCTGAGGTCCTTAAAGAGGACTTACAAATTTTAAAAACATATACATACATACAAACATACAATGGCAAAACCTCCAAGTTTGAAAGGAAAAATGCCAACTGTCCTTCGTCCCCTTCCCCCATCCGCTTGAAATATGTGTTGTAACACATGTTGAAAAAAAAATTGTAGCACACTAGTGTCCGACCGAATATTCGGTTTCGGTTTCGGCCCAAATAAGTGGTTTCGGTTTCGGCCAAAAAATAGCCGAAGGGCCGAAACCGAAACTTTCTGGAATATTTTTTACATTTAAACTTCTTTTTTAGAATATAATAATAAATTATTTAATTTTGAATATTAGCGAGTAAGGTACGAAAGGGAGATTTTTTTTATGTTTATGTTTTTAAAAAATGAATTAATTGATTTTATTAATAAGTATTTATTTATGTCATGCTATGTTTGTTTGTTCTTTATTTACTTCAAGTAAAATTCGTTTGTTAAAAAATGGTAATTTTTTTATTTCAACTAGAAAGTTTCGGTTTCGGCCGAATATTAAAAAAAAAAACCGGTCGGGTATCTAAAAACCAAAAGATCTTCGATATTACATTGGAATAATTTAGAAAATTCAAAAAATTAGGCAAACCAAACTGTTTTACTCGAGAAATATTAGAAAATATAAGGTAAAGTAAAATAAATTAAAAGATTTTTATTTTGCCATAAAATCAAAGCCACTATTTCACATAGTTCGAATGATCCGACTTAGGTCAAATATACACCGCTTTCTTTGATAACTTATTGTCATGGCTACACATTTCAAAAACAAGTGAAATATGTGGGTTCACAATGGGCCCCACAGAACTTTGAAATAGAAAAAAATTTAGATGTATGAATCTACAGACTGAGATCCAAAACATTTATATTTTGCATACCTGACATATTTTGGTCCTGAAAGTGAAAAATAGAAAATTTAGTTAAAAGGAGACAATTTTTCTCTTTCATTTGATACCCATATCTTCATCATTGCACAACCGCAAATATGAAAAAAAATATTTGAAATGTGTATGTCCTTAAAATTTTAAAGTCCTTTAAAAAGGACTTTGAGTCAGAAAATTAAAAACTGACTATGCCAAGATACTATAAATTATCTCTAGTTTCACGTCTATATCAAAATTTGGATGGGTCTCGGCCAAATAAAAAAATTGTTTCGCACGGTGTAATAAATGTAAAGTTGGTGTTTTCACTCCGTGTATCATAACTTTGTCATTTTTCTTTCAATTCTATTGATGTTAGGCTTAATATTTGCACAAATAATATATCTTTCACCTAAAATTGTAAAACCAGCGGAGATAATTTTTTTTATCTATTAAAAAAGTATTCGAAAATTTATGATTTTTGAAATTGGTCGAAAAATTCATTTTTTTACAACTTTCATCGTCAGTAACTTCCCCAAATCTCATCTCATTTGGACAATCTATATATCGTTGGAAAGGTTAATTAGTTAATTACCTTCTGAACAAGGGGCCACTTGTGTTAGTCGGAAGGTTGATTTACGAGATATGTGTTCATAACTGGAATAAGAGGGAAAAACGTGTTTTTCGAAGATTTTTCGAAAACGCTTCTTAAGAAAATTTTTTGATTTTCAGTTTCGTGTTCAGCAGCCGAAGATTAGTCTAAAAAATACTTTTGTTTTTAGGAGCACGCGATGAACCCATTTTTTGTCGAGTAGTGTTATGGACGCACGCTCCAACAAAAGTGAGTCAAGCAGTCACTAAATTGTCTGAGAAGTTTTTGTAGTACGAAATTTTGCAGGGACTTAACTATTATAAGTTTTTTAAGAAATTAATTGCAATGTAACTATTACAATGCAACATAAATTGTATTTGTTGATTTTAATTATTATTTGCGACAATTTATTTTTACGTTGCATAATAACTGTTATGAGAAATAAATAATTTTTTCATTCTGGACAATTATTATTTTGGGATTTTTTTTGTTTACGTTGCATCATAACTTTTATTTATGACTTTTTTTATTTACGTTATCGATAACTATTATTTGAAAGACATTTTTTTTTACGTTGCCTCATAACTTTTATGAAAGACATTTTTTTTATTTACGTTGCCTTACCACATTTTGAGTATGAATTGATTTTTAATTGTTTAGTTGTTGGTGGAAATAAGGTTTTTGCAGTTAATTTGCGTTTGTCAATTTAAAACAATTAAAAATTAATAGTATAGTAATTAATAGTAAATAGTAATTAATAGTAATTCAACGTAAAAAATAATAGTTATCGGCAACGTAAATGAAAAAAAGATCATAACTTAAAGCTACGAAGCAACGTAAAAAAAGTGTCTCAAAATAATAGTTATCGGTAACGTAAATTAAAAAAGTCATAAATAAAAGTTATGAAGCAATGTAAAAAACAAAAATCCCAAAATAATAATTATCGACAACGAAAAATATATTTGTTACTTATAAGAGTTATTATGCAACTCAAAAATATTTATTACATGATAATAGTTATAGGCGACGTAAAAAATTTCTTATTGGGAATAATTATTATAAAGCAATAATTATAGACATTTTTTAAATTAGGGCAATTTTTTCATTCCCGAAAATATGGATAATAATTATTTTAGGTCTCTGAAATTTCGTCTTTCTAACCACATCTAACGTAATTTGCTTGCACTTATATAGCGCGAGATATAGATTGCTAAAGCCATCTATTGGAAATATAATGTTTTTTTACAGCAGCTTATATGTATTTATAAAAATACTAAAAATAAAAAATAAAGAATTATCAATCGAAACAGTCTCCCAGTCACAGTCAGCCACTCTGTTGCAATTTATGCAAAACTGTCAATCAACTGAACCTGAACTGAGTCTGAATACAAACCATATTTTCATAGAAATTTCAT
Source organism: Melieria picta (assembly GCA_964056695.1). Taxonomy (NCBI): domain Eukaryota; kingdom Metazoa; phylum Arthropoda; class Insecta; order Diptera; family Ulidiidae; genus Melieria; species Melieria picta. The sequence goes on from OZ057400.1 coordinate 12,810,927, forward strand.
TCCCTGTCACATCAATGAAATCAATCAATCTTTCAATTTACTCACTTTAAATGGCATCTTTACAATTGCAACTTAATCGCATTGTCCAACTGCCTCAATATCGATTATCAATTAGCTGGCAGCAGTTTTCCATTTGTTTCCCCATTAACAGTGAGCGCCTCAATTCCACTGAAGCGACACACATTTGCTGCACGAACGTTGAAATTTTTCACATGCTTCAACAATGATGTCGCTTTCTCCATTCTTTTTGTCCAAGACGTGTGCCTTGCTTGCTGCCCACTTGAGTGCGCGTCGTCTGCATTGCGGCGAGTGCATCTTCATTTTTCTTCACTTTGCTATTTACTGTTTTTCGTACACTTAACGTTTTAATGCATTCTTCTGCTTCTGCTGCTTTGGCGCATTCTTCACTTAGCTGCGCTGCGCTGCGCTGTGCTCTGCGTTTTGCCTTCTCCTACTTGTGGCACTTGACTCAATGCAGTGTTTGTGTGTGTGTGTGAGAGTGAATGTGCTGTCAGCAAGTAGGCAGAAAGCAGCTGAAAGTGGGAAGGGACAACACGCAGAGTGGTGGCAATGAGCAGTGGGATGGCCGCCACTGGAAAGAGGAAGCCGGTCGCCAGACATCGTCCAACGCTCGCCGCGCTGCTTTTTATGACGTTGAAGTGCTTTCAGTGTTGTGCCGGGGCTGATTTATGTGCCGCGCTCGTCAAGTGCTGAGTGCATGTGCACTCGTTGCCGTGCGGCAAGCGCAGCCACCGCTTGAACAGTTTTGAAGCTGCGCACTTTTCTAATGACCAAATTTACAACGCAATCAAATTATTAATTGCACACCGCACCGTCCAATGCTTTTAGCGCGCTTGGCCGCTGTGCGCATCAAATTTCTCCATAAAGTAGTTTTTATGCTTCGGCTTAATTGTTTTTTTTTGTAATTTACTTCTGCCATTCTATGCAAAATAATGCAGCGCTCACTTGCCTTTTTATTACTTCTTCTTCTTCACCTTTCTCCTCCCTTCTTTTCCCCTGAAAGCTAAATTTTTTGTAGGGGGCAAATTTTTTTGAAATTTATTTTAATTAAATTAGAAGCCAATACTGCCAGGCCGCAGGGCACGCAAACCGTTGCCGACATCAACTGCCAAAACAATTACAACAACAACAAGAACAATGTGCGCGTAACTTCAATAGCAAACTTCTTAGTTTACGTGCAAATTTCCGGCGTCGCGTTGCGTTTACGTTTCCCGCGAGTGAAACATAAAACTTTGGCGCAACGTTGCGGCAAGTTGCTGCATACTGTGGCTGTGCGTGCAAAGTGGCAACTTTGTTGTTACCACAAACTTCTTGTGTACACTTTAGGACGCACTTTGAATGTGGGTTAAAAGTGTTTTTCCTATTCGGCATTTCGAGCGGATTTTCTGCTCGGACAAATTTCGCGTAAAATTCAACGCAGATAATTCGAGTATGTTGCATGGCGCTCAGCGGCTCAAAGGCACTATTTTGGTGGAAAATTTAAGCCTCGTTTGCCCGTTAGGTGTTCGTTCTAATTAGCCAAATGGCAGTTTTCCACAAAGGCACAGGCGGCCTTTTCATTAGCCACTTCCTTCAGCCCTCCACTTCTCTCTTTCGCTCGGCCGTGTCCCTTTCACTTCTGCTCAGCCGGCGTCGCTTAATTGGTTTCGATTGCAGCGTCAAACTGATTATTGACACATCAGCCTCCACGGTGGCGTTCATTAACGCCAATTCAACTCAACTCAACTCAATTTCAATTCTCAATTTCACATTTACATTCGTCAGCCAGTAAAATTGCACTGAAGGCATGAAAGCAGCCAGCAGAAATTACGTCGATTATTTGCCCTAAAATTCCAATTTGACATCACAAAACCCTATTTGAGTGCTCGGAGAGAAATTGCAATTCTCGAAAATATTCATTTGGGCCACAAGCCATAGCCAAACGATTCGTAATTGAGATGTTGCCAAAACTCATCATAAATACTTACACAACTGGTGGAAAAACCGCCGAACAACAAATGAAAAGATATATAAAAAAATCGCCAAACCGCAGCAACGTTTGCAATGAAATGAAATGTGCAATGAAAATGTAAAATACGAAATGCGAAATGCGGCTGCACGTGCGCGGCTACTGGCCGCCCGGATATGTTTGTGCACCACTGTGTCTCATATAAAATGGATTATGGCAACGGAACTGACGGAAGCCAAAGTGGCGCCAATATTTGCATGCAGCTGCAATGTGGTTTCGACAGTAAGGAAAATATTTACAGTTGGGTGATTGTAAATGTGCAGAGGCAGCAAAAGCCAATGAAATGCTTCGGCAGCACAACTCTGCGACATTTCAATTTAAGAGTAAAAGTTCAAAGAGTAAAATGCATTTTTCATGTAACTAAAGTTTCAGTAAATATGTTGAAAAGGGAATGGATTACGCTTACAGGTTATTGGTGTGGAATGAATAGAAATTTTGTAAAAGGTTTGATTAGAGAAGAAGACGTCTGAGTTATTTCCTTCGATAGATAGATAGATAGATAGATAGATAGATAGATAGATAGATAGATAGATAGATAGATAGATAGATAGATAGATAGATAGATAGATAGATAGATAGATAGATAGATAGATAGATAGATAGATAGATAGATAGATAGATAGATAGATAGATAGATAGATAGATAGATAGATAGATAGATAGATAGATAGATAGATAGATAGATAGATAGATAGATAGATAGATAGATAGATAGATAGATAGATAGATAGATAGATAGATAGATAGATAGATAGATAGATAGATAGATAGATAGATAGATAGATAGATAGATAGATAGATAGATAGATAGATAGATAGATAGATAGATAGATAGATAGATAGATAGATAGATAGATAGATAGATAGATAGATAGATAGATAGATAGATAGATAGATAGATAGATAGATAGATAGATAGATAGATAGATAGATAGATAGATAGATAGATAGATAGATAGATAGATAGATAGATAGATAGATAGATAGATAGATAGATAGATAGATAGATAGATAGATAGATAGATAGATAGATAGATAGATAGATAGATAGATAGATAGATAGACAATTCATTTGTACTTTGGAAATGTTCATTACTGGGGCATAATTTCTTAGTATTGAGTTAGTTAAAATTATTAATAAAATATGCAAAAATTTAAACTGACTTTTGTTCAAGTTTTTATTTGAAATTAAAATATTCAAAAACTAATGGACACGTGGAATTGTACATCTCTCCATGTGTCCATCAATTTTCAAGCATTGCAAGGTCCACTGAAAAACTTTTAGCGGTCATAATTTTCAACAACCAAGAAGCAATTAGATCCAACACACACTATGCTAGAGAAAAGAATAAAATAGCCACCATTAAGTATTAAAAAAACACTCACACATACATACAAAGGGTAACCAAATAAGAACGATAAGAAAATAAATGTAAAAAAAGAAACAATAACAGTTTGAAATATCAAACTGATTCGGGTTTTATTTTGAAGCTACTCTCCCATTATGTATGGAAGAGCAGATCATTCAAATGGAAACACCGGCTTTGCTCAAGCAATGACTCGCAATATGTGTGGGGTTATTCCGGTTTCAAATCGACATTTCTGAGTCTTCTTCGATAGTGACCGCTTCTTTATTTTGCACCAATCTGTGTCTGGTTGGTGGCTTAAGGTCCATAAGTGTGTACTCACGCTCAAACTTTTCAACGGTGCTACAAATTATCTGCGCACTGAAGTCATGATGATGACTGACCTCAAAAGGAAATTCTAGTTGAGCCGATATTTCGAATATATTTCTTAATGATTTCCACACGTTCTGCAAGCTTTAAACAATGCATGATGAAATGGCAAACTACACTAAATATTTTGAAATTGAAATGCTAATTGCTATGTTTGACAGTTGCTGAGACATTCCTATTGGAAAAACTATATAGCAGTGATCTGGTCGCTCTTTATAGTTGTAAACACAAGCACACACACTTGCGCGAGACATGCAAGTTTTCTATTCGTTTGGTTGTTTGTGACATGCACACACACACTCAGACACGCAATTTTACATGCACACGGAATGCATTCAACAACACGTATACGCACCGTAATGCCAGACGTGTGAGCAGTAAACCCAAAAAAAGGCTACAAAGCCCCCGTAAAAATGTAAACGAAAAATCAAACACAGCCACAATACATAACAACAGAGCCATAACAACAACACAGCAATGACGTAACGTCAGAAAAACATTGCAAGATTTTTACATAAATCATGTAAGCGACATCGAAATTTCTTTTCTCCAACAGTTTCTGTGATGGATAACAGCTTTTAATTATTATGAATAGGCACACATTACGAGTTCGAGTATGTGTATGTTTATATGTAATACACAATGTATGTATGTATATACATACCTGCATAATACATATGTATGAAAACGACTGGCCGCAGCACGAAAAGGCATTGAAAGCAACAGTTCACGTCGGCTGCTCCTTGACACGCGGCGCAGGCTGCTTTCCTTACATGCGACCTACATATGTATGTATGTACACATTTTCATATTACATATTACTTATACATATATGATGCATATATATATATATATGTGTGTGTGTGTGTGTGTGTGGGTGTTTTGCGTGAATGTTTGCGCCGCACAGCGACTGGTTTTTGTGTTTATGGTGTTTTTGTGGCTCTCATTTGTCGTTGTTGTTGTTGTTATTATACACATATTTATTGTTATGGCTGCTGCTCGGCTGTAAGTTTGCGTCATTGTGTTGTTGCTGTTGTTGTTGTTGTTATTGTGCGTTGCGCTGTGGGTGAGCTTAAATTTTAATAAGGCAGAAATGTCATTGTCTACGCGCCGTAATCGACCGTATGCGAAACTAATTAATTTGTAAAAACAAACATTGTGTCGGCACTATCAACATTTCGAAATGAAAAATACTTACAGTGAAAAGTAATGAGGGTTGGATTGGCCGAAGGGGGCGAAACCCTAATTGGATTGTCGACGCTTTGTCACTGATACAAACGTCCGTCAGACAGGACATGGCCACGTTTGTGCGTGTGCAATACATTTTAATTAGTTCGTAAAATATTTAAAAAATACTTGGTTGCCTTTTGCTGGCAACTGGCGTCCTGGAGAGTTGGCGTCATTCATACACACACACACACACACACACGCCAACTTAATTAATTAGTGAGCCATTAAAAATTATTACCGACTTTGCGGGCGCATGAATTACAAGTTTACAGATTTTATGTCGAGCAGTGTTGTTGTTGGTTTGTGGATTTTTTTTTTAATATATGGATAAATAAGTTTTTGAGGCGTGCAATTGATGGGTGTGAAAAATGTGAAGCAGCTGAGATTTAATTTTAATTTGACAAATTGAAAAGTGTTGAATTGTGTTGTTGTAATTTTGTTATTTTTGTAGCTTATAAAAGTAAATTAATTACGTCGGCCTTCTTAGTTTAGTCAGGTCAAAATTGATTTGTCTGTCTATACAAAGCGACAGCGCTCTTCTAAGTTTCTCTAAGATCTCTAGATTTGTATTGTCGCTCTCTGTATTTTCGCTCTCACGAAAGGAGCGCAGGCTCTTTTTGTTACTAGGGACGGGTCGCTGTCTGGTCTACGGACTACGCATGTCTTCAGGGTGTGGCATCAACGACAGTGACATATGCACCAAGCGCGGAGAACAGGAGAGGAACTCTGGAACATCTTCCCTGTCTCTGCCTTACGTTCTCAAAATTACGACTGGCTCACTTAGGTAGTCCACTGCTTGAGGGACTCTTTTTTTTGTACCATGTTCACTCCTCTCTGGAGCATAGGGCCTCCACAAGACAGCCTTGTGTCGGTTACGTGAATCAGTTGTGTTGTTCTGCCAGGGTAGGTGATTGGCCTGCCGCAGGTAGTCCTAAGTGATGGGGCCGCCATCTAACGCCGCTTAGGAACGTCGCACAGTGCTCCGAAGTGGGACAAAAATAGAAAAATTTTATGTCACCGATTTCAAAGAAATTGGTGTCATTTGAAAGATAGTACTTTCAATAAGCAAGATTTAAAATTATTTCTTAATCAGGTAAATTTTGAGAGAGTTATAGCATTTACAAGTTGATCAAAATCTAGAAAAATTGTTTTATGATAAAATGCAGTTTTGAGCGTCAACAATTGAAAACGTTACCAAAACACTATTTTCGCTTCAATCGGGGAAAATGTTACTGCTATGCACTTATAAGAGTCCAAAAAATCATTTCATGAGCTATTTTGAAAGAAAAGTTAAATTAAAACGGGGTTGTACGTTATTTAAACAAAACATTTTTTTTTATTAAAAACTATAAAAACTATATATTTTTGTAGATCGCAAATGTCGAATCGCGCATTATCACACCTACTTTTTTACGCAATCCTATAGACTTTCTTCTTTTGTATCAATAAAAAAAATTCTGCGTTTTCCTGCGATCTTGGAAAATAATAGAATTTTTGTAAATTACTCTAACTAAAAAAATTGGATTTTTATACCCTACGTTGAGGTGCTCACCGGTACATTCACTTTGGTACGGAGCTTGTAACGCCCAGAAAGTGATGTAACTGGAAAGAAAAAGTATAGTAGCACTGTCGCTATTTAAAATGGGCATGGTCCGCCCACTAAAGGCAGAGTTGCCATACGGAAGTCTTTCATAAAATATGAAAACTTCTATATTAACAAATCCAATGTCACAAATTATTAACGTGTAATAAAAAAATGGGTTTTGCTTATCCGTTTAACCCGTTAAGAGCCATATTATCCTACTTTTGTTTTCATTATTATGAAATTGTTTGTTAAAATGTGATTTAATGCTAATATTTTCTGAGAATAAGAAGAAAAGTTAAGGAAGGCAATTTTGTTAAAATTACGTTGCATTATTTACACTTGTTTACAATAAAAAAGAAAACTATGGGAAAAAACTATTTGTAGAATAGTTGTATTTCAATTGAACTGTTTGTGTGGGATTAAAAACCTCTTTCTTGATGATAGTGGAACTGAATAAACTGAACTTTTTAAAAAATTGCAATTATTTTTTTTCATCCTGGAAATTTTACTATAGCATTCATTCATTCATAGCTGAGTCATCTCTATGTTAAGTTCTGCGGAAATAAAAACAAAAAAGCTTTCTTTCAAGCAACTTCATCGCCCTCTTTCCACCCTTTAAAGGTCGAATATAGAAAAACGCTGAAATACGTATTTCGTTATTTTTCTTTAAGTATATTTATACAAAATTTTAAAACAATCCGACCAAAAAACAATATCCGTCTATATAAGCTTCACCACCCCGTTTCCGGCCTGTCAAGGTAGAATTTTTTAAAATCGCTCCTTTTTAAAGGTTGACTTTTTAAAATACAACTATTGACCAAATTTCATCATTATAGTTCCAGCGGTTTGGGCTCGGTGGTGATGGCATACTTGGTTATATATTTTCGATTTTTTTTAAAACTATATATTTTTTTGGAAACCAAACATCATTTTTGAAATCAGTAGCCCCAAATAATTCAGATTGCAAATTTTCAGCGAATTTAGAGCACCCCTTCTATTTTTGTCCCAATTTTGTATGGAGTCGAAACACTGTGCGTCGCCTTCGTTATTTCGAGCTACCGCTCGTAGCGCCATCGGTTGTGTGAGGAGGTTACAGCAGAATGGTTGGGGAGATAGCGAGGTAGATCAATTTGGTGCGCTGTTTTCGCAGTTGTCCGCTTCCCCTTGCAGATGTCGCTCGTGCGCCGTTTAACTGTTTATTTGTTTGAGGGGCTCTAGGGGCGTCCAAAATAAAGATTAGCATCCTACTAAGGTTCTCTGCAAGTGCTGGCATTTTTAAAGATCTCTGCGGTTACTCATAACGTTAGGGATGCCCATCTGGTAACCCTACGGTTAGACTCAAACGGAGTCTATGCGAGGTCTTAGGGTCAGCTAGTGTAACCTCACCAAACCCAGAGATCTGTGCAGTTAATCTTAATGTTACCAATGTTCAAGATCTCTGACATTATCCCACCAGGCTAATAGTGCAAATCTACAAAGAGTACAATGTATAATTTTTTGGACAGGCAACTTTGGAGATCAAATTGATTCATACATTTTAGAAGACAATTAATAAAAATGAAAAAAAAATTAAAAAATCAAAAGAATTTATGAAAAATGAAACCAGGCAGCTTTGATACACAGATGGATCGAAATTGGAAGATGGCAGCACAGGCGCCGGAGTATATGGGCCTAGATTTGGCAAAGCTTTTCTTATGGGGGAAGCTGGCATCTTCCAGGCGGACACATAAAACATTATAGCATTTGCCAACGAGTGCTTGCACAGAAAATCGCTAGAGGCCTGTTCGACTACCTCACAGCTGGTGACGGACTGTCATTATCTCTTAACCCATTGCTGCCTAATGGGTAAAATTTTACCCATGAAAATTGACTTTTTTAAAAAATCACAGAAAAGTTCATGGTAGAGATATCTCAAAATCATTGATAGGCATGGTTGGGGTAAAGATGGAACTATCTTAGTCTAGTGGAGGTCACTCTAAAATTCCGCCATCTAGGTAGAGTTACCAGACTCCAAAAATTGTGAATTTTCCGGAAGTGGAAAATGTGGCGAAACGTAGTGGCCCTTGAACCTCACAAAAATCTGCCTCCTAACTCACCTGTAAACAATATATCTGTTGTTGTTCAAAGTATGGAAAAAAGCTACCATTGCTGCCTAATGGGTAAAAAATACCCAATGAATATCTCAGCAACGTGCAGAGATAGTAAGCTGAAATTTGAAAATTGTTTCTGATAATTTTGGGTCAATTCCAGGTCGTGTATGAAATTTTATCGAAATCGTATGGGCGGAACTGGTACCCGGCTTTAATGGGTTAAATCGACTTCAGACAAAGTTGCACTGGATAACAGGACATGAGGGACGGCTATAATAAAACGAATATGAAAGAAGTGACTACGAAAATGGTTAGATAAGGCATTTGCTGACCAATGGACCAATTCAAGAGGACTACGTCAGAAAGGGGGGTGTACCACAAACTTCGGCTTAAATGCAGAATACCACACCCTCTTAAAAAAAATATTTTTTCCTTTTATCGGAAAGAGGAGTATTTTCTTAGTCTAACAAACTTAAAATTTTGCTGCGGAAACATTCACAGAGGGCGTGGTCTGCCCCCAAAGTCCCAGTTATATATCCGAATTTCTCAATAAATAACCAACCGATCCTAACAATATAGGTGTCATATGAAAGGTATTTTTTCCCCCTTTCGATTGATGTATAACATTAGATATGTTATATCTACCAACAATGAGTTAAAAGCGAAAATTTGTTTTTTTTACATAAATTTAAAAAAAACTGATTTTTTTCTCGAAAAAATACGTTATTAAGCTATTATAAGTTTGTTACCATATTAAAGCCTGTGAAATTCCCTTTACAGTGAAATATAAAACATTCAAAAACTATGTTATTTCGCTTTTATATTTTAATTTAAGTTGAGGTAAAAGCACCTGTTTACCGTATTGAAGGTTTTGCTTAAGAGCGATATTCTGCAATGAAAGGATTTGAACAAATAATACTGTGCACATCTTACTGTTGCCTCATGTGGTGGTAACTCCCATGAGAGTTATTTTTTTAGCGCCCGGCCGAAGGCCGGCCACCTGGGAAAAACTTAATGCCAAGAAAACTATGGCTTGGAACTATGGATTTAAACAAAAAATACTGTGCACATCTTACTGTTGCCTCATGTGGTGGTAACTCCCATGAGGGTTATTTTTTTAGCGCCCGGCCGAAGGCCGGCCACCTGGGAAAAACTTATTGCCAAGAAAAGACCAAGAGACAAGTTAGAAAAAATTAAAAAAAAATACTTAAAAACATAAAACTGTACATTTTTATATTTCATTATAAAGAAAATTTCACAGGCTATAATATGGTAACAAACTTATAATAGCTTAATAACGTATTTTTTCGAGAAAAAAATCACTTTTTTTTAATTTATGTAAAAAAAACAAATTTTCGCTTATAACTCATTGTTGGTGGATATAACATATCTAATGTTATACATCAATCGAAAGGGGGAAAAAATACCTTTCATATGACACCTATATTGTTAGGATCGGTTGGTTATTTATTGAGAAATTCGGATATATAACTGAAACTTTGGGGGCGGACCACGCCCTCTGTAATTGTTTCCGCAGCAAAATTTTAAGTTTGTTAGACTATAAAAATGCCCCTCTTTCCGGCGAAAAAAAATTTTTTTTTTTTAAGAGGGTGTGGTATTCTGCACTTGTTCCCAAACTTCTTATGAAGAAACAGAAAGTCACAGAGGGGAGACAGAGGGGAGTCCTGCAAACTTCTTACAAAGAAGAAGAACGTCAGGCAAAACAGTTTCTGGCCTAGACAGAAGGGTATCCCACAAACTTCTTATGAAGAAGAAGAACATCATGCGAAACAGTTTCTGGTTCAGACAGAGGGGAGTCCTGCAAACTTCTAATGAAAAAGAAGAAGACCTTCAGACAAAGCGGTTCCTGGCCCAGACAGAGGAGATTCCTACAAACCAGGGAATAATTGTTTTTTTTAATCAAAAGGCATAGCGAAAAAATTGCCGGAGGACTTTTTCAAATATACCGTTATGATCGTAATGGCCTCAGCTTCACGAATATTAAACGCCTTTTAAATTTTTGACTTTTATTATAAAAGTTAAAATTAACTGTTATTTTGTGCCTTTTATCATTTCAGGCAATAATAACTGTTACTTTTGACTTTTATTTTATCAGTCAAAAATAACAGTTATTTTGTGACTTTTATTTTTTCGGTCAAATATACACTCCGCGACACTTGATTACGATCACTTTAATTTTTTCGAGAAAATTATTTTATGTGGGGTTATCGAAAAAATTTAAATGGGAATATATTTTGTTAAAACATTGGAATAATATCCTACGGGGTCGTCAACAAACTCATAAAATCTAATGGTATATTACCGTTTGTTGTTATTTGAGACCATGCAAGCACGACACTTGATTACGATCAACTCAAAAAAACCATACAAAAACAAATTATATGGTTAGCTTTCTAATATTTTATTTACGCTAATATTTTGTTGGGATTAGGTTATTACGGACCACTTCAAAAAGTCTTGCTGGTAGAGAGTCGTACAAACTTTTTATGTAAGAATTCGTGATTGATGGAAAAGCAGCTTCAATGGCTTCTGCAAGGTACAGCGCGTTGTGGAATTGCCTTCTTTCAGCGTAAACACGTCGGAAGAACCATCCCCAAATGTTTTCTATTATATAAAGATCAGGCGACAAAGCTGGCCATCCCAATACTTTAACATTGTTTGCAGAAAACCACCGATTTTCTTGTCTAGCCGTATGAATAGGCGCATTATCTTGTTGATAAATCCACTGTTGACCCTCAAATATCTCATTAAAGTTCACAACTTCTGTCTGCATGAGTTCAATATAGTCCGATGACGTTTGGCGACCTTGCAAAACAACCAAATCAATAGGTCCACGTGAAGAAATTGCCGTTCCACGTTATAAAATCTGATGGTATATTACCGTTTGTTGTTATTTGGGACCATGCAAGCGCGACACTTGATTACGATCACCACTTTCTTTCAAGCTTTCGAAGAGATAACAACATCAGGTTAATTTTTTATTTATTTTGTATTTTTTTTCGGTTTTTTTTCCTAGTTCTAAAAATAATTTCAGTTGAATTTAAACGCAATGGGGCGCGGAAAAACGTTAACCGAAAAAGAAAGAGGGCAAATTCTTATTCTCAACGAAGAAGAGTATTCTTACCACGAAATCGTTCGCAGGATAGGGTGAAGCATTGCTGTCATTAGTAATTTTTTCAAATCACCAGAAAGCTACGGCAAAAATCGCAAGGGACGCATTGCAGAGGCTACGACCACACGCAAGCGTCGAGCAATTTTACGAGAAGCATAGAATTCTGCAGCAACTTCTTCTCGAATCAAGGCGATAGTTGGTGTTCCAGCCTCTCTTCGAACTGTACAGAGAGTACTGAAAGAGTGCCCCACTTGCAACGCAAGAAATTAAAGAAAAAACCACATTTACTCGTTCGTCACAAAGTGGCCCGTTTGGAGTTTGCGAAGGCTCACTTACATTGGCGAAACGAATGGCAGTCCGTTATTTTTTCAGACGAAAAAAAAATTTGTTTGGATGGCCCAGACGGCTTCCAATATTATTTTCACGATTCGCGAACATCGGAGCGATTTTTGTCCCGTCGTAACTCTTCAGTGGGTGCTGTAATGTGACGATCCCGTAGGATATTATTCCAATGTGTTAACAAAACATATTCCCATTTAAATTTTTTCGATAGCCCCACAAAAAAAAATTTCTCGAAAAAATTAAAGTGATCGTAATCAAGTGTCGCGGAGTGTATCAGGCAATTTGAATTTTTTCGAAGGCCGTTTGACCGACTAAAAATCTTTTGAAACCATTTTTTTCGTCGCATAAGTCTTATAGCTCAGAATAGGCGGCCTGCTGAGACAAAAAAAATGGTATCAATAGTTTTTTAGTCGGCCAAACGGTTTTGAACAAATTCAAATTGCCGATTTGACCGAAAAAATAAAAGTCACAAAATAACTGTTCTTTTTGACCGATAAAATAAAAGTCAAAAGTAATAGTTATTATTGCCTGATATGATAAAAGGCACACAATATCTTATATTTTTGCGGGGAAAAATAAAAGTTAAAAGATAACAGTTAAAATCTGACTTTTTTGATAAAATCCATAACCGGTACGGTCCCTGCTACAAACTTCTTTTGAAGAAGAAGAATTTACACAAAACAGTTCCTGGCCCAGACAGAGGGAAGTCTTGCAACCAGGTAGATTTTTGTATCCTCACTGGTTACGTAACGCAGCATTCCTTCCTTATATTTATACCATCTCAAAAATCCTACTCGGATTTGTGAAGGATGTGCGAGTAAAAACAAAAGGCAACATTCCACAAGAATATAAACAATTTCCCCTTCAACCATGTTGCAGTTAGCTCAATTGGTGCTAAAATTCATAAAAAGCCTAAAGATGGAAGGTTCAAACGAAGACTGCACAAAATAATAGTAATAATCATAACGTTAAGGACATTCACCTAATAACGTTAAGGACTCGTACATAGTCAATGCGAATCATTAGGGGCAGTCAGTTTAACTCAACCTATCAAAATTATAAAAACAAATTAACATAAACAAATTTTTCTCACATTTTTGACATTTGTGGCTTTTCAACAAATGTAGTCAATTTAAATATCTGCAGTAATTCCTTAATGGCAGAAAAATTCAACAAAAATGCCAAGTGGCAGCATTTCAATAATTTATGGTGTGATGGCTAATTTAATTGGCTTGAAAATGTTTTCCCCCCCTTTTGAATTTTTGTGCGCTGAATCGAAATTCCGTTGCCTGTTGCTCATTGCCTCAACAGCTGCCGTTGCACAATGCGCTCGGCGACAGTTAGTCAGTGTGCTGGACCAACACAGCAACTATATTAACTACAATAACAACAACAACAACAACAGATCCAATATTAGCGCAACAACATCAACAGAAAATAGTGGAATTATTTAAATGGAAATGCAAAGAATTCCACAGTAATGAGTACACGAAAAACAACAACAACAACAATAACGACATTAAATGTCGCTGCAGCAGGAAATATAAAGAATAAAACAAAACAAGCAAAGTGAAAAGCAAAAGCAAGTCAAGTAGCTTACAACAACAACAATGTTGTGAAAATGAAAAGCAGATGTTGCTGCCATAAATTGCTAAAGTAGCAATTTTTGTTTTTGCAAACGAAATTGTTGAGCGCAGCTGCCAATGTGGCAAGAAAAATTCAACAAAAATTTCGACTACCCAGCATTTGGTTTGGGTGTTGTTGTTGTTGTAATGTTGCTGATGTTCTTATTGTTGTTTTTGTTATTTTTTTTTTATTATTGCTGTTTTTATTTGTGTTGTTTTTATTGTGAATTTAGCTTAATTTACGCGAATTGGCATGCCGAAAGCTGATTATGCGGTGAATTGTGTAGCGCGAAAAAATACGAATTGAACATTTTGTTGTGTTCGCGTTGAACCGACGCCCGCGCATTTGCCACCATCACCTCGCCCCTTGCTACACTTTATCGTTCCACCAAATTGCCAAATTCTACGTACAAACGAAGCATGAAACTGAGAAACGCAGCAATTGTGGCAAACATGCAACACGAAAATAAAGAAGCATGAAGCGTTAAATTTGTATCAGTTTTCGGTTGCGTTGATTTATTTCTGGATGAATTTTCAATTTTATTGAACTTTAGTGTTTTGGTCAATGAAAACTTTTGAGGTGATTTTCAAGTGAAATTATTAGTGCGTGTATTTGTTGGATGCTTTGTACTGCCGGTCAGAGGTGGTCGAGGGAATGCGGGAAATGTTTCTTGAAATGGCAAACTTTTGATAAAAATACAGGTTTATAAATTCTGGTAAGGACAACTTTCTTTCATTGGCAAAACTTTGATAAAACACATCACTTAAAATTTTAGTAGGTTATACTGGCTGCCAGCAAAATTTCAAAAAAGCGTTTCTAAAAAAACAAATTTTGGAATTTAGATTTCAAATCCTTTATCAGTTTGAAACTGTCTACTTTGCCAGATCTCACATTAGAGTTCGATCGTGAAGCGCCTCATGAAAATTCAAACATTTACCAAACCTGATATTAGAAAGCTCAAAGAAATCTTTCAATATCTCAATAAATTTTAAAAGTCTTAAAAATATATGAAACCATAGCTTTAGCATTATTTTACAACTCAATTTATTTATTTCTTTATTTATTTATTTATTTATTTCAAAAATAGCCTAGAATTAATTAACAATTCATACAGACTAACCAAAAATTAAATACTTATACTATAAGTCTTTTTAACAAATTCTTGAATACATTTTTAGGAATTGAAAAATCTAAAGAATTTGAGAATAAGTTAGCCTCGGTCAAAGCACGCACAATTGGGGCAAATGCAAATTTACAGATTTTAAAGCGAATTTCCTATTCGTTGATCTGTCCATTGAGAAGTGAGGCTGTATTAGTTGCGTTGCCTGAGTGTTGATTGAAGGAAATATTTGAGAAGGAGGAGGAATAATGTCCTTAAAATTTTATTTCTGCGAATAAATGAAACAAGATTTGAAAACTTGGGCACAGAAATTGACTACACCAAGATTTTATGTGAATCAAAAGACGATGCTTAGGATGCCTGTCCGTCCTTCCAGAACGAATGCAATATTTCAAATTATTGGAAATGTTTCCTGCGCTTTGAAAAAAGGATCTTAGGGCAAATGCATAAATAACTACCGAAAGATTTTAGAACAAAAAGCAGACCTTCTAGTTAGCAAGTAACTCTTTGATATGTGACTGCTTCCTACAATGGAATCGCCAAAAGGTACAACAACAACATAGTTGTATGTAGTTTATTCCAAAAAATAAAGACAACAATGGAAAACGACTTACGAATTCAAATCAAACGACAGAAATTTTATTTCTTTCTTTTTTTCTCTTTTGTAGCTTTGTAGCTCTGATCTTGTCAGTAGTTGTAGTTTTAGGTTTGGTTTTAAAAAGCTTAATTTGTCTGCCACTTTTTTTTTGTATGTCCTTTTAAGCCTCCTTTGTACTCACATCTAGATTCGTCTATATTTCTGGTATTAAAAAGTCTTAAATTGTCTGCGTATTCCAACTTTGCATGTCCCTTTATGAATTTATTTGTTGCTTAGATCGAACTTCTTCAATATTTGTGGTATTTAAAACTCTTAATTTGTCCATAAATTCTTATTTTTTATTTCATTCTAGATCGAATTTTGTAGAATTTCTAATATTCTAAGTCTTAATTGGTTTGCCATTTTCTTTTTTTATATTTTTTAACCCCTTTTTCGGATTTTAGATCGAACGCTTTCTATATTTGTGATATTTTAATTTTAATTATTTTATTTATATTTAATTTCTATATTTGTGATATTTTAATTTTAATTATTTTATTTATATTTAATTTGTTGGCCAATTTCTTCTTCTTATGTCCTTTCAAGCTTATTTCTGTCGCTCGGTTTGAATTTCTTCTATATTTGTAATATTTAAAGTCTTAATTTGTTTGCCTTTGGCATTTCCTTTTTTTTTAATTTTTTTAAGCCCTTTTTCGGATTTTAGATCGAACGCTTTCTATATTTGTGATATTTTAATTTTAATTATTTTATTTATATTTAATTTCTATATTTGTGATATTTTAATTTTAATTATTTTATTTATATTTAATTTGTTGGCCAATTTCTTTTTTTTATGTCCTTTCAAGCTTATTTCTGTCGCTCGGTTTGAATTTCTTCTATATTTGTAATATTTAAAGTCTTAATTTGTTTGCCATTTCGTTGTTTTTATTTTCTTTTTAGGCCCCTTTTTTGGTTTTAGATCGAATCGAACTCTTTCTATATTTGTGATATTTTAAAGGTCAATTTCTTTTTTTTATGTCATTTCAAGCTTATTTGAGTCCGAACCTTTTCTATATTTGTGGTATTTAAAGCTTTAATTTGTTTGCCATTTCGTTCCTTTTATGTTCTTTTAAGCCTGTTTTTGGGTTTTTGATGGAACACTTTCTATTTCTGATATTTTGAATGTCTTAATTTGCCGGCCAATTTCTTTTTCTTATGTCCTTTCAAGCCTTTTTTTTGTCGCTCGGATCGAACTTTTTCTATATTTGTGGTACTTAAATATAATGACAAATATACTGTCATATTTTAGAGGTCTTAATATGCTGGCCAATGTACTCTTCTTATGTCCGTCCAAACTTATTCCTGTTGCTCAGTTCGAACTTCTTTTATATTTGTGGTATTTAAAGTCTTAAGTTGTTTGCCATTTCGTTCTTTGTATGTACTTTTAAGCCAATTTTTGTGTTTCATATCGAATTCTGTACTTGTGGCTTTAATTTTCCTGCCAATTCCAACTTCTTATGTTCTTTTAAGCCTCTTTTTGTTGCTCAGATCGAACTTTTTATTTACTTGTGGTATTTAAAAGTCTTAAAATGTCAGCGGTTTCCTTCTTTTTATGCTATTTTAAGCCTTATTTGTTGATCTACTTGAAGCACATGTAAATGGTGCATGTTTTATTCTCTGTTTATATACTCGTAGCAGCTGAAATTATAACTCTCATCATTTTCACTCGAGCTTTCGTACATGTACAATACATACATACAAAGTGTGGCAATAAGCTCAATTTTCTTCCAAGCAAATTTCAGCCAACGCACACCGAAGACGGCACAACTACACATACAAACACACAAATATCATTGACGGCGTTTCACATGTCTACGTCAGCTTTATTACGCATACAAATGTAAACACTTACCTGCATACATATACATACATACATACATATGTATGTGTCTATACGTTTGGGATGCTCTACAATTCAATTTTTATGCGATTTTTATTTTATTTTCTGCTGTGGCGGCCATTTCCATTTTCCAAAAATATTATATAATGAATATTTATGGCGATTTTATTGCTACGCCACTGCAAATTGGCCAACAAGCAACCGGCTCGACCAACACATTCCGGCCATAAAGCACGCAAAGTGGCAACTTTGTGTTGTTGTTGTTGTTGTTTATATTTTCCAGGTAAGCGCTATGAAATTGCGAGGATTGCACACTGTTGAATCGTTGCCGGCCCAAATACTTGACTATGCGGCACAGACAGAGAGAGAGTGAGAGAGAGAGTGAACGAGTGAAGAGGAGAAAGCAATTATTAAAATTTATAACATGCGCGAAAATTGTTGCCGGCTAGCAGCCACTTTAAAAACTTGAGCGCCTATTTGAGGATTTTCGTTGCTACCTGCAACTCTGCACGTTTGCTGCACACAAGAACGAACCAAAAAGTATGTGCGGAGCTAATACGAAATTCGGTTTGTTGCTGTGGATGCGTTGTGCATAGGCAAATTTCTTATCTGCGCATTTTTATGGCGCCGGATTATTGTCGGCCACTGTTGCTGTGCTTTTTGTGAGTTTTGGTTTGTTTATTGCTGTTGTTGTTGTTATTGCTGCCGCCAGTGCGCATTATTATTATAGTTTACGACGCACTAATTACATAGTGGCAACAAAACTGGTAGCAGTTGTGAATGGACACACAAAAAAACACACACACACACACAGACACAAAATAGCAAAGCAAAGTTTTGCCGCCAATGCGACGGCACGCGTGCAGATAGCAGATTCACACAGATGGGCATTTAGACAGACAAACGCACAAACTGACAGAGAGTTGCAATCATAGGCTGATAATAGTAAAATGCGGTAAATTATGAGACGTCATTTACACATTTTTATTGCCATACAAATGAGTGAGTAGTCCAACAACAAAAGCAACAGAACACAACATAATATAAACAACAACAACAGCTATAAAACAGTGCTATAAAAAAAGTTGCATATGAATATTTGACGTTGTAATGAGAAAGCAGACAGTTTTATCAATGTCGGCCACCATGTCGTATGAGTGATTTTTGTATGAAAAATGCCGACAGCAAAAATATGTTGAAACGCAATGAGAACTAATTGAATTTGGTTTGCGGAAATTTGAGCAAAAATGTGAGTGATAGCTGGTCTTGGAACAACGTCATTAATTTGCTAATGTGTGGCTGCAAATGTTGGCAATAATTCAATGACTGCAGACAGCGAGAGAGAAAATTGAACTTGAACGCCACACAAGAACTGTTGTGGCATTGAATTGTAAATTCATGATAGCGGTTTGATTGTGGCAGATGTCAATGATGCCATCATTTTGATGGTGTTGATGTGTGTGTATGTGTGTGTGCGTGTGATAAATGTGTGTAGGGCATGAGTAATTCTTGCTTTTTGCAAGTAAAAGTTGCGGTTGCGGTTCGGAAAATCAAATCATTTATCAAAGAAACAGATGGAATGCGAAGAGATTTGTGTGCATACGAAAGAGTGAGAAAAGGAGAGAAATGGTTAAGACAACAAACATGATTTTGGTAGCAGAAAAAGTGAACAAAATGGAAATATAGTCTTCAGTTGGAAATAAATGTGAATGGCAATGGTATAAAATTAATTAAATAAAAATAAATAGAAAAGAATAGAGAACTAATAAAAAAAATAGTAAATATAAATATGTATTTATGATCAGATGAGGAAAAATTATCGAAATTTATTGTGTAGAATTGGCAAAGTGTAAGTAAAAGAAAAACAGACATTAACACTGGAGCAACTATCAAATAAAATGTTGACTAATCTAATCAACAAGTGGACACATTAGAGAGTATTAGAAATGCAATTGTCCGTTAAAAAGTTTCATTGGTGAGCTGATAAATCCCAATTCTAGTCGTTATGGCTGCAGCAGAGAGTTACGTGATGGGTTCAAGGCCATTAAAGCCACGTTTACAGTTGATCGTAGCCAAAAAAGCTGAGATCATGACTCACGTAGAAAATAAAGATAACGAAATATTCGACTTTGTGGCGAGAATCGGGCTCTGCTGTTGACTTTTTTCTTCTTCTTTACCCGTCAAATTATGACTTGCCGCAGAACTTTCCTACATACACGTCAACTACATATTCTTCTTCTTTCTTCCTTAGATACAGACAGATATAGTCTATAGTCTGAATAGATATGGTTATTTTTCCTGACTGACTGATTCATTATTGCCGAGCTAGAGTCCTCTAAAGCTAAAAACATGAAATTTCAAGTGTTGGTTCGTTTTCCAAATGAATTGATTTTCAAAATTTTGAGTGTGAAATTTGACGTGTTGGTTCATTTTCCAAATGAGTTGATTTTAAAAATTTTTAGTGTCAAGAAGCAAGAAAATTACTTAAGGTTTTATATGGAGAAAGGGGATTTATTTTTTTTAATTTTTATTATTATTTTTTAATTTTTTATTCATCAAAAATCATTTATCATTTTTTATTTTCCAAACGAATTGATTTTCAAAATTTGGAATGTAAAGGAGCAAAAAAATTACTTACGGTTTTATATGGAGAATAATTTTTATTATTATTTTTTAATTTTTTATTCATCAAAAATCATTTATCATTTTTTATTTTCCAAAAAAATTGATTTTCAAAATTTTGAGTGTAAAGAAGCAAGAAAATTACTTAAGGTTTTGTATGGAGAAAAAGGATTTCTTTTTTTTCAATTTTTATTATTATTTTTTAATTTTTTATTCATCAAAAATCATTTATCATTTTTTATTTTCCAAAAGAATTGATTTTCAAAATTTTGAGTGTAAAGAAGCAAGAAAATTACTTAAGGTTTTGTATGGAGAAAAAGGATTTCTTTTTTTTTAATTTTTATTATTATTTTTTAATTTTTTATTCATCAAAAATCATTTATCATTTTTTATTTTCCAAAAGAATTGATTTTCAAAATTTTGAGTGTAAAGAAGCAAGAAAATTACTTAAGGTTTTGTATGGAGAAAGAGGATTTATTTTTTTATTTTTATTTTTTAATTTTTTTTTTTTTTAAATAAATTGACAGTTTCAGTTCAATTTAGTTTCGGAAAATCAAAATTTGACGAGCTCAACAATGGGGTTAACCCTTCTGTGGTGCTCAAAAATATATTCCAACTACTGTGTTGTTGTTAGAAAAAATCATTAAACTCTTTTAACGGAAAATTTAATTCACTTTTATTTCATTCTTTTATAAACCACAATAAAACAGAACATCAATTATTTGAAATGAGTGACTTTCTGTTTTAGTTATTTAGACATTTTTGCAAAGGATGATTTTAGAACCATGAATTCATACAACTAATTTGTCAAAAGTGTGTAATTTTGACCAGAATACAGAAGAAGGGTCAAAGTATGTAAAGATCTGACTTCAGATTTTGTAAGAGTACACAAATTAGAAATAATTAAATATTTTAATATTGAACATTTTACAATTAGCAGCAAGCAATTTACGACTGTATAAAAAATTTTTAGGTATTTTTTATACAGAAAGACTAAGTTATGTCGGGTGGATAAAGTTATCTTAAAAAAATTGTTGTACAACACATCGGCTGATAAGTGAATATATACTATATATAACAGTTCATGAACTGTAAACTGATGCAATTCATGCGTGCAGAGCCGCGGGGAACTGTTGGTAGATTGACACATTACTTGATTTCCTTAATGGCAATGGCACACATTTTTCTCTGATGTTCAAAAAATCAATTCAGCCCAATCAGTTTATGAAAAATGTATAAAGTACTGGAACAAAAAAAAATGCTGATATATATACAAATTGTACATAGATAGTGTGAATGTACTGACAAATGCCAGTCATGCTTGTCTTCCGGTAATCACCTTCGATTGACGTGTCACAGGGCTTACACGCACACTCACACACACACACACACACACTGTTACACTTTCCTTTTCTTGCATTGCACGCACTTTACGCCTCAATTGTGCTGCTTCCTTAGTTGTTATGAACACGTTTAAAAGAACGAAACTACCACACAACCCCAAAGTGTCAGCCCAGCTCAGCGCACACCGAACAGAAAGTTGAAAGGAAAAAGCTGCTCATTCACGATGAACAAAGAACCGAAACGCAAATAGAAAGCAGTAGAACACGACCAAGTCGAAAGAAACAAAACGTGAGACAAAAATGGGTAGAAATCAAGAGCGTAGCCGCTGATTCCGTTCGGCTGTGCTCGGCCGCCCGGGTGCGCAGTCAAAGTCCGGGCAGGCAGGGCAGCTGTTTGGCATGCAAGGCGCCCGGCCGGCTGCCGCACGTGCGATTTCGGTTGGCTGGCAAATTCGATTCCATTGAATTGTAACGCCAAATTGAAACAAAATAACGTCCCACTGCTGCTGCAATGTGTGCACGAAGCGGCTATGGACGGCCGGGTGGTTGGGTGTAAATTGTGCGGCGATGTGAAGCCATTTGAAGGGTTGTGCCGGTCGGCGATGTGTCGAGGTGAATTGTTTTGGCGTCGACTTTAAATTGCACAAATAAATGGCTTTTATTTCATCGATGGACTCGAGGTCGAGAGCCCAGTTCGTCAACAAAAAGCACGAATAGCATGCAAAGTTCGCAGAGTGTGCGACGCGCTGAAATATTTGCACATTATTTCGTGATTGAATTTAATGTGCGTCGAGTGCGGTTGCACGGGTGGGAGATGCATTTTTTTCTTTCGATTTTGTGTGCTTTGTATGCGGCACGTTTGGCAGCGTTTTTCGATTTCAAATAGATCTGTATGTATGTGTGTATGTGTGTGGGTGTGAATTTGAAAGCGTATTTTATGAAAGGATTCACGGGATTTCATTTAATTATGAAGGGATTTCGTGTGCAAAAAGTAGAGAAAACATGAATCGCCAAGCAATGCGATTCACTGCGAGCCGAAACTGCCAACGAATGAGATAAATAAGCGAAAATGAACAAAAAAGGTTCTGCTTTACGAAGCATAAATGCGGCTTAAGCAAAACTTGTGCCTAAGCGGAATTCTTAGTAGGTGAAATTTTCATATTTCTTTGGACTTCTTTGCCAAGTTGAAGTTGAGCAAAGTGTATTTTTTTTCTTGTTGGTTTATGTTTTCCCAAGGCACTAAAATGGTTCTGTATGACTGTTGGGTGATTTATGTTATTTCTACTGCTAGAATGTTGTTAATACTTTAGTAAGAGTTTTAATTAAAAATGTAATTAATTAATAAAAAAATTGTATCGAATATAAAAATTGCTTAATGGTTTGTTTGTGCCCAATAATTTTTACGCACGCTACTGTAATACATGTAGGTTTGTGTGTACCTTTAACCTGCTGTAACTTCTACAATTTTCGAGCTACAGCTATGAATTATGGCTCGTTGGACAGTAAAAGTTTTCAGCTTTGTAAAAAGGGTTCGATCTACTTGCTATTCCAACGGGAAGGTGCTCAAATCAATTCGTAAACTTTAAATGCGCGTAGCTCGTAAACGAGACGAGATAGAGGCCTAAAACTTTGCACATCAAGTTGCACCTTTAACCTGCTGTAACTTCTACATTTTTCGAGCTACAGCTATGAATTATGAGTCATAATTCATAGCATAGTTTACGAATTGATTTGAGCTGTCAAACTGTATTCATAGCTGTAGCTCAAAAATTGTAGAAGTTACAGCAGGTTAAAGGTGCAACTTGATGTGCAAAGTTTTAGGCCTCTATCTCGTCTCGTTTACGAGCTACGCCCATTTAAAGTTTACGAATTGATTTGAGCTGTCATACTGTATGACAGTTGATTGCTGATGTTGATTATACGCCGTGTGGCCTTCGCCACATACTGTGACTGCGGAACTCATATCAGCACACAGCGACAGCACAACAATTTAATTAACGCAAATGTATATTTCAGGTTAATTTATGTATGCTCACCAACATGCAAAGGGGGGGGTGGGGTGGGGGGTGCCCAAAGGCACGTGAAATGAAATAAGCAGAAATATATGAGCGCTAATTGTTAAAATTTGTTATTATAATAACAATGATTTTGCGGAAAATATTGCCATGTGAAAATACTCAGAGACAAAATTTAGTCATATTTTTTTTTTGCATTTGTACACTTACCGCTTTATGCTTTGACAGTATCCAGCGTTGAACATAACCAAAAAATCGATATGGCGATTCGTACGTTTTTTCAAATTTCATCAACAGATCCTAAAAGAATGTGTCCAGTAATGACTAGCAAGTTGCAGACTGGAATTATGATTCAGGAACAGTGAGTCCTTGCATTCTTTATGTTGCAGTTGTGTCTTTTAAAGTCTCTATGTCTATCTTTCAATCCTCAAGTCAGAGACCTAAAATAGTTATTATCAATATTTTTGGAAATAAAAAAATTGCCCTTATTTAAGATATTTTTATAAATATTGCTTTATAATAATTATTTCCAATAAAAATTTTTTTACATGGCCTGTAACTATTATCATGTAATAAATATTTTTACGTTGCGTAATAACTGTTATGAAAAAAAATTGTTTTTCGTCCTCGATAATTATTAATTTGCGATTTTTTTTTACGTTGCTTCATAACTTTTATTTTCGATTTTTTTTATTTACGTTACCGATAACTTTTATTTTCGATTTTTTTTTGTAACGTTGCCGATAACTATTATTTACCAAAAATTTTTTTTTACGTTGCTTCATAACTTTTATTAAAGAAAAAATTTTTTTACGTTGCCTTGCCAAATTTTGAGTTAAAATTGATTTTTAATTGTTCCAATACATTTATTTGTAGTTATCGGCAACGTAAAAAAAAAAAAAATCGAAAATAAAAGTTATGAAGCAAAGTAAAAAAAAAAATCGAAAATAAAAGTTATGAAGCAACGTAAAAAAAAAATTCCTGAAAATAATAATTATCGGTAACGTAAATAAAACAAATCGAAAATAAAAGTTATGAAGCAACGTAAAAAAAAATCGCAAAAGAATAATTACACTGTGCAAGTCCAAAATTTAGACATGGGGGGACCTACTGGGTGAGTTTCCTATAGGTATACTGAGTTGAGATCCACCAGCCGTTTGGTACGATTGGCTCTAGTTTATGAGAAATCCGACTTTGAAGTTTGGTAATAGTCGTCAAGTTTGTCGCTTAAGTAGGTCCTAAATCGTTCCGAATATCGCTTTACTGTCTTCGGCAAGTTTGTAGATATTTTAACGACCAACACATTTGCTTAAGACACCAATGCAAAAAAAATACATTTAAACTGTGTAATTGCGATATGTGCATTTTTTTGCGCAGCGCAACGTGGCGTATGAGTGTCATTTAATTATAATTAACACTCATATAATTGACACTCATACGCCACGTTTCTCATAAACTAGAGCCAATCTTACCAAACGGCTGGTGGATCTCAACTCAGTATACCTATAGAAAACTCACCCAGTAGGTCCCCCCCATGTCTAAATTTTTGAGGGCAAATTTCACGCACAGTGTTATCGAGGACGAAAAAAATTTTTTTTTTCATAACAGTTATTACGCAACGTAAAAATTAATTGTTGCAAATAATAATTAAAATCAACAAACAAAATTTATGTTACTAATAGTTACGTTGCAATTATTTTCTTAAAAAATTTATAATAGTTAAGTCCCTACCTCAAGTACAAAGAAAAGCTCTCAAAATATAAAATGTGGTAAAATGAAATCCATTATTTTTCGAATAGATGGTTTCAGTAATCTGTATTTTGTATTGTTGGAGTGAGATCGGGTTACTTTAGATAGCATCAGAGAGATACAATTTTATACTTAACAAACTTTTCAGACACTTTTGTGATTGCTTGACTCACTTTTATTTGAGTACGCATCAAGGATAAACGCCAGCAAAGACAAAATATGCCATATTTTAAGGCTGAATACTAGTGTCCGACCGAATATTCGGTTTCGGTTTCGGCCCAAAAAATTGGTTTCGGTTTCGGTTTCAGTTTCGGCCAAAAAATGCCCGAACGGCCGAAACCGAAACTTTCTAGCATATTTTTTACATTTTATTGTGTAGCGAGTGAACAGCCGATCAGATATATAGTGAAAGGATGAGAAGGAGTATTTAGATGAAAGGGTGATTTTTTATGTTTATGTTTTTACAAAATTAATGAATTGTTTTTATTAATAAGTATTTATTTATTTATGTTTATGTTTGTTTGTTTGTTCTTTATTTACTTAAAGTAAAATTCGTTTGTTGAAAAAAAATGCTTGATGTGGTGATTTTTATTTCAACTAGAAAGTTTCGGTTTCGGCCCAAAAAAGTGGTTTCGGTCGGACACTACTGAATACCAAAGAAGCTCGAAGCGCCAAAACCCTCAATGGACTCAATTTCTATCTGCGAATCGCTGCTAATAAATAAATAATAAAATGTATCCATTTCTGAGGCAGTTGATGACTAGCGATGAAAAGTAGATCAGTTAGGATCAGGTCAGGTAGAATTGGCAGGAAATCAACAACTATGAGCTGCTCTTCTACGGCCAAAACTCTTAGTTCGAACCTGAACTATCAATAGCTGGACCATCTGAAGAAATTTATCGCCCAGAAGCGGCCAGTTTTGGCCAATAGGAGAGAAATTATGTTCCATCAGGACAACGTCTCACCAAACACATCAATAGTGACTTGCGCGAAACTCCAGTTGGGAGGATGTTATGAATCCACCTTATAGTCCAGACCTGGCACCAAGTCATTACCACCTATTCGTGTCTATGACAAATTGCGAATGACATTGCTGGTGAAAAATTTGCCTCTAGAGAAGCTTTTGAAAATCGACTGTCCCAGGTTTTTGCCAAGTGAGACGAGGATTTCTGTGACAGGGACATAATGGACAATTTTATGCATAAATAATGGTTTTCTTTCTATTGCATCTTTCATACGAAATCTAGAAGATAAAACGTATGTCTTTTATCAGAGACAAAACAGTTATAACGTTTTTAGAAAAAAGTTGGAAAATAACTGTTTCATTGTAACAAATATTTTAATTTTTACTTATACTTATTATTTTGAAATATTTGTTTTTACATATAAGTATGTGTAACTACTATTCGTGATAAATATTTTTTCTGTTTTCTAATAACTATTATCAGCAAGAAATATTTTTTCCATTGCTCGGTAACGTTTATTTTTTGAAAAATATTTTTCTTTCATAACAGTAAAATATTTTTCAAAAAATAAAGGTTACCGAGCAATGGAAAATATATTTCTTGCTGATAATAGTTTTTAGGCAACAGAAAAAATATTTGTCACGAAAAATAGTTACGAAATGACGACAAAACTATTTTTTTTCCTCATAATAGTTATTGTCCAACATTAATAAATATCTCCTAAAAATGGGCAACGTTTTCGAATTTTTAAAAAATCATAACTGTTATTTTGGGTCCCTGCTTTTTATTCAATAACAACAACAAAATTTTAACTCATGTTTTGCATGAGTTAAATGTAGGTTGTATGGGCGGTGCCATGCGCCCTTGTCCAACAGCCACCATATCTTCCCTGTCGAAGGCCGTAACTGAAACGTGAGTTTATGCCAAATGTCATTGATGTGTGACCTGTAGTTCCAAATTTATTCAAAACATTTGGGTCTCTTGAAAAGTGCCACGCCTCTTGCCAAACCCTTATGAAAATTTAATGGTGAAACGACACACCTAAGTGGTGGACCTATACCAAATTTCAATGGTGGCCGACTAATAATTGCGAAGATATTCCATATTAAAAATTTAAATTGTATAGCATGTGCCACGCCCATCTGTCAGGTTGTATTCGCACTATGTGGTTTACCTAGATTTAGTTAAGGCGAACATTTCGTAAAAGAGTCAACTCCATCGGCCGTCTAGTTTTTGAGTTTTAGTCGCTTTTGACTAACAAATAAACAAACAAACAAACAGACATTAATTTTTATATATGTGTAGGTATGGATTAAAAAATAGTTTAAAAGATTCTTAGGCACCGAAAAAGGCATTCATTCACAGTATAAAACAACCTATGAGAGACTTCGTGTAAATGTCAAATCACTTACAACTCACTTGACATTGCACACTTTTAGGCTGTATACTGTTTCTAATTAGACAAGTGACAGCATCAACTGACGCCAAACCATTTACATGATTACCTGCCATTTAATGTTGTACGAAATTAAACATTTATTGTATGCGTAACAGTCAATAAAGAGGCATTTGAAAATTACCTAAGCACTTCGATCTCGATTGTTTGTACGAGTGTCTACTGCAAATTGCCGAAGAATGTTGAATCCAACCAACTACGGACACTTTGTTCGTACTTGTTGATTTGTCTTTTTGGGCCTGTCAGAGCTTTAAGTTCAAAGCCTATAAGCAGCCCGGCCAAAGTTGCAAAAAATAAACAAAAAATTTTTGACAAGGGTCAAAGGTCGGTTCGGTATGTGGAGCGCAACAGTATTAAGTTGTTGTGCTCGTGCGCGAATACATGCTTTGATGACTTGCAGTTCGCAAGTGGCTTTACATACTCAGAAACACATACACACACACACACACATATGAAGACGTCGTAGGTATGCTATATAAACTTTTTGCTTTGACTTGAGTTTGTTTAGGCAAGTGACTGCAATTGAGTTTGTCTGCACTGGGTGCCAAAAAGCGCCAACAACAAAAACAATAAAATCAAATTTCCAAGTATACAAAGCAAAATTAACTTTATGAGCAAAGTTAACGAAGGTAAAGTTGAAATGCCTATAAAAACAAGAAAGCAACAAAAAGACGGAAAAGTGTCAAACACAAGAAAACAAAAATAAATAAATAAATAAAGCAACTAAAGAGAAACAACATAACAAAGAAAATATTATATTATGAAATGAAAAAGTGCAACTCGAGTGCAAAACGGCAACAGCCACATAAAATATGACATTGTCACTTGTAATAAAACACACTTTCCTGCACACACACACACACAAACAACACTAAACTAAAAAAAAAATAAATTCCGAAATAAACTTTTAACGTAATTTCATCTAACGGCATATGACAAAAGTTGTCGATTATTGCGCCGCTTTTCGCTCTCCTTTTGCTGCAGACACCTTTGTGCGTAGGACACGAAATAGCCAACAGCGTGTCGATCGAAAATGTGTTTTTTTATGTGTACACAAAACTTTTTCGATAAAAACGTCAGTGAAATTCTGCACGTAAAATGTGCACAAGCGACAATAAAGTTAGTGGCTGTGTCGTGCTGCTGCGGCTGCTAAAACCGTAACGCGTTGGCTTGTTACTTTTTCAGCGATTTGCAGCGCCCCCCCCCCACCGGCGCTCACCTGCAATATGAACTTTGTAACATTTTCTATAAAAAATTGTCTACATCGCGCTGCCAAAGAGCCATCAAACAATTTAATAACACTTGTCTTGATGGACAAGTTGGCGCGAAAGTAATAGGCGAACGTCTTTCTCACGTTGCCGATGGCTGCGACAAATGGCGTCGCATAAATATGTTTGCAGTTGATTTGACGTTGCGTCAATCTACATATATGATGAAATCGCTTGGGATTTACTTGAGACATTCAATGTTACTCATACGCACTGTGTGACCAACATTGATGTTGTACTGGCAGGGAGACGCAGAGATTGAAGGCAACGAAATTGTGGAGTAGGTCAAAAATATTTAAATGGACCTTTGATTGTTTGGCGTTTAAATTCAGAGTTTTAATTAATATTTCATTTTTTGTAACGATTTCAAATTTTTTTAAAATTAATTTGCTGTGCTCTGAGAACTATTGATAGTTTTTTACTAATATTAAAATTTTGTCTTGTTTTTTATAAATATTTTTATAATATTTTTATATAAAGAAAAAGTCCATTGATCAGGAAGACAGAGAAATGGAAAGCTTTTTTTTTAAATTCAGAGTTTTAATTAATATTTAATTTTTTGTAACGAGAACTATAGATAGTTTGTTACTAATATTGAAATTTTGTCTTGTTTTTTATAAATATTTTTATAATATTTTGATATTAAGAAAAAATCCATTGATCAGGAAGACAGAGAAATGGAAAGCAATTTTTTTTTTTAATTCAGAGTTTTAATTAATATTTAATTTTTTGTAACGATTTCAAATTTTTTTAAAATTAATTTGCTATGCTCTGAGAACTATTCATAGTTTGTTAGTAATATTAAAATTTTTTCTAGTTTTTTATAAATATTTTTATAATATTTTTATATTAAGAAAAAATCCATTTATCAGGAAGACAGAAATGGAAAGCAATTTTTTTTTTTTTAAATTCAGAGTTTTAATTAATATTTAATTTTTTGTAACGATTTCAAATTTTTTTTTAAATTAATTGGCTGTGCTCTGAGAACTATTGATAGTTTTTTATTAATATTAAAATTTTTTCTTGTTTTTTATAAATATTTTTATAAAATTTTTATATTAAGAAAAAATCCATTGAACAGGAAGACAGAGAAATGGAAAGCAATTTTGAGTAGTTGCAAGTAAATTCTAAACTTTTGAAGGCATTTATAGTTAATTTTGTTTAACAATTTAATGGAATGGAAAGCTTAGTAATTTGGAGTAATTGAAAATAAATTCTGAAATTTTAATTGATTTGGATTAAGGAGACATTTATAATTTTTTTAAAGTATTTTTTTTAACTATTTATAAGTTTCTGTAAATAATTCTACAGTGCTTTTGAACTCTTGAGTGTTTGTAAAAAAAATTGAAATCTTTTCTTGTTTTCTCCCATTTTTATTATATTTTTGTAGTTGTATGAAAAATTAATGGAATGGAAAGCAAAGTAATTTGGATTAATTGAAAATAATTTCTGAATTTTTGATTATTTGGCTTAAAGAAAAATTTATAATTTATTTTTGAATTTTTTTTTAACAATTTATAAGTATTCGTAAATAATTTTATAGCGCTTTGGGAACTATAGTGTTAGTAAAATAAAATTAATTTTTGGGATTTTTTTTTTTATAATATTTTTGTAGTTATATGAAAAATAGTTTACCAGTTAGTCTCATATTTTTTTAACACACAATGGAAGCATTGCAGCCAAAATCCATTTCTTTTTAATTTTTTTAACTATTTATAAGTTTTTGTAAATAATTTAACAATCCTTTGGGAACTCTTAAGTATTTGTTAAAAAAAAGAAATTGTTTCTTGCCTTTTTTAAATATTTTTTTAATATGTTTGTAGTTATATGAAAAATACATCACCAGTTAATCTCACATTTTTGAAACCCACAATGTTAGCTTGGCAACAAAAATCCAATTATTAGCTGTCGGCTTGAACACAAAGCTGAATCAAATGCAACTTTGACTAATAAATGTAGGTGTGCAGCAGTGTCGCACGCAAGGGGGGTTGGGATTTAAAGACCTCTCAAATAGCTGTTTCTTGGAAATATTTTGCAAATATGGTTTCAATTGGCTTAGAAGTTATTTATGAAATGCGCTGCTTCTATAAAAATAAAATCCTGTGTGCGCCACTGGTGTTGAGCACACACATACACACAGACATAGATGAACTTCAATCTCATTTTAGTTAGTTTACACGCCGCAATAACGTACACGCGGTCACACATCGGCAAGCATAACTTTGAAAGTTCACCTAACACGCACATTTATGCAAAAGCCACAAAATTGTTTTTCGCGCAGTTTGACAGCGCACATTCTGTGCAACCGCAAACAACTCGCATGCAGCACCACAACAAACGACAACGCCAAAGCCACAACTACAATAAAACAGCACCAAGTCGAATCGAATCGAAGCAAAGCAAAAACTAAATGCAGCCACAGCCAGGCAAAATGAATCAGCGAGCGCCACGAAATCGAAAAACCACACACACACACACACACACACACACAATGCATTCACCTAAAGAACAAATGCTGCCACAAGCCAGAAGCGACACGCGTTCGCATTGTTGGCAGCAACTTTCAAGTGACTGGGCTACAATTTAAACTTTATGCAAATGCAAATTGCATTTGGTCAACGCGCTGCCACAGCATCCTGCAGACTGAAAGAGCAGCCCTAACTTCAGCACAAGATTAGTTATGTGCTCGCAAGGCACAGACAAAATTGATTTCGACGCAGTTCAACTCGAATCAGAACTGACTAGAATAAAATGGAATTTGCTTCTCTCGCTGGTACAACTTGCATTTCGGCTGCCCCAAACTTTGCCATACGTCGATGTCAGCTACCAAAAGTAAAATTTCACATACGTGCGGCAAAACAGCACAGCGACAATTGGCAGCCCTGTTCGCTTCCCTCCCACCGCTCAGTAATTACAAACTGTGCAATTGTGCCGGCACACGATGCAAACGCAAGTTCATACAAATATTTACAAGCCTTGATGGCTTACGGCTGCGCTACAATAACAACAACAACAACAGCAACAACAACCCGAACACCATCACTAGCAGATTAAATGCGTACAGCAACAGGAATGAAGCAACTAAATGAGTTTGTCTTATGCTCTTTTTGGTTTGTGCGGCTGTGTCCGTTTGACTTTCAGTGAAATTGCGCAAAATGTAAAATGCAGCAACCGAAAAGAGAATCGAAAAAGAGAATATTACACCAAAAATTGTTCATAGTTCATATTTGAGTTGGTAGCTTTGTATGGGCAAAGTAGTACTGCGGCTGGTTGCTGAAATTCTGTTGATCCAATGTTTGTTTGGTTTTGGTAATAAAGTTTCACTGGAAAGCTGAAAGCTTTAACATTTCGTAATTACGGTTTTCTAAAAGGGATTTCTATGAAATGCATATTTAACTTTTTAAAGAGCAAAAAGCTTAAACTTTTGTATGAAATTTTGAATTTTTCATTTTAGTTTTATGTGGAAAAGGATTAGTTATATGACACATTAAATACAAAAGAGTAAAGACTCAACATTTTCAAAAGATCTACTTTTTTCCATAAATCAATACACAGCAAAAAACTCTAACTACTTTAAAAATTTAATTCTGGGAAAATACAAAATAATGTTGTTAGTGATTTTTATTGGTTTTTGTGTTAATTGCGTTATTTCAGCAGCATCAATAACACTGTACAACACCAAAAAAAAATAACAATAACAAAAATAACATTTTAGTACCAATTTTGAATAAGTACGAAATAAACACTGAAACACATTTTCAATTTTGGTTTAATTCTGGCGTTCAAGTTAATTTCTGAGCTTTGGTGTATTCAGAGACCTATAGCAGAATTTTATGGTGAATATTTTTGTGGTACATTTTGTCCTTAAAAAGACCTGTTTTACAGGACATTTTTGGCATTTTAGAAAAAAGGGTCAAATTGACCCATACAAATAGGAGCTACAGGGTTAAAATGCTCCACAAAAATTTTCTTCGTAGTATTTTACATTAAATTCCTGAACTATGATGTGTTCTAATGTGAAGGTTACAAAGTTAAAATGTGAGGTTACATGGTTTTCGTATGCCAATTCACCATAAGAATGTGCAAAAAGGGGAAAACTTTGACCCCTCCTAAAAAAAATTCAGACGTAAACTTTCAAAACGCCGATACACGTATATTCTTTTTTGGTCCCCTCTACCAGAATCCGTTGTCAGAACCTTGTTGTTTAAACAAAAATTTGATTTTGTTGTGCGGTGTAATTATTTGCCTCTTTTGAAAATTTCAGATTATTGAGTTGTGACTCTGTTGTATTCAGTTGTATTTAATGATATGTGAACAAAAAACTGATTGATGTTTTTAAAGTAAATTTGTTTTTTATGCAAGTTTTAACTTACATACTCAAATCTATTACTCAAATAAAATCTTTTACTAAAATCTATTGCTAACAATAATATGTATTCACCTTTTTGAATTCCACCTCATACGAAATTAAGTAAAATTTAGTCGTCGAAACTTTTCAGTGCTCTCACAGTTCCTTCATTCATTTATGACAACTCAAGCAAGTAGAAGGCTCAAGCATTTGATCAAACTACCCACAACAACAAACAATGCAAACACTTATTAGCCTCTCAGCAAATGAACGCTTAAAACATAAGCAAGCCAATCAATTTAAAAAAGTAATAGTTTGTAAAAATTTTCTCTATTTTCACACCGCAAATTTTTAAACATTTGATTGCGCACAAAGCATAAATCATGAAGCAAAAATATTGATTGACTAATTGCAGCAATTTGCAAATAATTTATGGCTAACCACAGCAGCAACACGCAACCCATGTTGCGGCTCTCGAATGGCAGCCAACGAGGCAAAGAAAATTTGGTATTAATATCTCAAACACGGCACACACGGCGTATACGCAACGTGTCCGAACCGCACAACGCACAGAATATTTAATTAAGCATCACTCATACGACCCGTAGCCCCACGTGTGTATGTGATTTGTGGCTCTCGAGTTGTCAGCAATAAATCATCAAGCGGGGCACTACAGCCGCAGCAACTTTACTAGCAACAACCAAGGCGCCAAGTGCCGACAGCAGCCGCTGCTATCTGCCAAATCTGTTGTCGCTTTCAATTCCAATCGATTCAGCTGCAACAACTGCAGCGACATTACAAGTTGTTTGCTTATTTCATTGCTTCGACGTTGGCACCTGCTGCTGTCGTTCATGGGCGTGTTGGCATGTTGCATGCATAGTTCAGCAGTTTGACGCTGCAACTGGCAGCTACGCGCTGATTTCTCACAAAAAGTCACCGCCCCAATGTTTTGAACTTAAAGTGCCATGGCACTTAAGCGCGAGTGCTTAAGTGAATTTGCAACTTGAGCACTCGAGCGTGTGAGTCAGTGACAGCGCCGCGCAGCTGACTCCGAACATAAACAATAAATTCAATTGCTCGCTTGCTAAAGTCTTTTGGTTGCCATTATTGTTGTTTTAGGCAAATTACGAATAAACACAAACGCAAACGGACAAATTGTAAACAGAAAATCAATTTTATTGCTGCCACTGTCCCCAGCTACCAAACGAAATAGAATTCCAAGCAAGCTAGCGGACGCAATGCGTGTACGTGCTGGGCCTATGTGCGTTGCGTTGCCGGCAACGTCATCATCATCATCATCATCATCATAATCATCATCATCATCGCCATTGTGCATAATCATTGGCATCATTATTGCCAACGCAAAACTTCGTCATCGTCGACAACAAGAACATTGGCTTGGCGTGTGTCTGCTGTCGGGAGCGCCGCGCACAATTTTATTGTTTATGAGTTTTGCGCATTCAAATTTGATTTGACGTCTATTTTGATAATTTATGAATATGGCTGAACGTCGCGCCGCCACACAGGCCGCTGCCTTGTGGAAACATGATGCAGCGGTGATTTCGGTGCGTGCGTGCACGTGCCACACGCACAGACAGGCACGCACGCTGCCGGGTCGACGGGGCGTATGCGTGATTTAAATGTTGTTGCGTGCAATTTGGCGTTGAGATGTATGCATTATGTGCTTTACCTGCAATCAGCAGCGGCACAATATGCAATTTGATTGCACTAATAATGCTGGCAACGCTTTCAAACTTGAACATGTTTGAACTTTAAATTGTGACCAGACCAGAACTAAATGTTGTCCATTAAAGTGACAGCATTGTATGAGTGTGTGTGCCTGTGACATGCGTGTCCATGTGCCTGTGTGTGAAATTTAAATATTTTGACAGCCAGTGTCATCAGTATGGCTCGCTTACATACACATGCCGCCAGCATATTTAGTAGCTACAATACAAGCAAACATTTTACGCTTCGACGCATTTAAAGTGATTTGCTCTACTGACCGAACCGATTTAAGCGCCTTATCGGTGATTACTGGTCTCTAGTGGCAGGGTTCGTAGCGGTTGGGTTGCGGGCAGTAAGTTGATATTTTTGTTATGCGCAACAAAGCACAACTGACTGCAAAAGTAGAGGGAGCACACCACAAGAGGCACCTTTGACAACTGTTGCCAGCACAATGCAGCGAAGCTTGAGTTATTGTCGTACAATGTTCTTTTTTTTTTTCTTTAAAGCACACAATTGACAGTCAATGTACAAGAGGGTATTAAATTTAATTGAAATCGGATGTTGAGCATAGAATTTTCTGCAGGTTTAAAGTGCAACTCGTTACACTTTAGATAGATAGATAGATAGATAGATAGATAGATAGATAGATAGATAGATAGATAGATAGATAGATAGATAGATAGATAGATAGATAGATAGATAGATAGATAGATAGATAGATAGATAGATAGATAGATAGATAGATAGATAGATAGATAGATAGATAGATAGATAGATAGATAGATAGATAGATAGATAGATAGATAGATAGATAGATAGATAGATAGATAGATAGATAGATAGATAGATAGATAGATAGATAGATAGATAGATAGATAGATAGATAGATAGATAGATAGATAGATAGATAGATAGATAGATAGATAGATAGATAGATAGATAGATAGATAGATAGATAGATAGATAGATAGATAGATAGATAGATAGATAGATAGATAGATAGATAGATAGATAGATAGATAGATAGATAGATAGATAGATAGATAGATAGATAGATAGATAGATAGATAGATAGATAGATAGATAGATAGATAGATAGATAGATAGATAGATAGATAGATAGATAGATAGATAGATAGATAGATAGATAGATAGATAGATAGATAGATAGATAGATAGATAGATAGATAGATAGATAGATAGATAGATAGATAGATAGATAGATAGATAGATAGATAGATAGATAGATAGATAGATAGATAGATAGATAGATAGATAGATAGATAGATAGATAGATAGATAGATAGATAGATAGATAGATAGATAGATAGATAGATAGATAGATAGATAGATAGATAGATAGATAGATAGATAGATAGATAGATAGATAGATAGATAGATAGATAGATAGATAGATAGATAGATAGATAGATAGATAGATAGATAGATAGATAGATAGATAGATAGATAGATAGATAGATAGATAGATAGATAGATAGATAGATAGATAGATAGATAGATAGATAGATAGATAGATAGATAGATAGATAGATAGATAGATAGATAGATAGATAGATAGATAGATAGATAGATAGATAGATAGATAGATAGATAGATAGATAGATAGATAGATAGATAGATAGATAGATAGATAGATAGATAGATAGATAGATAGATAGATAGATAGATAGATAGATAGATAGATAGATAGATAGATAGATAGATAGATAGATAGATAGATAGATAGATAGATAGATAGATAGATAGATAGATAGATAGATAGATAGATAGATAGATAGATAGATAGATAGATAGATAGATAGATAGATAGATAGATAGATAGATAGATAGATAGATAGATAGATAGATAGATAGATAGATAGATAGATAGATAGATAGATAGATAGATAGATAGATAGATAGATAGATAGATAGATAGATAGATAGATAGATAGATAGATAGATAGATAGATAGATAGATAGATAGATAGATAGATAGATAGATAGATAGATAGATAGATAGATAGATAGATAGATAGATAGATAGATAGATAGATAGATAGATAGATAGATAGATAGATAGATAGATAGATAGATAGATAGATAGATAGATAGATAGATAGATAGATAGATAGATAGATAGATAGATAGATAGATAGATAGATAGATAGATAGATAGATAGATAGATAGATAGATAGATAGATAGATAGATAGATAGATAGATAGATAGATAGATAGATAGATAGATAGATAGATAGATAGATAGATAGATAGATAGATAGATAGATAGATAGATAGATAGATAGATAGATAGATAGATAGATAGATAGATAGATAGATAGATAGATAGATAGATAGATAGATAGATAGATAGATAGATAGATAGATAGATAGATAGATAGATAGATAGATAGATAGATAGATAGATAGATAGATAGATAGATAGATAGATAGATAGATAGATAGATAGATAGATAGATAGATAGATAGATAGATAGATAGATAGATAGATAGATAGATAGATAGATAGATAGATAGATAGATAGATAGATAGATAGATAGATAGATAGATAGATAGATAGATAGATAGATAGATAGATAGATAGATAGATAGATAGATAGATAGATAGATAGATAGATAGATAGATTCAACACTTTTGGACGTAAATTTGCGTTACATCTACTCATCAACTCGGCTCGACAAATGGGTAAAAAAAAACAGTTAAAATTGACTGAAGAATGGAAAATTGAACGGACTGGCGCACAGATTGAGATAAGAAAAAAAATATTGGTTATGACTTCATTGTTGTTGGTCAAGTCTTTCTGTACTTTTCTGCACCTCTACTTCTTTTCTACGTCACTTCACCTACTTTCTCTATTTTTCTCGCTTTCTCTACTAAAAAAGTCATTTTAGATTACCTTGGACTTTATAAAGACTACGACTTCAATTAACAAATAAAAGCTGAGATTTTGCATTTAAAATCACTTGAGTTATTTAATTCGACTCCCTTTTCGTCATTTAACATATTTTTGCAATTCTCTCCGTTTGATGTTTCTGTATAAACCAACTGAATTTTGAATCAAAGGAGATGAAAATTGTTAGCTAAATTCTAAATATTAATGTTTTAAAATATGTTGAATATTTTGCAACCCATATTTTCACTAGTTTATAATTAAGCCGCAACTTTTTCAACTAAATATTTACTATTTGTAGCTTAGAAATAAGAAAAGTACTTAATGTCTCACTAAATGCTACTTAAACCAGTTCGTTAGACACGTTCAACTCACAAATACTCGTAATGTATTGCATAGGCCACAATAACACAACAACAGTGTCGAACACAGAATTTCATTTTCGGGGAGAGGGATTCTGTAAACAGCTTTTGAGCTCAATACCAAATGAACCTATATTTGCTACCCACAATTCTTGTGGCAATAAATATTTGGGTGTGAGGTTTGAACCTCGAAATCCCCTAAGAAATTATACTCAATA
Organism: Melieria picta; assembly: GCA_964056695.1. Lineage (NCBI taxonomy): Eukaryota > Metazoa > Arthropoda > Insecta > Diptera > Ulidiidae > Melieria > Melieria picta. The sequence continues at coordinate 12,849,283 of OZ057400.1, forward strand.
GCAATTATCTTGCACACAAATGTCATATACAAAATGCATATTTATATGTATTACACGTTTGAAAATTGAAATAAAAACGCCTGTAGAAGTTAATAGAGCATACAATTATCAACAACGACACACAATCGAACACATACATGTGTCCCAATTGCCCACATGAACACATGCATACATAATAACACCAACACATATACACTCAGCTAACCAGCAACATTCGTGTCAAGCATGCCACCGCTAACCACATTTCAGTGCAATCAACTGTCATTGCTGTCAATAGCTCAATTTTTCAATCATAATTTCAAGTATTTCATTTCAACAAATTTTTTGTTAATTTTTTTATGTATGTATTTTTTTTTCAATTCCAGCGGCATAACACGAAAATCGATTTTGAGCGCGGCGTGTGTATATTTTCGTGTGTGTGTGTGTTGGCGCCTTATCAATGTTCAAATTTATGTGTGTTCGTGTGTTCGAGTGGGTGGTGAATGAGAATGACTGCAATAAGTCCATCAATACGCCAACCTACTTGTGCACCTATGTATCTCACCTCTTTTCCACACCATAAACTTTGCACAGCTCCAACACGAACCGTCCCCCTCCACACAACCGCGTTGTCAGCGGCAGCAACGCACCAACGTTTGGCCGATTTAATGGCCGCATAAAGTTTTTTACTTCGGCAGCGATGGCGTCAAAAAACTACCCCTGCCTCCTCTTCACGCTCCATTGCGAACGCTTTACGGCAACCGCCCGAAAAAGGCAGCATAAAAATGTTATTTATTTTATAAAGTGCAACAAAAATAAAACATACATTTAGGCGTGCTGAAATGTCTCATAAAAGCGCCAAAGGTGCCGAAATGAAAATGAAAACAATCGAAAAATATAACGAGGAGGCAAAACAGTTGCACGGCAAAAAATGCCAACAAAAATTTTAATAACAAAGTGTGAGTGGGTTTTTAGTATGAAACAACTGCTTGGCAACCACAACAAAGCACGCGCGCACTGTATGACTGAACAACAGGTGTTGTTGGTGTTGGCGTTGGTGAAGGTGAAGGTGAAGGTGGAGCCGTAGGTGCGAGGTGTTGCAAGGCCGAAAGAGTAACAAACCCAAAATTGAAGCAACAATCGAGCGTCAACAGTTAACAGTAAAATAAAATAAAATAAAATAAAATAAAATAAAATAAAATAAAATAAAATAAAATAAAATAAAATAAAATAAAATAAAATAATATAAAATAAAATAAAATAAAATAAAATAAAATAAAATAAAATAAAATAAAATAAAATAAAATAAAATAAAGTAAAATAAAGTAAAATAAAATAAAATAAAATAAAATAAAATAAAATAAAATAAAATAAAATAAAATAAAATAAAATAAAATAAAATAAAATAAAATAAAATAAAATAAAATAAAATAAAATAAAATAAAATAATATAAAATAAATAAAATAAAATAAAATAAAATAAAATAAAATAAAATAAAATAAAATAAAAGAATCAAATTTCGACGCACATTTGTATTGCTGTTGTTGTCAGCCATATGAATGCGCAGCAAATTTGCGTGACTGAGATTATTTTGCGTAAGACTTGAACAAAGTTTCGCAAGATAATAAAATACAAAAAAAATTTCACCAAAACGCAACAAGCTGAAGCGAGCAGCGCCAAAGAATTGAATTGTAATTGCTGACGTCAGCGACGTGACTTTAATTTTTAGCTTAAAAACGCTGCGGCTCACAACTGCTGTTATGTGTTGTTAACTTGACTTTTATGCAATCAAGCCACACATATTAGACGCCCACACAGACAGACCGATTCTCTCACGTTCGCCGCTCTAATGGCAAAACTTTGACATTACATTTGTATTTGTGTTAGGCACTCATTGTGTGTGTGCTTTTTTTTTTTGTGTGAGCATTCATTATTAATAACATTGCCAATTGACTGGCAACAAAATGTGCTTATTGTTTTTGTTGTTGATCGGTTTTTTCGTTTGTTTTAGTTTGCGCCTAAAATGCGGCAACAACACACTTCGTTGGCACTGTGCTTAGCCGACTTTACTCTTGTATTACAGTTTTTGTTGATTCGTTTGTTGTTTTTCTTGTTGTAGTTACCCTGTCGGAGCTGAGACAACTAGTTCCCAAAATTCATTGGTCTTTCAACTGGTTTTTTGTAGTCAATTGGACAACTAGTTGTCCAAGTGACTGTCAGCGGATGCAGAAGTCAGTCAGTTCGCGTCTAATCGTTCACGTTCTGTGTGCGCGTTCATAGGCGAGAAGAGCACATAAAAATGAGAAAAACGAAACAGAGGTGAGAGAAGCAAAAAAGTACTGTTAAGGCTGATCTTGCGATTGTTCTGCTACAACAACAACGTAGAAATGTTTGCATTTTTCGAACTTTCTGTTTCTATGACACGAAGTTTGCTCGATTTGCACGTTTTGTCTTGAATGATTTCAGTTAGAATTTTGCGTGGTTACGTAAAGCAACGAATTGCAGCGGCAGCTGAAAGGTGTGTATTAATATATTTATTTATTTATTTATGTAATTATTTATTAATTCATTTATTTATTTATTTATTGCAGGCAAAGCCAAGATGTTGTATTGCATCAGGCCCCAAACAGTTTCGACAGAAGTGTGTCAACAAGTCGAAGTTCATTTTTACGTGCACCAATATTTTTTTTATTCGCGATGAATTTTTGTTGTTTTAATAATATTTTTAAAATAAAATTAATATTTAAAAATTTCAATGTTTTATTTTCCTTTATAAAAATCAACTGGTTAGAAAACTAATCCAGAATAAACCAGTTTGCAAACTAGTCGCTTTGCAACTGGTTTGAAAACTGGTTTATTTCGGACTAACCTTGGACTAGTTGCAAATGGATGCAGACGGGGACAATTGACCCTCGCCTAGGACACCGCCATGTTAAAAGGGTGAGTTTGCTACAAGAAAACGAGTCGATTCTGAGGTCATATATGACTGTCAAGCGACCAGTTGAAAAACTAGACTTGGACCAGTCCGATTTCCCACAGGGTATTCATACGAGTATTCATGTGTGTGTGTGTGTGTGTGTAGTTGTTGTTTTTGTTATTGATTTTATGTGCTTTTAGCGGATATTGGCTTAGGGGCCCATGCAGCAGAACTTTTGCCATACATATTGTCAAATTGTCAAAGTGTTTACCTGCGCGTTCCCTTTTCTCTTGGCCAAGAAAATGTTAGCAATTGGTTGTATTTCATTCAACTTTGAATTCACTGCACAACTTGGTAGAACTGTTGACACTTTTCGTGTTAGAACTTTGATATGTTTCATATTGAAAATTTTAAAACTATTTGCCGAGACATGTTGACAGATATTTTTTAACGCTTTGGGTTATTTTGAGTGGAGGGGATATTAGCATAACTGACGAGAGGGGAGGGATTGGAAAGATTTTTAATCGAGTCAGTGATTTCGGGCGTTCAAATTTAATAGTGTTATATTTTTGTTTTTATACTTCATAGGAAGAGCGCGAGCGGAGGAGAGAGTTGTGTGTCCAGACTCCCAGAGCTTAATTTTACTTCCTTTTACCTTCACTAACTGTCACTGTTCCTTGCTAGATCTCAGTAAATCTAATTAGATGCTAGCTATATATCAGTGAATTGAAGGTTAAGAAGACCAACAGCTTTTTAAAAATGCTTTTCGAAAAAATGTAAAAAATAAATTGTTTTTAATAACACAGTACAAAATTTTAGACTTTTTATTTATTTCTTTATTTATTAACTTTATTTTTATTATTTATTTCTAATTTTTTTATGTTTACTATATTATTTTATTTATTTATTTTTAAATTTATATAAATGTAAAATAGTAAAAATATAAATTTTACCAATCACCAAATACCAAAATTTTAACTAAGAAACTAGTGTTTGTAATTTTTGTATTTTTTTTTTAATTAAAAGTATAGTAAAAATATAAATTGTACCAAACACCAAAATTCTAACTAGAGAGAAAATGTTTGTAATTTTTTTTTTTATTTTTTATTAAAATATAAATTGTATTAAACACCAAAATTCTAACTGGAGAAAAAATGTTTGTAATTCTTGTATTTTTTTTTTTTTGTTAAGGGAAGACCTAAGAATTTTTTTGTTAGGAAAGTGATCTCCTAATTAACCAATGGAATATATTTTTCTTAAAGATAAAACAATTTTTTTCAGCATTTCAAGTAAGAGAACAATTTGTTTAATTGAAGGTTTTGTGTTTAAGGCTTTTTATTGTTTTAGGGAGGTTTTGAGAAAGTTTTGTTGTTTGAAGACACCTCCTTATTTTTATTGAGCAATATTTTCCGAAAAGAGTTTATGGTATTTTTATTAATATTTTACATTTTCATTAATTTTGTATCAAAAATGTTTTAAAAAAACATACAAAAGGGCTGTAAGAAAAAAAGTGAGGAGTTCATTTGCATACAAAAAATATTCACATTTCAGATAAAACACTATTTTTCAGCATTTCAACTGGAACAACAATTTTTTTAAACGAAGGTTTTATGTTTAATGTTTTTTTTTTTGGGGAAGGTTCTGAGAAATTTCTGTTGATCCAGAACATCCCCTTATTTTTAATAAACAATATTTTCGCAAAGGAGTTTATGGCATTTGTATTAATATTTCATGCAGTACAAGCCTTTTATGCAAAAATTTCTCAAAAAACATGAAAAAGAGGGGTAAGGAAGGAGGGTAAGGGATACATGTGCATACAAAAAATATTCACATTTTTATGACAAACAACTTTGTCTTGGACATTGAAACTCTAGCTCTACAAGTTTTCATACTTGCCTTGTAAAAGTCTGTAGGAACAACTTTAAACTTTATGTGGAAATTAAAAAAAAAAACTCAGACTTTTACTTTGTATGACATAAATGATCTCTTCAGTGTTCTCTTTCATAAATATACAATGGGTTACTCTGTTGCAAAAATGCTGTTGTACAGTGTAATCGTAGTCAATTAACTAACTTAACTCGCATGGGAACAAATACAGCGTATTTTTCAACCCCTCACATCACTCCATGAAAACTTGCCACCAATACTCGAGCCAAAGCTCGACTACGCATTGAATGCACATTACCGAGAGCAGCAATTCCATCACATTCGGTATCAATAGCAACAACAACAACAACAACATTCATCAGGCAACAACATCAACGCAAAAAACCAACCATTCGCTCTGCAGCCAGTCTCAGTCAGCCAGCTGGATGAAGTGTAGGCAAAACTGCAGCAACGGCAACGGCAACGCCGCAATAGAAACGCATCATTGCCAGCGCCATTAGCGTTGACGACGTTGCGGAATTCAATTCAATATTCGCTACCGCCGCACAGTGTGACTTTTATCATTTTTAGGATGCCAAAAGTCATAGAAGCCAAACTAAAGTAGATATGATAATGAAATTTTGCAATAACAATGTAGAGATCAACATTGTATTAGACAAAAAAAATGGGCGTGATCCGCCCACTTTTTCTTTGACTCCCCATATAAGGTGTTATTTCAGATGACCATAATTGCTAAATAAAAATAGTCAAAAAAATTTTTGGAATACTTTTGAATTAGATTTATTCCAAACCATTTAACATTTTGAAAGATTTTTGACAAAAAACTCCAAAATCCGTAAAGCTGAGAAAAAAAAGCGTGCTCAGCAATAACAGGTTGATCTCAAGGTTTATACTCAAGTTGACTTTAACATCACATCAACATTATTTTAATTTAACATTTTTAAATTAACATAGAGTTTTAAAAACAATTACATAACAAACAAACAACCATAACAAACAATACATTAAAAAAGGAAGTTATACGAAATTTAGTCGGAATCACTTTGAAGTTTAGTGTGTCAGATTGAATTGTTGTTGGATGCAGATCCGAAATTTGGTCTTTGACATATTTAACCTCCCTTGAAATAACGTCTCGAGTTTCTTTTGTAAATATAAATTTTATCGGCCGACAATATCTCGTAGAAGAAGGAGCAGGATTATTCCATATTATAATCTTTTGGTTATTAACTTTTGTATACATTTGAAGGACTACTAGTGAAATAAAAAACATACTACTATCTGATTGGTTTTCTTCCGCAAATTTTTGTTTGTAGTTGCTATGCTCAGCGCCATCGCACCCCCACTTTATAATTGCATTTACTTCTTCAATTTCGGAAAATGAAAGTAATACTTCCTGTTGTGCAGCACACAATCTTTTTAAAGTATGATCAATTAGCGATTGCAATTGAATTTCAGCATAAGTTTCCGTGACCGTTATTTGTTCAGGATAGCATAAAATCTTTGATTTTTTTATACAGTTATATGAAGGATACATCTTTTTGCTTATGTCTAAAGTGTGTTTCCGTATCATGTTATATTCATGTGTTGACAGATTTGCATCAACTATCATTGCAAGTGCTTGGTCTGGTGACAAACTTTTAGTATTTTCATCGGAAAATCGTGATTTTTTTAAGGCAGTGCCTCTTGATGGGGAACTCGTGCTCAACTCTTCAAATATTTTTGCAGAATTTCTTTTTCCGGACAATCTAAGCTTCATTTCCGCCGCCATTAACAATTGGTCGTTATCAGTATTACTCATGAGTTCCTTGGCTTTTCGTTTTTTTGAGCGCAAAGAAGATTCAGAAAAGTGTTTTTTTGGCCTTCCCATTTCGGAAGTATCACGAGAAGTACACGGTCCAACATCAAGAATAAAATCTGATAAGTCTAAATATTTCGAAAGCCAGTCAAAGTTGTTTTTAAGGAAACGGCTATTGATTCGACTAGAATGTGCCCATCTTGAGCGAAATTTAGAGCAGAGTTTCTTTACACATGATTTTAATTTAGAGTGGACAACATCTTTTCCAAACAAACTCAAAATATATTCAAAAACTGCTTGGCTCTTATTTTTTTGCTTGGATTTTAGCCAAACATCAAAAAGTTCACTTCGCGGAACTGCCATGTTTGATTGGCTGTGAACTAAATTGGTGCAAAAAGGAGCAAGAATTGATTGCAGAATCTGAAACTAGGCACATTTTTCATTAATGTGGTTATAAACATCACATGGGACTCTACGGAACTCTATAAGTTTTACTCTATTAAAAAATAAACAATTTTGGGAATCACCTAATTTTTAGTAACTAGCTATTTTAATCTATAAACAATTAAAATAAATTTATTAAAGCTTCAAAAACTTACCGGAGTTTGCACAAAATATTCAAGTAACTAAAATTAAAACGATTTGTGTAAAAATATTTCTGACAAAAAAATCATGGCACTTCAAACTTCACAAAAAATCTCACATTGAGAAAAGTGTTTTTGCGCTTGTCGCAGTGAGACAAATTCGATAACGGTTATCATGCTAACTGTTGTTTTTTGTTTTGCTTTGAGCATATATTCGTAACATTTGGATATTCCTCTATTGCATACCAAAAAATTTTTGCGATCGGAGAACATTTTTTTTTTTACTTTTGGCATCCTAAAAATGATAAAAGTCACACTGTGCGCCGTACCGCAACGATAAATACGAATGCAATCTCGAGTTTCCTGTGCGCTGCATCCGTTGCACTTAAACGGATACGTTCGATACGTTGCTGGTAACGAAATTTGTTGAAAGCATCAGTCATGTGGCGACGCCACTGCTGACTCCACATGCCTTCGCACACACACACACATACACAAAGCTAATGAAATAGCTGACTGGCGGGCGAAGCAGAAGCAAAACTAAACCAACTAACGCAGCTGTGGGCGGGCGGAGAGCAAAAGTTGTGTTAAATATTGATGGGTGCGAACGTGCTGAAGATTGAAGATGATAGATATTTCGATTTCCGCATGTGATTCGATATTGCGCTATAATGATGCCACATGTCAAACAATATGAGAAAACAAAAATAAAAAATGAAACATAAACTAATATTGTAACTGAAAAATTCGATGTGAAATTGATTTGCGGCAATGGCTGCTGTTGCTCTTATTGCAGTTTCTGCTTTAATACAGGGTGTTCCAAATGAAGTTTTAAACAATGTTACATATGTACATATGTACATATAATATTACAAAAATATATATTTTTGAAGAATTTTATCTTTCTGATCATAGTAGGATTAGATTTTAGATTTTAGATTTTAGTTCGGAGATGTTTAGGCAGACAATTTTTATAATCTCCTAAAAAAATGTTATAAGAAAATTTTTATTATTTTGCAAGATGGTTGGTGAGTTGGTTAAGTGGTTGCCACCACAGCTAGGCAGCACAATTAGCACATAAAGTGGTTTTGGTTGGCATTTTAAATCAACTTTGTGAGTCCAGAAAGTACTGAAGCTTCCGGATCTGCATAGTTGAAATTGTTCCGGGAAGGGAGTAATCCGAGCATGTACACAGAAAGTGGAACAATGTCTCTTTCTGATTCTTCTCCCTACAACTGCGGCAATGATTACACAGCACAACAAAAAAACACTTTTTTCTGTTGCATGGAGTTTTTCTACTGTTTCTTACTAATTTGGGTGCGCTGATTTCGAATCTATCCTCAGATTTTTTCTAGCAGCTCTAGTTAGTGAGATATAGGTACCGTGTCATTTTTTCAGTTTTTCCTCTACTTTTTCCATATTTTTATCGTAATTTCTAAACCAAAAAACCGATTGACATGATTTTCAACTTATCGCATTAACAACACCGCACGGCTTCTTTTCCGATGCAACTTATTTTTATAAATTTTAAAATTCCGCGGTAATTGGACCTCAAAGTCGGAAAATATGGAAAGCTAAGGCGTTTTCTTTGATGGTAAAAAAATGCACATTTTTTGTAAATCAATTAACAAGTTAGGTGTATAATGAAAGCCGACACATCAAGCAATACAACACAGCCAAATTATTTGGCTGTGTTACACATTCACATACACATTCGCATCGAAATAATAGCAAAAATGTACCATAGTCATTTTTATCACTTTTCATACTTTTTCCTTAAAAAATTAGGGGCCTCAAAAAAAGAAATTAAATAAAAAATCTGGAAAAAAGTATTGTTAAAAACTATAAAAAAAATGACGAAACAATTTTTTTGTACTGCAAACATAACCTAAAAAATAAATTTAAAAATATATAAAAAAATATTAAAAAAAAAAAATTATTTTTTAAGTATCAAGCAGGTGGAAAATAAATGTAGGACAGATATAGGTAAAACACTATACGAGGAAAATATAAAAAAAAAGTTTATGATTGCACCAAACTTCTAACCGAATGAAAAAAAAAATTTGAAAAAACAAAAACACATTCAAAGTTCAATGATTTACAGATCGTTGACTTACTATTGACTGCAACTTGGGTAAATTTTTACTTACACTAAACTAATATTAAAAATAAATAAAAATCGACATTGGCTGGGCAGCACTTTTCCTTTCCTTAAGAAAAACGAGACAAAGAAAACATAAACAAAGGAAGATGAAAAACCTAAACAAACGAGCAACGTTTCTATCTTCTTGAATACATACGAAAAATTTCAAAAATACCTGTAAAAATCTTTCGGAAATGATTCCTTTAGCTGATAGACACATTTTGATTGCAGACACCTTTGGTCTAAGTTATAACTTGACAAGTTTTGCTACTTCAACGTTTGAGTTTTATCAGTTAGTTTCATACTAATAAATACTTAAAATGGCATTAAATCACAACACCTAACCAACAACACATATTTCTTAACATCTTCTGTCGTGTTTTCATTGAAGTTAAGCAAATTTCTAGAATCGGAACCGATATTCTGGACTAATTAGTGAACACCTTAATGCCAAACCTTGAGCCATCTTCAAAGTTTTCAGCCTTTTCTAATTTATTCACTGTATTTGACTGAATATATTTTCAGTATGATGAGTCATACATGCCATAATTTTACCATAACACAGATATTTCTACACAATTCAAGTGAAATCTATTCAGATTTATGTATCTGACTGAATATTTCGTCTTCATACTGAGTCATACATGCCATAATTTTACCATAACACAGATATTTCTACACAATTCAAGTAAAACCTATTCAGATTTATGTATCTGACTGAATATTTCGTCTTCATACTGAGTCATAAATGTCATAATTTTACCATAACACAGATATTTCTACACAATTCAAATAAAATCTATTCAGATTTACGTATCTGACTGAATATTTCGTCTTCATACTGAGTCACACATGCCATAATTTTACCATAACACAGATATTTCTACACAATTCAAGTAAAATCTATTCAGATTTATGTATCTGACTGAATATTTCGTCTTCATACTGAGTCACACATGCCATAATTTTACCATAACACAGATATTTCTACACAATTCATGTAAAATCTATGCAGATTTATGTATCTGACTGAATATTTAAAAATCGGGTTTTAGTGAAGCCATTCATTTTGCGTAGCAAAATCAAATTGTAGCATACTGCATGCTTTTCCTGACACTCACCGATAATTTCAATGTCAATAACATTAACACTGGACAAATGGCAACTCCTTCCGCCGATAACAAGCACTAATTCGTCCCTAAAGTTCACGCTTCAAGGCAACTCCTTCGATGAAACGCAGTGTCCCAATAAATCAGTGAATTCGTTGGCTAATAGACAAACACACTGATTGAAGAATTGCGGTAATTTGACACCAGTGTAACAGTAATTGCACACGGCCATGCTTAGACACTGACAACAACAACACATACAACTAAGTTACAGCAGTCAGTTGTCAAATCATATTTCGTCTTTTTCACGTTAAAACACACACACACACACACACATGCCAACACACATACGCACATAAGCAGGCACATTTATTCTGTCTGGCGGCAGACTAACAGTATGTCTTCCAAGCAGTCCGTCCGACTGTCAGTCAGTCAGACAGTCACTTAGTCAGTCGACCAAGTTAAAGCAGGCAATGTCGCTTGACAGTTGACGAAATGTTTTCCCATTAAACGGAAATTGACTAATAACAAGGTTAATCGGCCTCGCAATCATTTCGGTGCACGTTGGCATGCACACATACACACCTGCGTAGGTGCGTGCGTGTGTGAGTTTACGTGTTAAATGTATTGACAGCGGCATAGAAAGACAGGTTGGTGGCTCGCTAAACGCTTTCGGGCAGCGGTAATGTTGGTCTCTAGGCATTTAGATTGTTTTGGGCGCTTTTGTTGTTATCGAAATAATGGCTCTCACAAACACACATATACACATACACACTCTATGCAATTGTGTGTGAATATTCTATTCAGCCTTCGTACAGTACTCGAATAAGAATTTGCTGTCATATTTTTTCGAGCATTTGTCGTGTTTTTCGAGTTTGTCATGTACCGCATAGACTTGTTGCCGCTTATGGGCAGCAACATGTCGTTTCTCCATTCTGCTAATAGCTGTCAATGTTTTCTACAATAGAGGAAATTAACAACTCGATTAATGTGGTCCCTTCGGTGTCGTTGCAAGTTTGCGGTGCGTGTACGACCCAAAAGTTTTTCTCTAATTACTTTATTGCGACCGCAATCACTGATGAAAAATAACAACTAAACATGATTTCTGAGTTGAACAAATTAAAGTTGAAATAGAATTAAAGTTGTAATGAAAGCTGAATTCATAGTTCAGATTTCGATTAAATTTTCTTGTCAATTAGACTTTGTTACTTTTATATGCAACACAAAATAATTTAAATAACTGCCACGAGACTTTTTGCAAGATTCGATTCTATTGGGGTAATTTTCATAGACACTTTGAATCATTCCGATGTCGATGTGTCATGTTAGATGTGCTGCTGCCAATACTGCAACGATTTTCTAGAATTTTCTTATATTTATAAGATTTGTTGGAAACCTCACCAACTTTGAAACTATTGTGAATTAATCAGGGTTAATTTTTTTGACCATTATGACATAAATGACAAATAATTTTTCAAATTTCTCTCTTTTTGTACAGTTTTTTTACATACAGTTTTTTTGTACTGTAAACATAACCTAAGAAATAAATTTAAAAATATGTAAAAAAATATATAAGTATCACGCAGGTGGAAAATAAATAAATGTAGGGCAGATATATTTTGTAAAGCACTATACGAGGAAAATATAAAAAAGTTGATGATTGCACCAAACTTCTAACCGAATGAAAAAAAATTAAAAAAAAACAAAAACACATTTAAGATTCAATGATTTGCGGATTGGGGACTAACTATTGACTGAAACTTGGGTAAATTGTGACTTATACTAAACTAATATTAAAAATAAATAAAAATCGACATTGGCTGGGGAGCACTTTTCCCTTCCTCAAGAAAAACGAGACAAAGAAAACATAAACAAAGATGCAACGATTTTCTAGAATTTTCTTATATTTTTAAATTTTGTTTGAAACCTCACCAACTTTGAAACTATTGTGAATTAATCAGGGTTAATTTTGTTTGACCATTATGACATAAATGACAAATAATTTTTCAAATTTCTCTCTTCTTGTCATACAAAAAATAGGCCATCTTTCTATCTGGCTCGCTTGAATAATTTAACTATGAAAATACGTGTCGAATTATTTCTCATTTGAAGCACTTTCATTATGTTTGAAATAAATAGACACATTAAATTACATTTCTCCATTAAACACCTTAACCCATTATTTGCCGCTTTTGGCCCTGAATTGCTAAAAATCCCATCTTAATGAAGGTTCATTTTTTAAAGTTGTCGCACAGTTAAAATTTCATGTTTGTAGCTTCCCAAGTTTAGGCTGGGCGATGGTGAATCTGTTAGGTCAGGACAAACAATTACTTGAATTTAGATTAATGTAAATTATTGTTGCCTCATTGCAACATTTACATGCATAAATTTTTGCACACGGCCTAACATTTTCAAGCACACAAAAACGTGCTCGACTTTGTGCTGAAGTTCTCAACCCCAAGTTATGCATTACTGACGCGACACTTTGCCGCAGCCCGTCGCACAGTGTTGCGAGCTCATATAGCGGAGTGACAAAAATAGAAGAGTAGAGTGGTCGTATATAAATATGAAATTTGGTATACAGTTATTGTATGAGTAAAGAACCTACTGTGCAAAATTTCACTGAAATCGGACCAAAACTTCGACCACCTCCCATACAAACGGATTTGAAAAAACTTCATATTAACAATGAAAATTATCTTAGTTCATAAAAGCTACATTAAAAATATATGTATTTTAATATAAATTTATTTATAAATGTGTATATAGATAAAATGCGCTTTTTCAAAAGTGATTGAAAATAAAATCTCGATATATTGTTCCACAGCTGCTCAGAAGTTGCTCTTAGAGGGTTGAAATCTTAGACTGACTCCACTAATTTTTCCTCCTGAATATTTCTTTCGAACATACCTACTCCCTGTCTCTAACCTTTAATGAGGCTCCCATACAAAATCATGGTTTTTAAAAAGTGGGCTCCCGCTGCTCTCAGGTTGGTCCTAGACGTACCATATGTAAGACTGACCCCCATTTATTTTTCCTTCCGAATATTTTTTCTATACACACCTAACCGCTACATCCAACTCTTAAGGTGGCTGCCATACAAAACTAGTAATTTTCAATGGAACTGGCTCCACACTTGTAAATGTAGTAAAGTAAGCGAGGAAACATCGTATCTGGGAAAGTACTGAACTGATTTGAATGATTTATTCAACAATCGTCAACATTCCTGAATGCCAAAAATACAAAATTAATTAAAGTTCAAAAATTCACCACCAGAGGGTGCCTCCCATACAAGTGAAGTAGTTAGGTTGTCAACTTTTGGGTCTGTACGAAAAAAAATCAAAGTGTTCCGTCAAAACTCCATTACCCCTCTATTTTAAATATAATAGTAATATAATTGATTTTCCGAAGTTATCTTCAACAAAGTTTTCCAAAATATCGCGAATTTGCACTCAAGTCTTCACCGAAAAATGCTAATAACTTGCATTCGCGCAAATATGTGCAGCTGAAAATTGTACAGCATAACTTACCGAAACAAAATATCAAAAAATTTCAAAAGTGATATTTAGTGTTTTTTTTAAATCACTTTTAAAGTTTGAACTCACTTTTTATTCACTCGTTTTCATTACTTCATTTTCATCATAACGGTACTGCTCAGAGGTGAAAGTAATCAGCAAAATGTTGATCTTAGCAGACCTAAATTATATGAAACTTACGATAATAGTAACTTTTAGGGACCTGCTCATAATTTATTTTGAAATATTCAACCTCAAAGTCAAAGCAAAAATTTGCTGTTTGTACACAATTTTTTTTCAACGCTGGAAGAACGTACTTTAAAAGCTCAGAACTTCTATGTTAACCAATAGTTTTTCATAAAACTTCGGATTTCTCTTAATTGAAATATTTCCAACAAAACCTCATACTCAGATTTTTGTGGTTATAACATTGCATTTTGGCATTTTTGTCACTACTCACAACACTGTCGCCACGCGTCGCCACTTGACGTACTCACAGAGAGTATGCAGCATGTTCGTGTCAGGCGCATTCGACGCTACATGTGGCATGCGTCATCTGCAAACTTGTCGCCTGCGCTATGTGCCACATGCAGCGCACACAACACTTTCAGTCACCTCCACCTTCTCCCTCCGGAGTGGGGCATGGCGTTATTTTTAAATATTCCTAAGGTGAAAGACGATTTCGTATGAATGAATGACCTCGTCGTCTGACAAATAGAACGACAGCGAGCCGCAATTCAATGATACCGTTGAAGCGGAAGTAATTACAATCGATTGATGTCAACGACATTGTACACAAAAAAAAAACGAGAAAAAAACATGAACAAACACAGCAAAGCCGGAGCACAGCGAAGTAGAAAAGCTGAAAAGCAGTAAAGGCGCAAAGCAAAGCAAAAGGCATGGAGAACAAAACACGATAACGGGTTCAGCAGGACACACACACACACACACATGTCACTGGCACAAGCGGCGCACAGTGGTTGCTGCCATAGGCCAAAAATAAAAAATTCGAAGTCAAAATTTTAAAATTAAAAGTAGCTACATAGTCTCTCATATAACGTCTCTCTTTCTAACGGTAAATTTTTTTTGGTTTGATTCTTGCGGTACTTTTTGAAAATAGCATCAGAAGTGAGAACATTTGTTCACTTGGTTAGTGCAGTGTGAGCAGAGTTTTACAATAATCAATTTTGAAGTGTTAAAAACTTTATTAAAAAATCACCAAATTTTACATTAAAAAAATTGATATTGAACATACAGGTATTAAGCTTCATTTTAATTAATGAGATATATTTAAATTTAAGTATACTTACAAACAAAAATCAAAAATTACAACTACTAATTCTGTGTTTTTCGTCTGACTCCTAGAATTTCACTTAAAGTTTTAGTTGTGTTCCCCCTCGTTGCCCCCATTGATCTTTTTTTCTTAATACTAAGCCACGTTTTAAGATTATAATGTGTTAGTTTCAGCTGCCAGAATTTGCCAGGCTTCGTGCAATCTTCCACAGACTGTGAGTGCCTGTACTAAAAATGGGGCGCAAACCCAGAAGTGCAAAAGCAACTTGGCATTTTGTGCGGTGGTGTTGTTGTTTACTTGTGTTATTATGTTGTTGTTTTTAAATCAAGTGATGTAAATATAATGTGTTTTGCAATTTTTTTACTTCCCTATTTTAACCTTCACCTTGACACCAATTTTTATATACGGTGACTGAAATTATTTACTTATGTAAATATTTTTGTTTTCATAGGTTTTATGAGGACAGTTTTAATTTTTTTTAAATTATTTGGTAATGTTGAAGAGGTTTGTGGTCAAAATGTGGAAGGTGAAATGGGAGCAAAGGGGTTTTAGACCCCACAAAGTTGGCGAATTAGTAAATCTGGCAAAAGAAATGTCATAACAAAGTGCATATTTAAAGATATTCTCACAAAATTAATCGTATTTGAGATTTATGTGTAATAATCGCATATCTAAATTTGAACAAGATTGCCCAACTGTATCATATAGCTGCCATAGAAACGATCAGTTAAAAATGAGTCGTATTCAAAACTTTTTCTAACCAAATTTGGAGCATTAAAGTTAAAATATGATTTATACAAGTGCCAAATTTTATGTTAAAGCTAAAGCTATGCTTTCAGGTTAAAAAATAAATGTTGAAAAATTTAGGAATTTTGAGGTCGATACTGCTAAGACGCTGACAGAGATGTAACCATGGTACTATCACAGACAACTCATCAAATTGATGAGTTATCTGTGGTACCATCTTCCACCTTCTGTTCATAAAATTTTAATTCACGCTCCGTTTTGAGTTAATAAAGTTTTGCGTACAACTTTTGAGCCCAATATTGTTTGAAACAATCATTTTCACCAGAAATGGGGGGGCTTGAACTTCCCAAACCCCCCCGGGTGCACCTCTGAGCCTGTATATATTTAAAATTTGTCGAGCAAAATCGTGGAAACAATTAATTTTTCATAAAAAAAAAACAGGAAAAAATTGTTTACCATTTCCTAACATGGGGGCAGGCGTATAGATGTCCGACCACGCCCATTTTCACATGAAATCATTGCCACATTTTCGGAAACACGTGACCAAAGTTTCAAGCTGATATCTCTGCTAGAAGTATTTTTGACCGCTATGCCCATATAAGTCTGACCACTGTGCGGCGGCTCGTCTGCAGAATACTCAACACACACACACACATACACCTACACTCATATATGTTTACAATCATGTCTGCAGTGGGCGAGTGTGAGTGGGAGGATGGGGCGGGGGGGAATGGATGAGTGTGTGTGTGTCTGTGCGAAAACTGCTTCTAGGAGAATTATATTGATTGGAAAAATGCGGCAGCAGATTATGAAAGTGTAATGTTGCACATTATGAACACACACACACACTACCAATTTGAATGCTTTTCGAAATCCCTTCTGAAAATAAAAAAACGCACTACCAATTCGCATAGACAGTATTTTTTTTGTTCGCCATAAAACTTTTTGCCAAAGTCAAGTCAAAGGCTAACGCTCAAGCGGCTTTGCTTTATTGTCTGTTCGATCTCAAGTCAGCGGCCAACTACAAAGCGAATTCCACGTGGGTTCTCAATAAACATGTTCACCTTAGTTAACGTTGCACACGTGGCTGGCAAAAAGTAAACGAATTTAAAAAAAAAAATATTTACAAAGTTGGCAAAAATGAACAAAGCCATAAGGGCTTCGAACAAACTTTAAATACTCTCAAGCGCTGACCTCACATGAATCGTTAAAACGCGTCCTTTATGCTGGGGACGACTTTGTTTGCTCTTCTTTCATTTTATGTTACTCGGCATTTTTTTATGTCGGGGCATTTGTTTTGCGCTTAGGGTTTCGCTGAGGCATTTTTCTTTATCTTTGTCAACTTTTTTGTCTTTATCAATAAATATTTATGCGTATTTTCGCCTCTGTTCTTCTTCTTCGCAGCAGCGCACCACGCACAACGGCCACGAGTGGCGACCGGCGCATGTAGCAAAGTTGGCGAACATGAAAAATTTAAATTACGAGCCGCACAGCAAGTTGAATGGCCAAATGACGGCGCTGACGTTGCGTCGAATCGAGTGAGCGGCACAACAAGTGAATACAATATAAGCGGCCGATACTTCGATACGGCGACTATCAATAACCACACACACACACACACATACAAACACAAACACACGCACGCACAACAAAGGAGCAAAATATTTCGCAAATAAGCAGTAAGCAATAAGCAGCAGAAAGGACCAGCGAAACAAAACAAAAAGGACATTAAAAGCCTTGAAGTAGTATTTGGAGCGTCTGAGAGCACTGCGGCACAATAGCAGCGTCGGCCACGGTCCCCAAACATGGCGGTGCCTATCGACGAGGGCGTGCTGAATGCGCTGCGGGGCGTGACCACCAAGAGCACACGTCTGCCCAAGCCGCTGCTCATCAAGGTCTACGTGTCCAGCTTGAAGCAGGGTGAGTAGTCGAGCGTTGTGATTTGTTTGCCTGGGCGGCGGTCACTCGAAAGCGATTCGAGTGCGCCGGCCACATTCAATAGAGGACATTGTGCAATTTTTATTATTACTATTTACTTTCGTTCCTTGTGTGGCTTTGTGTGTGTGTGTGTGTGAAGAATTTTGCCAAGAGCGCCGCATGCTGCTGGAATTGGTTGGACCGGAGCTGCAGTCCCTCTACGATGATCGACAAATCGAGGTAGGCAAAAATTGTGTCATGCCCAAATGTTAAAAAATTTATGTGTAATTGAAAAATTTTTACTTTACTTAACTGATTGAATGTTTGCAATGTTTTTTTTTTTTTTGGAAACAGATTGAAATAGTGGACATGCATTTTGGCACTGGGCCGCTGCACATTTCACAAATCGAACAGGATCCTTACATGCTGCACGACTACTTGCACGAAATTGAAACTTGTCACAGCAACTCAAAAAGTGTCTTCTTTCTGGTAAGTGCAATGCTTATTGTTCGTATTGCTAATTTTTCTCAATCTACATAAAGCCAAAGCATATACAAATATTAGAAACTTATAGTTTTCCCTTCACTTGACTTAACCCATATCGGCCAATTAATCGAACAGTAAATTTTAGCATTTTCCATAAATTTTTTTGGGCTCTTTTTTAAACTTTAAACGCGAAAGTGTTGCATGATATGATGGTGTGATTTGTAATATGGGATAATATGAGTTAATATGGGATATTTTGTGTGATATAGGATAAATATATTCATTTCTTACACCTCTTCCCAGTTGTATGAATTCCCAAAACAAAAGGTTATTTTTGACATAATTTCAAAAGCATCGAAAAACATTAAAAACAATAATATTTAAAAACGTAACTACGCAGTCTTCTTAAAAATTGATCAAACTCTTGAAAACATATTTACACTTTTCGCATAAAACCAATATTATAGCCAGAATATAAATTTCTAGTCACGTGTTCGAATAATCCAACACCAAATATCTCGAAAACCAAAAATCGGGAAATTTTGTTTACCCCAAATTTTAATTGTCCGACCTCATTTAAGGGGGTCCTCTAGTACAAACGGTGTTTTTTAAAGCTTTTTTTGGGATCTTTTTTCTCAGAAACTGCAAATGATAATGAGATAATTCTTCGTATATTTATTCTTTACATATTGAATTATAAAAAAAAATTTTTCCACGTGCTACCGCGAACACTGTTGGGGTCCTCCAGCTGAGTACCGGCCATGTTTTTTTTGGAAGGGTGCATTTACGCCATCCTAACTTTGTCCCTGTTCGTCTGAAATGTAATCCAAAAATTTTCTCTTAAAAAGCATTACTCCAATTAAGGGATGACCTATAATGAACCCGTTCTGATCAAAATTGAACCCGCGGCATCGTTTTAACTTTTTTTTTCGAAATTCGCCCTTTCGCTCTAAAAACTCCCCCCAAAAATCGGCTAGTCAATGGAGCGCAATCTGCGTAGGTTAACCCGTAGAGCAAAAAGTTTTGAATACAACAAAACAAGAATCAAGTGAATCGGCCAATTAGTTTCGACGGAATCATGGCGCGATGGTCAAAAAATGTGTTTTCGAGAAAAACGCATTTAAAGTTTTAAAACCGTGTACGTGACGTAGTGAACGAGACGGATTTGAGGCTCTGTATCTCAGAGACGTTTACGAATTTGACAAAATCCGTTCGTATACTTTTTCTATGATAGTTATACTATAAAAATATGAAATTGAAAAAAAATCGATTTTTTCAAAATTTACAACTAGAGGACCCCCTTAACCTTAAAAAAAACTTTTTCATTCGAATATTGACCAAAAAAAATCGCTGGGCTTATATGGGTTAGAAACCTTTAAAGCATTTACCCTTATTTTGTTAAAAGTAACTGTGCCACATTAAAGCCTCCTAAAAGCATACTATGTACATACGAAATATAACGTAAATATTGACATTACATACATATTTGGCATCAATTTTTTTATGAAAACTTGCCGTCTCGTACTTTCCATTAGCTTTAGTCCACACTCAAAGGATACATTTCTCTGCCTTTGGCATTATTTTCCATGCAACACCATTTCCACACATTCTGCATTTCAGTTTCTTTCTTCTTACACTCACCTTACGTTTTATTGCCTACACTTAGGCGCTGGTAGGCGATAGCATCGGCCGCATGCCGCTGCCCACACACATCGATGCCGATGTGTTTGTTGCGCTACTGGCCGATTCGCAAACTGGCGAAGACGAGCGACGCTTACTCAACAACTGGTACACGCTGGTCACAGCCAAAGCAGCAACAACAAAAGCCAACACATCTAAACCAAAGGATGGCAGCACCGCACAAAGTCAATACGCGCTCAAGGAGAACTACCGGTGAGTGATGGCCAACTAATTGCGTGCTGACATGTGAATCTGTGTGCGATTACATACATAGTTATGTGCGAAATATTATACACATAACCCTCTATATATATATATGTATGTATGTATGTATGTATAAGTTTGTTTGTGACTGTGTGTGTGCGCGCACGTAATAAAAGTCAAATTAAGCATTTATAAAACGCTTAAATGTGCGCCATAAAGCGGCGCCATCGAGTGTCGGCCAAAAGCCAATAACAACATAATAACACAATAACAACATAAAAAAACAAATTCACAACAACAACAACAAACAATGTGAACAGCCAATGCCTGATACAAGCAACAATTTACAGCTCTGCGTATAAATTGTTTTTATGTGTTGTCATTAGTTGCGGCCGCGAATACGGCCTGAACTGCTGCCATCGCCATTCCTGTCCAGACAGCTGCTGATACGTCTTCGTGTCACGGCTGTCTGTGCGTTTGTCTGCCGCGTTGTCTACTTACGTCCATCTATGGCCTACGTTCTAGACCAGTCGGAAGCTGCACCCCCTCCCCCCCCCCCCCCGTGCACTGTTGGCAGCAGCACACGCAATGCCAACGTTTTGTTTGACCAGTCAATGTGCGGCGGCTGGGCATGGACGCGTAAATGTGTGAAATGAGCGCTGAGAAAACAATTTAATTGGCTTTTTACGTCTTGCGCTGGGAAATTGTTGATTTATGAGTGTTTTTTTTTTAATCACAAAAGAGGAAAACCCTTATTGTAATGTTGCTGACAAAGAGAAAGACACGAAAGAGTGCCATAGCAAAAACACTCAGTGAGCTCTTCAGTGCGCCATTGTTG
>OZ057400.1:12875378-12902878 GCA_964056695.1 Melieria picta
TTTTCGGTGAAATTACTTGCATAGCGCATTGGAATTGCTTTGCATTTTTCAAGTATTATTCGATACACAGTTCCAGGAAATGCAAAGAAAATGGTGTCAGGGAAATTTTGTTTTTGTTGTTGCTTCTGTCGGGCCATCTCAAGACTGCGCCTTACTGACTTATGGGCCCCGTTTTTTTCTGGTTTAAATGAAGTCCCCAAGGACGACAGTAACATGGAAGACTGGGACTCCCATCGATCATTTTTACGTTGGCCCGCAATACTAAGAATCTCTAACTGGTACCACTAAGTACCCAAAAGGGTTTATGTGTGACCAACCTGACCGATCAGCTACTTAACCTAACTTAACCTAATCGAATACAAAATAAGAGACTGTACAAATAATTTAGCTTAAGAAACCCTTTATTTTAATTTAAAAACATCACAAATTTAGGAAAATTAATAAGGCGAAAGACTAAGATACAGTCGTTGTTCACAGCAAAAATGAGTTCATGTTCAACTTGGACACAGTTTGGTAGCGTCAACATCTCAAAGGACACACTTGACTCACAATTGATCTCTTTTGAATTAGTCAAATGCATACAAAATTCTAAAATTCAAATATTATTAAATTCACATTGCATTTCTCACTCGCACTCTATGAATTCGCAGCTCCATGTCGCTGGAGCTTTGGCATGCGGTCTACTTGCAGCTGCGTGACATCATTGAACGCTCCCTGCAACGCATCAAGCAGACGGCGCGTGACAAATCGCGCACGGAAAGTTTTATGACGCGTATGCAAAAATTGCGCGAAACGCAAATCGAGCAGGAAGTGCAAAAAGCGTTGGGTAAGGAAATTAAATGCCTGCATGATGCATAATGGATTTGATGTTTGAAAATTGCTTTTGCCACTTGACAGAACTTTCCACCGATAAAATTTTGGCTGTATTTCGCGAATGGTCCAATCAGCTAAGCGCCAACAATGCTGAGGCAAGCGAACGGCTGCGCAAGTTGAAGGATCAGCTGACAATGAATTTATCGGCTGACAATCATACAACGCTGGTGTAAGTGATAGTCACATATCGAGTTAAGAATTTTTATTTGAATAATTTTTTAGTAATAACATTCAAATAAGTATTACAAAAACAATTTTAATCATAAATACGTTAATACAATTTCATAAAAAAAATGCAATTGAAACCAGAGAAGTTATGACTGTTTATAGTTGCAATGTAGCAAATCAATTTTATATTCAATTTTCATTTTTTTAGTTACAGCTAGTCTTTGTTAAAACTCAACTTGTTTGTTTCATTGCACTTTTAAATAATTTTAATTTTTTATATATTTTGTATAAATAGCATTTCGGGCAAGTCAGATGTTATCGATCCTGACAACGATGATCACGAGACATATTTGAGTAAATTCAAAAATAAAGTAACCGATAAGCTGCGCGTACTCATTGAAGAGCATATCGCCAACGATCCGGATGTCATCAAGGGGAGAAAAAAGACTGTGCAGGTATGTAGAAACCTTAAGAAAATTCTATGATTTTATTTTAAAAGTCGCGCAGAGATTTTTCCAAACTAAATAAATCGAAATATTTGGTATTTTGTAGTCATATTCGTTGCATTTCCTGAACTTTGCATGACACATTGAATTTGCAAGAAATTTATTACAAATAGAATCATAAAACACTGGTTTGTTTAAAACATTTTAATAGGCACAAAATGTATAAGAAGAAGAAAATAATAATTATTATTTATTTATGCTATTAGTTGTTTTTATTTTATTTTATTTTATTTTATTTTATTTTATTTTATTTTATTTTATTTTATTTTATTTTATTTTATTTTATTTTATTTTATTTTATTTTATTTTATTTTATTTTATTTTATTTTATTGTATTTGATTTGATTTGATTTGATTTGATTTGATTTGATTTGATTTCATTTTATTTCATTTCATTTCATTTTATTTCATTTTAATTTATTTTATGTTATTTTAATTTATTTTATTTTATTTCATTTTATTTTATTTCATTTCATTTCATTTCATTTCATTTCATTTCATTTCATTTTATTTCATTTCATTTCATTTCATTTCATTTCATTTCATTTCATTTTATTTTATTTTATTTTATTTTATTTTATTTTATTTTATTTTATTTTATTTTATTTTATTTTATTTTATTTTATTTTATTTTATTATATTTTTTTTATTATTTTTTATTGTATTTTATTGTATTTTATTTTATTTCATTTCATTTCATTTCATTTCATTTCATTTCATTTCATTTCATTTTATTTCATTTCATTTCATTTCATTTCATTTCATTTCATTTTATTTTATTTTATTTTATTTTATTTTATTTTATTTTATTTTATTTTATTTTATTTATTTTATTTTATTTTATTTTATTTACTTTATTTTATTTTATTTTATTTCATTTTATTTTATTTATTTTATTTTATTTTAGTTTATTTTATTTTATTTTATTTTATTTTATTTTATTTTATTTTATTTTATTTTATTTTATTTTATTTTATTTTATTTTATTTTATTTTATTTTATTTTATTTTATTTTATTTTATTTTATTTTATTATTATTGAAAATTTTGAGCTTTATAAAATTAACCTGGATCTATGGATTTTATTTTATTTTATTATTATTGAAAATTTTGAGCTTTATAAAATTAACCTGGATCTTAATATTAGACAAAATTATTATTTTTTATTTTGTTTAGCTTCATAAATCAGCTTTATACATGTCAACATGTTTTACTCCTGCTTGAAAAACATCCTAAAAATATGCTCTAGAAACACATTGCAAATCACTAAATCACTAAATTTGCTAATTATGAAAACTTATTTCCCCCAAGGCTTGTTAGGGTTTTACAGCATTTCAAAAACTATGTGTAAAGTTCATTTTATTCCATCCTAAAAGTATGCACTAGAAACTAGTTGCCTGCGAGCATTTCAAAAACTATGCAAATTAACATTTACCCACAAGCAACTAATTTCTAGAGCATACTTTTAGGATAGATTAAAATTTGCCCTACACATAGTTTTTGAAATGCTCTCGAACAACAAATTTCTAAAGCATACTTTTACCATGATTTTCCAGCAAGTTTCTTAATTTATAACTCCACATTGGCAACATATTCTTTTAAACACAACAACAACAACAACACAGCTCTCAAAGGACACTTTTCGTAGTCTTTAATTGCCATTAATCTTTGCCAATTTCTGGCTCGTGCCAACGAACAGCTGCGAAGCACGTAACGCTCGGCTGGCGGCTGCGACTATGCTACGCCAGACAGGCATTAGCTGCTTATTAATGCCTGGGCTTGTAATTGTTATTGTACTTTGTTGTTTCTGGCGCATTTTGTCGTTAGGCGTTTTCCGCTGCGTCGCACAAATCACTAAATTTGCTAATTATGAAAACTTATTTCCCCCAAGGCTTGTTAGAGTTTTACGCTGCCTGATTGGTTGGTTGTCGGCCGTGTGTTTTGGTTGCACGGCACGTTGGATTTGTAATGGATTTGTTTGTGACAACATTATAAATAGTATGGCTGCAAATATCGGATACGCGCTTATGTCTACGTTTTATTTGCATAAATTCGTACGCACGCAACGACGCTGAATTATTGCCGCGAAAAATTCCCGCTGAAGGCTGCGGCGGTGTCGGCACAAAATTAATTACTCAAATCAAATCTCGTGTGGCAGCGGACAGACAATGGCGCGCGCTAGTTGATCAATTGGCAAACACACACACACTGTACTTGAAAACATTTATCATTGAGGTAATCGTGGCGAAAAGCAGGCAAATACTCGCACTTGTGCCGCTCAGCTGTGGCACTTTTGGCTAATACGGCGCACAAAACTATGCAATGAATTATAGCATTTTCAATATTGGACGCTACTCGACAAGTTTAAGCAGCAAAAACATTAAACATTTTTTCTAAATAGCTATTTGTTGTTGCTGTGTTCTGTTGTAGATGTGAAAGTGTGAAATTTAAATGTAAATTTTGTATACGCTGCTATTATTCTCTGTTTGCCATGATTCGCATTGATGAAGACTTATTTGTGTCATTCATATTTTTGGTGAAACCAACAACAATGCTCTTTTGAAATTCATACATTTAAATAGAACAGCTGACAAGCGTCGAGCGCTGCTTGAGGGAGTTGCAAAACAAAATCACTGTTATTTGTATGCAATATTTTGCTGTGTTGCCGAGCGGGAAAAATTTTTTGTTTGCGTTGTTATGCAAACGAAAAAAATAGATTTTCACTGAATTTCAAATGCAGTTTTTAAGCTTGCAATGTTGAATTTTAAAATAAATATGAATATCATTTTGATGATTTATTTGTGCAATATTTACAAATGTGTAAAAGTGATTAAAATGAACGTTTTGCATTATTGAATGAATTTGAATTC
Source organism: Melieria picta (assembly GCA_964056695.1). Lineage (NCBI taxonomy): Eukaryota > Metazoa > Arthropoda > Insecta > Diptera > Ulidiidae > Melieria > Melieria picta. The sequence goes on from OZ057400.1 coordinate 12,879,795, forward strand.
AATTCTAACGATTTTAATAAATATGAAAGTTGATCGATATGATTGTTGGGGGAATTAGTGGAAATAGGTTCACTGTTTGAGTGCCTCGTGGTTAGTTCATGCAACTTTTAGCTGGAAATTTTGCTCTCAATTTGCTTTTCTCAGTTCGGGAGTATTACTCAAACTAACTCTTAAGAACTACTCTAGTTAACTAATGACCCCTGATTCCTTCGGCACTGTCGACTAGTCAAAGCTGGCTATGTGTACAATAGATGTTGCAACTTCGGCAGATCTCATCCTCGGCAAAATTTGTATAAACCACAGTGCAAAGTGAAGCCTGAACATCTTTTTTAACACTAGAAAGACCATTGCACAGTGATTCGTTCCATAGAAAAAATTTAAAAAATTTATAGTTTCAGAATTTAACCCCAAAAAATCTGTGCAAAAAATTAATTAGTGTGTGTGCAAAAGCGGCTCAAAGTTGAAACTTTTTTCCCAAAAAAAATGTAAACACATATTTTCTGTTTTTTAGTCTATTTTTCGCTTTTAATGTTTTCTCAAAACTTGCAAAGCTGAGGCTTTTACATCACTTTTAATTCAAAATATTTTTCTAAATTAAAAATCTGAAAATTGGCAAAACTTAGAGGAAAATATTTAAAAAGTATGTGAAAGTATGTTCCTGGGTTTTTTTTATTTTAAGCTGCATTCTTTCTTTGTCAGATAATGTCATTACATTCTCCGATATCTTCCGATCTCAGAAAATAATTCTATTTAAAAAGTGGTCTAAACACCTATTTTTCGAGAAAATTTATTTTTTCATCCCTAAAAGTATGCAATCAACATGAAAAATTGGAAAATCTGCACAAATGCAAAACATACATCTATTATTATCATTTTTATTGCAAAACTAAAGAGTCCTAAGACAATTTCTGTTACTCTTTGCAATTATCAATGTTGACGTTACCGATTAAATGTAAAATCTGAAAAATCTTGCCAACACACTCGTTGCTATAGCTCACCAAAAATGACCAAAATTCCAAATTTAAGTCTCAGACATTGCCAAACTACAAAAGTTTAAGAAAAACAAAATGGAGATTCCAATTCAGCAGACCATGATTAACTAGTATACCAAATTTTATGAAGAACGGACCACTCCTTCTAATTTTGTCCCGCGGTTGTATGGAGTCGAATCACTGTGCATTGCGGTAGTTTTGACAGTTTTTCATTTTTAAATATCTATATTTTCTTTAGTGTTTCTATCCACTTTTGCTTTGATGACTTTTATTTATTTTTACCGGAATCTACAATTAAGGTTCTAAAATTATAATTAGCCAAATTCGATGTGTACGTTTTGAGATATCAGCGGATATAGTATGTAGTCTTTGTAGGTATGGAAAACTTGCAGTCTTTCTAGTGTTAAAAGATTAAAAAAATTTTAAACTGCAGATATTATTTTCTCTCATTTGATGCCAATACTATTGCACTAAGTTGAGTTTAATCAGTTAAAAAATTTTTCCGTATGTCTGATAGTAAAGCAGGGGTAGTGAGGACCTTTAATCCCTTCCACGACGCTCTTCTATGCTATGCTTGTAGCCTTCCTGTCAATCCTCACCATCATCATCATCATCATTATCATCATCATTATCATCATCATTATCATCATCATTATAATCTCATCATCATCATCATCATCATCATCATTATCATCATTTTTATCATCATTATCATCATCATTTTCATCATCATCTTCATCATCATCATCATCATCATTCTCATCATCATCATCATTATCATCATCATTATAATCATCATCATCATCATCATTATCATCATCATTTTCATCATGATCATCATCGTCATGTCGGATAGTCCAATGTCCTCTAAAAACCAAAATAGAGACAACACAAAAACCACTAACCATACTTTTATAATTAGAAAATCCCCTAAGATATGTAAACCTTTTGAAAAATTCTCAGGTTCTAGTATGCAATGACAAAAGTGAACACTCTATGATAAGTGACAGTTCAACTTGACGCATTACGCCCACAAATAGCGCCTACGAAGTGAGCTCTCATTGAGCATATTTTCCAACCATAGCACAGCAACATTTCTGTTAAAGTTTGAATGTGTGAGTGAGTGAGTGGCAGCATTTTGCAAGCATTAATCTTGCATTTAGCCATTTGAGTGTTCGATGGGAATTCGACATCAAATGAGCCAATTAAAAGCGCAGCAAAATGCCCAGCACTGTGCAGCAAATACGTAGAAATGCTGTCGCACAGAATCCAATGACACTTTACATACCTTACGAGTTGAGCGCATGAGGAATTGCAACAACAACCGTTGTTGTTGCTGTTGCCGGTATTTTTGTAGGCCGCCCAAATTAACGAAAAAGCGCTCTTGGGTAGAAATGCTCATTTGGTGGGTATGGCGCAACGTTTGTGCAGCTGCACTGAGCGAAAGCACGCTTTTTTTTTTTTTATAGAGATGGAAAGCATCAAAAGCCAAAACCCCGTCAGTGTGAGACTTGAACCTCACTAAAACCATTTCTCACATGTCCAGTTTATCCCCCCGGTACTACCGTCAGGCATTTCGTCAGGAGGCGGGATTGAGCGTTAGCTCGAAAGTCTTTTTGTCAGTTGTCACAGTTCTCTTATTTATCTGTTTGTCTCAGTCATAGAGGTTTGACGAAAGCACGCTTGTAGACATGTGTGTGTGTGTGTGGGGGTGTGTTAATGCGTGTGTCAGCAGCTGCTGGTTTCGTAGGGACAGCTGTCATGCAATGCATGAAACTGGTAGAAGCGACAAAAATAAACCAACATTGGCAACATTGAGCTGTGCGCACTTCTCCATCTTTCACCCGCTGGCTGGCAACGAGTGCAGCAGCCACTCTGCATGCAGTGCCCTTTAAATATTAATTTTGTTCGCAGAACTCTGCTCTTTCGGTACAATTTAATAGCGCCGCTTTTAAAGCAAAAGGTTGCCAAAGTATCTAAGCGACAATTGTTGGCGCTTTCTGCGCGTTTGTGTCGTTTTGCCAAGCATTGTTGCGCGCTTGCTTTTTTCAATTAAATTATAGTGCCGCCTTACAAATGACTCGCCAACGAGCGAGTGAAAACTCTGGCCGTCTTCTTAGTTGCGCCTTTGAATTGTTGCGCGCTTTCGCTGAGTGCATAGCCGTCGGTTGGAATTTGTCAGAGTGCCTTAAGTAAATATTTGCACCCATTATCAAAAAAACGCCCTTCTGTGCACTGAGCCAGCCATCAAGGACAATGCACAGTACTCAAGCCGCTTAGTGCCACCTACCACTCACATGTCAGCGCACAGCCAACCGTTGTTGCCGACATCAATGTCAACGTACAAATCATCGCCGTCGCCGTCGCTGTTGCTGTTGCTGTTGCGCGGCGCCCACTTGTCAGCCGACATTTCATGTCGAGTTTCTGACCCATTTCAACGGTGACACTTGCATTAACACAATTGCTGCAACACGCCGCACTCGGATCGCGCACAATTATTGCGCACTTGACATGAATGCCGCGCACTCAATAGCGCACAAACTGTTGTCTGACATTTTGCAACAATATTAAAAACCATAAATGTTGGCTTTAGTACAAGAAATTTGTATTTTAAAATTTCATACTACATTCATTTGAGAAGAGAAAAAGGATACTGAGGACCACAGCTGCAAATTTTTTATTTCAATCTTAATTTGAATCCTTCGGAAGCAAAACTTGCAACTCAGTGAAATATTAAAGAACATTTTGCTAAAGAAAAGCGAATGATTGAAGCTTTACTGCATTCATCATTAACCAAATTTTAGTCAGCTTTATTACGACTGAAGCCGTTTATTGGATGCAGTCAGTTTTGAATTTGAATTTGGCATTAAGCTGCCCACAAAACTTTGCTGCTAGCACAACTGTACCACAGATACACTAAAGTTTTTGATATAAACCTAAACTTGACTCCAATTTAATCTAAACTTATAAAGTTTAAGCTTAACTAACTAGATGCAGGCCAACTTCCAATTCGGTGGCACGTTAAGCTCAACTTAATCTTAACTTAATTTCAACTTTGTGTTAATCTTGAGCTCAACTTATGCTAATGCAAGTCGAGAGTCCATAACCACTTCTCTCAAAACCCTATCTCCTAACCTTTATATCCTTTCTGAACCAACGCAATGCCTCGCATTAATAGGGGTCATCCCCTGCGCGTTTGTTCGAGTCATAAAAAAAATAAAAATTATGTGCCGCAAATCTGAACTTGAACTTAGTTTAAACTCTTTTTAAACATGGCTTAAATTTTTGTTCTAACTTTAGTCACATACGTATACAAATCTCAACTTAAACACAGCTTAAATTCAATTCATAGAAGTATTAAGACAATTTTATTTGCTTTACCAATAAGCTGATTGTTTATATTTTCTTTATAGTTGAGGTTATGTTGAAGAAATCCAACTGAAGGTTAAGGTTAGATTGAACTTTAAGTGATTTTGGATAAAGTGGTTTGTGTAAACTAAATTGTAAGGTTTTAACAGGATTGGCTTGAATTTTAGATGATTCTAAATAACCTAATTTATTTGTTAATCGTTTTATTTTTTATTTATTTAATTACAATAACTTTTTATTTATTTATTTATTTGTTTATTTATTTAGTTATTTGTTATTTATTTGTTTGCTTATTTACTTTTTATTTATTTATTAAATTATTTATTTATTTATTTGTTTGTGTAAACTAATTTGTAAGGTTTTAACAGGATTGGCTTGAATTTTAGATGATTCTAAATAACCTAATTTATTTGTTAATCGTTTTATTTTTTATTTATGTAATTTATTTGTTATTTATTTATTTATTTGTTTGTTTATTTATTTATTTTTTTATTTATTTATTAAATTATTTATTTATTTGTTTGTGTAAACTAAATTGTAAGGTTTTAACAGGATTGGCTTGAATTTTAGATGATTCTAAATAACCTAATTTATTTGTTAATTGTTTTATTTTTTATTTATTTAATTTATTTTTTATGTATTCATTTATTTATTTGTTTGTTTATTTATTTATTTTTTTTTATTTATTAAATTATTTATTTATTTATTTGTTTGTGTAAACTAAATTGTAAGGTTTTAACAGGATTGTCTTGGATTTTAGATGATTCTAAATAACCTAATTTATTTGTTAATCGTTTTACTTTTTATTTATTTAATTTATTTTTTATTTATTTATTTATTTGTTGGTTTATTTATTTATTTTTTTATTTATTTATTAAATTATTTATTTATTTACTTATTAAATTATTTATTTATTTATTTATTTTTTTATTAATTTGTTTGTTTGTTTATTTATTTATTTATTTTTTATTTATTTATTTTTTTTATTTATTTATTAAATTATTTATTTATTTATTTATTAAATTATTTATTTATTTGTTTATTCATTTGTTTATTAATTAATTTATTTATTTATTATTATTTATTATTATTTATTTATTTATTTATTAAATTATTTATCAGGTGTACAACTTTGCTTCAGCCGTTTTTTTCCAAAATTAAAAGCTTTATTGCGAAAAAGTGCTTACAGATGTATTATTCAAAGTATTGTCCGTCGCTAGCGACAACTTTCTCCCATCTTTCCGGCAATTTTCGGATCCCGGCTCGAAAAAAGGATTCCTCTTTTGACGCTATCCATGAAGCAATCCATTTTTCCAATTCTTCGAAGGATTGAAAATGTTGATCTGCCAGGCCGTGTGCCATCGAACGAAATAGGTGGAAGTCAGAAGGGGCGACATCTGGGGAATACGGCGGGTGGGGCAAGACTTCCCATTTCAGCGTTTCCAGGTACTTTTTGACCACTTTTGCGACGTGAGGCCGAGCATTGTCGTGTTGGAGGATGACTTTGTCATGTCGCTCTTGATATTGTGGCCGCTTTTCTTTTAGCGCGCGACTAAGGCGCATCAGTTGCGTTCGGTAGCGATCTCCTGTGATGGTTTCACCCGGTTTTAAGAGCTCGTAGTAAATCACACCGAGCTGATCCCACCAAATACAAATCATAACCTTGGCGCCGTGAATATTCGAAATCACCATTTTTAAAACGTTGAAACCACTCCCGACACGTTCTTTCACTCAGAGCAGCATCACCGTAAGTTTCTGAGAGCATTCGATGCGCTTCAGCTGCATTTTTTTGCGAATTGTAACAGAAAAGTAAAACTTCCCGCAAATGGCGAGAATTGGGCACATAAACGGACATTTTCGAGCGTGAATAATACGAAAACAAGAACAACTGTCACTGAAACGGCGATGACAATTCGTTAGGCACTGTCCACACTCACTTTAAAGGCATTACCATCTATGTATTTCAACCAGCCTCAGCCGGTACAGCCACCTATCGGAAAACGGCGGAAGCAAAGTTGTACACCTTATATTTATTTATTATATCATTTATTTATTCATTTATTTATTTATTAATTTTTATTTATTCATTATTTATTATATATTTATTTATTCATTTATTAATTTTTATTTATTTATTTACTTACTTATGTATGTATTTATATATTTATTAATTTTTTTTATTCATTTATTTATTTTGTTTTTTCATTTATTTATTTATTCGTCTACCGGGCTTAGCCTTACACATTACAAGTAACAACTTAAATCTAACATAAAAATTCGCAAAACTTTTTCTTAAAAAGGACAAAAGAACCTAACTTCATCAACCTGAGCTTAGGTTGATGAAGTTAGGTTCTTTTGTTTTTCTTATACTCAATTTTCAACCGTAAATAATGAGTTCATTCGAGATGCACAAAGAGATGACTTAACCTTACTTCAGCTCAACTTTTACTAAACTTTTTGTTTAACCCCAATCTAATCTGGACTTCAAGTACGTTTGAACATAAATTATATAATTTCGGATAACATTTTGTTGCCTAGATTTTATGTGGTTTCAATATTTTTGGGGGTTTAAGCCCCATTTACAAAAATTGCTGGTTCCAAATATGGTTTAAAATGGAATCGACCTCAAAATTTGTAGGTTAACCCCCCAAAATGAAATTCTGCGTGCGCCACTGTCTGAATGCATTACTGAAATGTTACTATAAACTACGAAATTTCGAAATAAATAAATAAAAATGGTAGATCTCAACTTACTTCCTACTTTTGAATACTTCTCAGGCAAATTTAAAAGTAACATAAGTACGAAACCTTAAACAATGGCGTACGCACGAGGATTTTGGGAGTTCAAGCCCCCATTACATCTGTTTGTTACAAAAATTTTTTGAATTTCTGGGTGTACGGAACTGCTCCAAAATGAAAACCTGAGCACGTCATTGAATTTATATGTACCTGTATAACTTATATACTCAGATATATCCTAAATCTATTTGTAGGAATATCCAAAAACATTAGCTTTTTTTCAACATACTTTTTGTCAACAGTCCCACTGTTCCCTTGGTAGCACTTTTTTAATTAGAACTGACGCTGTTCCAGAAGAAATGTTAGAAACGAGTACAAAACATGACATACAGGAGGCACATATAAAAGTCATAATGCCAGCCATAACAACGGCAGCAGCAACACTCACAACAACAACGCTAACAGATTAAAAACAAAACACTTTAACAAGGCTAAACAAAGCAACAACAAACCCAACAAGTGGCACTACAACTTGCAGCGGGCTTTAACGAAGTTCATACACACACACACACACTCACACTCATACACTCACACACACACACATGCACGGCGCTGATAGTGGGTGTTGTGCATAGTTTGTTTTGTTGCTACTGTGGCACACTGTTGCTGGCAATAAGAATGCAGCGCCGAGGTGCAGAAGCAGGCAGCAGTCTCAACTGTTGCTGATAGATTGCAGGTCAAACAAAGGCCGTGCAACAAAACACTGCAGCACGAGCCAACGCTGTCGCATGACAGCACCCAACAACAGGCAAACAAATTTATGGTGACACTGCAACAACAACAAAGACAACAATGACTAACTCTGTTGCAATGCATGCGAGCGAACATGGGACGAACTGCTCTACTCTGTGTAGGCACCAAGGAGCTTCGACAGCCATTTCCACGACAGCACGTTGGTAATTTTTTTTCACGCGCGTGTGTGTGTGAGTTTTTCCTCTTGTGACAACAATGATGTGTTGGTAGTTTCATTTTTGTTGGCAATTTATTTTTGGTAGAGGAATGCAAATGCTGTCATTGCCAATGTTGATGGGCTCGAGTGTTTTAGTCACTGTTGTAGCTGTAGATGTTCTTTTTTTGTGGAAACTGAAGCTGGAATTGCGCACAAGATGTTGCAGATTCGATATTAACCTCTCTTATTTTTTTATAAATTTTCATTACTTCATACACAACTGCACACAACTTTTGGGTAGTTAATTTCCATTTCAAATGTTTTGTTTTACTGTGTTTTAATTAGCTAAACTTTTGCATACTGCTGAAAAGTTTTATGAAACTTTCTCCCCATTGCGCAATCAGACAACTCTGTGGGTCGTTGCCACACTTATTCACTCCCACCTGGTTGCCATTTAGTCTTTTTGGTGTTGGTCTTTTTTTTGTTGTTTATTTAGTTTGATTTGGTTGCCGACAGAGCCAACATGAGTGCAGGCGGTCAATCGTTTCCGACTCACTGCATGATTGCGCAATTTGTCGAAGTAAGCGGATGCAAATTGTGCCAATAGCCTCGAGGCCATTCAGATATGCAAATTCCATTAGTTATTCATTAAATGGAAAGACGATTTTTGCTGTTGTTATTGCTTTTCTGCTGACGCTGAGCGGGCAAGGGCAAAGCAGTTAGTGAGTTCAGCAAATTTTAGACAAATTATGGCAAATGGCTTCAAGCTGCTGCCGCCATTTGCTGCCAATGCCAAAGCCAATGAGTTCTTTTGAGAAAACAAAAATAAATTGGAAATTTTTTGCAATGAAAACATTTCTGCACATTCAACATATTTGCACACAAATCGATGCGAACTAGTAACCAACTATCCTGCCATTCGTTTTTATGAACACCAAAACTCATATAAATGCTTCTTCTTACTACGTCATATTTCCACCCCTCAATATAGAATGTAACTTTACGCCGTTTCAGGAGATTTTCCACGAGCACGCCACCCACTTGCGCATACTGCGCGAGCACCACGACGCCGCGGCGCTCGCCTCGTCCAGTGTGCCCGGCCGCTTGCGTCAGAATCTGATGGCGAACTTTCGCAACGGCAGCCGCCACGCGCCGTACTTCATATGCGGCGCGCACGGCAGCGGCAAGAGCGCCCTGCTGGTGGATCTCTACCGACAGTGCAAGGACTGGTTCAACTCGACTCGCGTGCATCGCGTCATTCGCTTTGCCGCGGCCACGCCGCGCTCCGCCTACAATCTGGAACTGCTGCGCGTCATCTGCCAGCAAATCTCCATCATCTTCAACATACCCGAGGGCTATCTGCCGAAGGATGCCTCCTTCGATCCGCTGTACATCAACACGTGGTTCCAGAATTTGCTGCGCCGCATCGAGGACATGAACAACGACGCGCTCTTTCTGTTCATCGACGATCTGCATTTGCTGAATCCGCTCGATTGCGATAGTGTGGCGGCGCTCTCGTGGCTGCCCACGTCGCTGCCGTGGAATGTGCAGCTCATCTGTTCGACCACCACGCCCATTGATCAGCTCAAATTCACGCCCATGCAGCGCGATCGCTTCAAGTCCTCTGAATTTCTCTTCGATCTGGCGGTGGAGGAGAATCGCACCGAGCTGCATCGGCCGCCATCGTTGACCAATGCGCCGTCAGCTGCTGCGAACAGCGCGGAGCCAATGCCGTTTGTAACCTATGTGGAACGACTGTTTGATCGGCTCGAGGAGCGCTACGGCAAAAAGTGCTTTGGCCGCTTGGCAGCCTACATTACCTGCTCGGAGTTTGGTCTGTCGGAGACGGAACTGCTCGAGCTGCTAATGCCCACCGATGATCCAGAAGCATTTATAGACGCGCAACGGGGAAATTTCAATTTTTCCTCCTTCAAGAAAATACACAATGAAATGTGTAAGTTGAATGGCTGAAGGAGTCAGATGCTGGTTGGTAATATTTTGTGTGACATTTGTAGATTTTTTGCTGCGTGATAAAATCATGTCGGGCAAGGTGCTCATACAGTGGCGCCACGCCTACTGCGCCCACGTAGCCAGAAGCCGCTACATGGACGTGCAAAGCACACGCGCCATGCACATTGAGATAGCAAACATATTTTTCCAGCAAGAAGCCGAGGAGGTTGACGAGAGCAGCACGGCAAATGAGTCCGGCGAAAGTGATAAACAGTCAGGTAAATGCGAGTCCTTTTGGGAGTTTTTTTTTTTATTCAACTCTTTAAGGCTATGAAAAAAGAATTCTTTATGACTAATGCTAAACTCAATTAAATGAACAGCAGAGACAAAGACATTTCGAACTTAATGGCTGAAACTTCCACACTCGTAGTTCTTTTAAACACAAAATTTCATATACAATTTAATGAAATATTACCAGGGACATAACAGTTATAACGTTTTTAGAAAAAAAGTTGGAAAATAATTGTTTCACTGTAACAAATATTTTAATTGTTACATATAATTATTATTTTGAAATAGTTATTTTTACATCTAAGTATGTGTAACTATTATTCGTGACAAATATTTTTTTCTGTTGCCTAATAACTATTACACTGCACAACAGCATGTCTGTTGCATGGAGTTTTTTACATGAATCTGAATCGTTTTTCCACGCTGTTTTCAAAACCATACTCCGTTTTTATGTAACAGCTCTAGTTTTCGCAAAAAATGGGCGTGTCACGTTTTCGAATTTTTCTCGGCTTTTTTCTCGTTTTCGACTGTAATTTCTGAACCAATAATCCTATCGACATGATTTTTATATAGTTGCACTAACAACATCTCACGCCATCTTTTCTGACATTAATCAATTTTACGTGTTCTAAATTGGCGTTGCAATAAGGTTTTAAAGTAGGAAAATATTGAATATCAAGGCGTTTTTTCTGATGGCGAAAATTGTACAGATGTTTCATAAATCAAGTTACGAAGTATATGAATATCTTAGGAAGAAACATCAAACAATACAACACAGCCAAATTATTTGGCGGAATGCACATTCGCATCGAAATAATAGCAAAAATGTACCATAGCTATTTTCATCACTTTTGATAGATTTTCCTTAAAAAATTTGGGCCTAAAAATATGCAAAGTTTTTAATTTTTTTTTTTTTGTTTAGAGCAATTCAAAATCTTTTTGTTTTTTGCTTGTGTTTTAGACTATAAATGTAACATATAAAAAAGCATATTTTGAGGCTCCTAATTTTTTAAGGAAAAAGTATGAAAAGTGATGAAAATGACTATGGTACATTTTTGGTATTATTTCGATGCGAATGTGCATTCCGCCAAATAATTTGGCTGTGTTGTAATGTTTGATGTGTCGGCTTTCATTATACACCTAACTCGTTAATTGATTTACGAAAATTGTGTATGTTTTTGACCATCAAAGGAAACGCCTTAAAATTCCATATTTTCATACTTTGAGGTCCAATTACCGCGGCATTTAAAAACTTATAAAAATAAGTTGCATCGGAAAAGAAGCCGTGCGGTGTTGTTAATGCGATAATGTCATGTCTATATGTTTTTTGGTTTAGAAATTACAATCAAAAATATGGAAAAAGTAGAGGAAAAACTGAAAAAATGACACGGTACCTATATCTCACAAACTAGAGCTGCTAGAAAAAAATCTGAGGATAGATTCGAAATCAGCGCACCCAAATTAGTAAGAAACAGTAGAAAAACTCCATGCAACAGAAAAAAGTGTTTTTTTGTAGTGCTGTGTTATCAGCAAGAAATATTTTTTCCATTGCTCGGTAATGCTTATTTTTTAAAACATATTTTTTCCGTCAACGCATAACTGTTATGAGAGAACGTTGAAAATACCGGCACACAAAAGAAACAAATGTCTGATCGGTGAATGCGACTATAAATTGTCTATGGAATTAGGTTCGTTGATCATGAATTTGATGCTTTGGAAAAATCGCGAATCTACAATCGAATCAATGATTAAATTTTGTGTTGTGTGAGTGGCGGGTGCCAGCCCCTTGTCCAGTAAACGTCCCGGTAGAAGGCGTAAGACTTAGGGAAATCCTTAAATGTGATGGATACCCAACTCTGACATCGAATTTTTTTTTCATTTTTCAAAAAACGTTTATTATTTTTATTTTAAAAAAAAAAACGTTACCGAGCAATGGAAAAATTATTTCTTGCTGATAATAGTTATTAGGCAACAGAAAAAAATATTTGTCACGAATAATAGTTACGAAATGACGAAAAAACTATTTTTTTTCCTTATAATAGTTATTGTCCAACATATAGAAATATCTCTTAAAAATGGGCAACGTTTTCGAATTTTTAAAAATGCATAACTGTTATTTTGGGTCCCTGAATATTACAAATAAAATATTATAAATTTCTAGAATTTCTGTTCATCCATTTCATTAAAAATTTACTGATTTCCTTTTGTGATTTTTATAATTAATTTTTTGTTTTCTTTTACTCACACAGTCATAAGTCAAAAGGACAAGGACAGCGTCTCTGCCAGTGAACAAAAATCGTCTTCACATCACAACGACGACACATCCACCTTTTACAATCCCATAGCGGCCGATGTTTCGTACAGTATGCGACATGTTGAGGAGAGTTGGCATCACTTGATGCGTTCCGATGACACAGCGAAATTCAAGCAAATTGCAGTGTGCAATTTTGACTTTTTACTGGCAGCGGTAAGTAAAATATTTAGACTTAATTACTCAAATATTTGCAGGCAAAGTCATGCAAGAGTTGTAATTGTAATTGAATGATTCAATAAGGAATTGCTTGTGATATTAGAAAGACTTTACATTTTGAGACAAAAACTTGAAAGATTCAACCATCAAAACCATTTGAATCAATATTACACAGCAACAAAAAAGAAGTTGAAGATGTGTACCTATGTTCTTAAAATTTTAAAGTTCTTTTAAAAGGACTTTGAGTCAGAAAATTAAAAACTGACTATGCCAGGATACTATAAATGACCTCTAGTTTCACGCCTATATCAACATTTGGATGGGTCTCGGAAAAATAAAAAAATTTGTTCGCACGGTGTAATAAATGTAAAGTTGGTGTTTTCACTCAGTGCATCATAACTTTGTCATTTTTCTTTCGATTCAATTGATGTTAGGCTTAATATTTGCACAAATAATATATCTTTCACCTAAAATTCTAAAACCAGAGGAGATCATTTATTTTTATCTATAAAAAAATATTCGAAAATTTATGATTTTTGAAATTGGTGGAAAAATTCACTTTTTTGCAACTTTCATCGTCAGTAACTTCCCCAAATCTCATCTGACTTGGACAATCTATATATCGTTGGAAATGTTAGTTAATTTCCTTCTAAACGACGGGCCACTTGTGTTAGTCGGATGGTTGGTTTACGAGATATGTGCTCAGAACTGAAATAAGAGGGAAAAAACGTGTTTTTCGAAGATTTTTCGAAAACGCTTCTTAAGAAAATGTTTTGATTTTCAGTTTCGTGTTCAGCAGCCGAAGATTAGTCTAAAAAATACTTTTGTTTTTAGGAGCACGCGATGAACCTATTTTTTGTCGAGTAGTGTAATTCTTTACATAGACTCAAAGACAAGGCAACACTTGGTCCTTTGGTCCCTCTTTTAATCTCTCTTTTTAATCTGTTATCCTGGCACTCATACAAGCTCCATACAAGAAACTAACTCAAGATTGACTGAAGGCAACACAGGATTTAGTGGTTTGCCTTCTTATGACTTCAGTCGAAGTTGTAGGAAGAGAAGTAAGAAGAACAAAATGCGCTTCAATTTCTATGCACTTGTCCTGCATTAAATTGAAGAAGGTAGACTCAACTTCTCAACTTCTTCTTGAAAAATCTAGGGGATCTAACCCATAGGATCATAGTCTGCTAGGCTGCGTAAGGAGCTCAAACTGATTCAATGAGTGGACTTTAGTTTGACTGAATGTGGCATCACAATGGATTTTTATGGATTTTTAAGTGGGCTCTGCCTTGGGGCAGCCACTCCTGCCTACCCACTTACTTACTTACATAGATTTAACTCTTTTCATCGAGTTAAAAATTGTCAATCAATTGCAATCGATCGACTAATTTGAAATAAATGTGGCTATGTCTTTTTCAAAAAGATTAAGCTCACAATTTTTTACAAAGAGTCAAAAAATTTCTGAGATAATGTGAAGAGCATTTAGTGCAACTTTGAATTATAAAATTTTAAATTTTTGAAATTTAGTAGTAAGAAAGAATGCTTGTTTAAGTAAAAGTCACAAAAAACGTACTTCAGGCTTTCAAAGCTAAGCGTGCCTGAAAATCTTCTTAGAAAAAAATCTTTTCAAAAAAATTTTAAATCTTCTTCTTCCTTTCTCCCAACCTATACATCCTTCCTGAACCAGCGCAATGCCTCGCATTTAAAGGGGTATCCCCTGCGCGTTGGCTCGTTTATAAAAAAAACAAAAAAAAAAAGAATGAAAGAAAACAACTAACACATTTTGTTGTCATATTTTGTATATAAAATATTTTCTCAGCTCGCAAACAATTTTCATTAAGTTGTTCTTTGTTGCAGCTGTCTGCATTGCAGCAAATCTTGGCTAACCACAGCGGCATTCGTTCTTTACTATTTATTGTTTATTGTTCAGAAACTTTTCTAGTCTCCCTTTGTTTTCATTTATTGTACTCGGTTTGCTTTTGCTTCGGTCGTTTATCTTTGAAATAAATTTTGCGCAATGCTTTTATGTCGGTGACCTTTGCTGCGCTGTGTGCACTCTTCAGTCGCCTCATTACAAGCACCGACACATCGCGTTCACTTGCAAACGGATCAAAAATAAAGTTGCACTTAAGCTCGTTTTGTTTCAGTTTTTGCTTATTCAAAAAATTCCTGCACAGAAATTAAACTTAAACAAGTTTTGCTTCTTTGCTGATATGTTCGAGCTGCAGCGAATCCTTACAATTTCCACTATTAGATGCAATTTATATTTATTTTCATTCTCAACAATTACTCAAGTTTGCGTCGGCATTGTGTCGCGGCGCTGAATGCGGCAGCTGCCATTGTTTGAATGGCAACAAGAATGGCAAGATTGCATCTGTTTGAGTCGCTGTTGGCTGCCAGCGTAATTGTGACATTTCTCCGAGAAACAGAAATGGAAATGAAAATGTGCACATTTAATTATAAACAAAAACGTTGTGTTGCAGCCAATGTGTTGGTAGGGCGTAGTTGAATAGTTTTGGCTCAAGGAGCGTATCTTGAGTTGAAAGTTGGATTGAGGAGTTTATTTCATTTTAATTGGGATAGAACGAAAATAATTACAACTAGTTTTGAATTAATTATAATAATTTAACAGTCATATTAATATTAAATTAAAAAATTACTTTGCAGAAAAAATATTTAAAATTTACTAGCAAAGTATTTGACTTGGCTAAGGTATGAAAATGAGTCGCTTTTCTACGACTTACGATTAATTCTCATTTCAAAGGTCAATGTTTTTTACAGCAAAAGAATGTCACCAATAAAAAGCCAATATACTTTTTTTTATTTTATTGTTTAGTGTTCTTTTGTGTCCAGAAATGTAAAGCAAGAAAAATAAACCTTATTTGCCACCCAAAATGTTTGTTGAGAGTTTGAATCCTCCCAAAAATCCCTCTTTCGTGCGCCACTGTTTTCACTTTCATTTCATATTTTATTTTCCTTGTGGTGACTGTCTTCGGCCTGTTAAGCGTCTGACTGTGAGTGACATGAAAACTGTTGCAGGAAATGTTTGAGCGTGTTAGTTTGAATGAAAGTTAATTTGCTTCACAAGTTGTTTGGTAAATTAGATTTTAGTGCGAAAAGCATTTGATGTACAATTAAAAAATATGCAAATTAAATATTCAAAATTTTGTGGAAGATTGGCAAGCAAGAGTTGTAATATTCCTAAAGTTGAATTGAAGAAACTCAAATTTAATCATCATTAACTAACCTAACATAAATTTCGTTGCACAATTTGACATCTAAAGCTACATTTAAGAAGAAATTCAAACAGTAAAGAACATTTATACAATATTTCAAAACAGCTATTAAGAAGTATAGTTTTCGATTCGTGCCAGAAATCCTTTTCGGTATGTTGCACAGTGATTCGTTCCATAGACAAAATTCAAAAAATTTATAGTCTCAGAATTTAATGATTTTTATGTCATTTGAAAGGTAATACTCCAACTAAGAAAACCCCAAAAACTCTGTGCAAAAAATTAATTAGTGTGTGTGTGCGAAAGCGGCTCAAAGTTGAAACTTTTTTCACAAAAAAATTTAAACACATATTTTCTGTTTTTTAGTCTATTGAGTAAAAAAAATTTTACAAATACATGGTTACAAAGAAGTTGCTAAACCTTTCAATATAGATTCAGAAATAATGTGACCTTTTCCGCTTTTAATGTTTTCTCAAAATTTGCAAAGCTGAGGCTTCTACTTCACTTTTAATTCAAAATATTTTTCTAAATTAAAAATCTGAAAATTGGCAAAACTTAGAGGAAAATATCTAAAAAGTATGTGAAAGTATGTTCCTGAATTTTTTTTTATTTTAAGAAGCATTCTTTTTTTGTCGGATAATGTAATTACATCCTCCGATATCTTCCGATCTCAGAAAATAATTCAATTTGAAAAGTGGTCTAAACACTTACTTTTCTACAAAATTTATTTTTTTCATCCCTAAAAGTATGCAATCAGCATGAAAAATTGAGAAAACTGCAAAAAAGCAAAGTCTATTATTATCACTTTTTTTGCAAAACTAAAGGGTCCTAAGACAATTTCTGTTACTCTTTGCAATTATCAATGTTGACGTTACCGATTAAATGTAAAATCTGAAAAATCTAGCCAACACACTCGTTGCTATAGCTCACCAAAAATGACGAAAATTGCAAATTTAAGTCTCAGGCATTGCCAAACTACAAAAGTTTAAGAAAAACAAAATGGAGATTTCAATTCAGCGGACCATGATTAACTAGTATTCCAAATATACCAAATATATGAAGAACGGACCACTCCTTCTAATTTTGTCTTGCGGTTGTATGGAGTCGAATCACTGTGTGTTGGGTCAAAAAATACCCAACACGTTTATAAAGCAATAATGAAGTTTCTTAGATAGTTTTACAAAATGTTTCTGCATATACTATTCCAGTAGAGATCGAAATGGTTTAACCCTTTCGGGACGGAGTTTGATTTTGAAAACCAAAATACTTTTAGTAGAAATATTCTTATGCAATGAAAGTTGGGTCTACAAAATAATTTTGCATATTCACAAATTCTTAAATCATTCTTTTACCCGGGAATATATAATTCGAATAAATATTTTGCGTGGGTAAAAAGATCGCAATAATTGTTTTAAGGGTATTAAACATTTGGTGGGACGTATTATCCCACTAATGCCGAGAGGGTAAAAATTGGCACTTTGCAATGAAAGTAGATTGATAAATAAAATAAGCTGCGTTCAGTTTATGAAGACATGAAGACTCATAGTTCTTATGTTGTGATACCTCAGGACTTTGGATCACATTACGTTTTAAACTATCCAGAACTTATTATGAGACTTATTATTGGTCTTGAAATTGAATTCTAATTTGACAGTACTTAAGGCTTGAAAAGCTAAGCGTACCTGGAGGTCATCTCAGGATGAAAGGATGTGTTAGTTCACTCATATTTTGTATATAAAACATTCTCTTAGCTCGCTGATTTGCTGCACTTTGCACGGTGCAAGTTAAACAACTTTCATTAAGTTGTAATACCTTAGGCCTTTGGATCACATTACATTTTTAAACTATTCAGAACGTGTCGTATTGAAATTGATTTGTAATTTAACAAATAGTCACATTTTTCTAACAATCACATCCTTGCAAAGCTAACAACTGGAGCCAATTACACTGTGTAGCAATATTTACTCAATAATAATTCTTAAAATATGGAAAAAAATCGATTAATATTGGCGCCTTGTGCTGGTAATTATAACCTAAGCACATTTTGCCAACCAGATTAGATCTTACAAAAATAAATTCTTTAAGGGCTGTGGTGTTGAAAACGAAGAAAAACGAGTCTCGTCTTTTCAACATAACTAACTGAGTTCATTTATTTGATTGATACATTCATTGGACTCTACCTCTTCATTTTCCCTGTGCTGTTGGCGTGATTTTGAGCTTTCAGAGTGTTTCAAATAAAAAAAAATCAAGATGTGTTGTATTAAATGAACTCTGGTCAGCGCCTAGAAAATGTTTCAATAAGAAATACAAAACAGATTAGCCAGATCAATCATTCCGTTCCCTCGCAATCCATCACATCAACTAGAGAAAAATTGTTTCGAGAAAAAATTATTTAAAATTTAACGCAACTCAAATAATCCATCGTGGCATACAACATTCTGAACATGAAATGAGGCACTTGGAATGAGCTATTAAGTTGGAATATTTAGAGAAGATTATTTGTATTCATTTAAATTTCGATTTTTTAAAAATTGTTCACTGAGTAAAGAATTTTTTACCACAGACTCATAAAAAACTTAATAAGGTTGGTTGGTGCATAATGAAACTATTCAAGTGAACCAGATAGAATGACGGCTTCTTTTTTGTATAAAGAAAAAAAGAGAAATTTAAAAAATTATTTGTCATTTATGTCGTAATGCTAAAAAAAAAAGTTTTAAAATTGGTGGGGTTTCAAACAAAATTTAAGATTCCAAGCATCCATTGCTTTATTGGCGACAGCACATCTGACATGACAATTTCTGAAGTGGGCTGCACTTCAATGAATCAAATAGCAATTTTAGGAGTGTTGGATTAATGCAATAAAGAAACTTTTGGGCAAAATTTGTGTCGTTTTTTTCTATTTATGAAGAAGTATGAAGCCGTGCAGTTTTTTTCTATTTATGAAAAAATATGAAGCCGTGTCAAAATCTGGTCTACTGTATACTGTGGGTTGGTGAAACGTGAGTCTGATTTCGAATTGAACATTTATGTTATAATACTTCGAAGTCGAAATAATTTATTTTGTGTGCCAATTTTCGTTCTATTTGCCCTGCAACACAGAGCAAAAGTATTTTTCAAACAATATTTTGATGGTAAAAATGCCTTCTACACTTCTACAAAAAATGTTTTCATGCGAAAAGTTCAACACTCGCCAGTCTAACCATTTTGCAAACATTATTCCATTCCTACGAAACCGACATTATTCCTAGAAAATCTCATGAAGTAACTTTTTAAACCTTTTTAAAATATTTAGTGCGCAATTTTCAGCAACATTCACTTCACTTTCATATATCCCATCCAATTCATATTCATATGAAATATGCGTCAATGTATGGTTTTATTCATAATACTTATTTTCATGTGTCACATCGCATAAGGCAAACTTTTGCTCGCATCAATAGGCTTCAAAAGCTGACACAAGCCGCAATAACAGAAAATGTGCAAATAAAATGAGAACAATTTTTTTCTGCAAATAACCCTTTCGATAATTTTCAAACGAAACACTCACACTCACACGCACATCAGTGACGTTGTGTTGAAATGAATGAATGAGGCATAATAAGCAAAGAGTTTCATTTCATGCGCCATAAAAAAGTACAGCAAAAGCGCAGAGAATAAAAAGCGCACCTTACAATTTTATGGGCGCAATCAAGAGGGCAGCCGGGCACAGCTGCCGGTGTGGGCGTGTTTGTGTGTGTGTGTTTGTGCTGGGTCGATGTGCTGTTGAATGTCGAAATGTGGCGCAAGGACTTTAGCCAAGGCAGCTTTAATGCATTTTAATTGAATTGGAAACGCAGAAGAGCGCAAATCTACAAATATGAGTCGGTATACAGAAAACAAGTTGAATGGAGCAGGGAAGAAGCGCACTAAAGCGCACAAATGTAGAAGCAAAGATGGGCAGGAAAAATAACTGGGAATGGAAATGGAAATAAATACGACGGCAAAGATCAACAGTGAGTAGCAAATAAAACTGAGAATTTTAAGAGAAGCAAATTGCAAATTGCAAAAATTTTTTACGTTCAGTTCGCTTTACGCATGCGACACCTTAATGTTCGAACGATTAATGAAGTGGTAAAAAAATGCCACTTTGTTGAGCGCTTTCTGATGTACGTGTGAGTGTGTTTGTGTTTTTTTTTTTAGCACTTTATGGCATTTTCAAGTCAATTTCATTTATATGCATTTTATTGTTTCGCTTTCAAGCTGCCGGCACTTTATATTAAGCGCTTTTTTGTTGTTTTTTTCGGCGGTAGATGAAGTTGCCGCATTAAAAAAAAACTCAGCTTACCATGCGCCATCAATTTTATGAAATTGACGACAACAACAATCATAAAGAAGACTATGTGCTGCCGATTATTTTTAATGCGAGACGCCAACATATATTCACACCATAAGCGACGCCTGTCAGATAGTGCAACACAACGTGCGAAAAATTGATTTTCTGTCACACCGCTGACACTCGCTCTTCGAGACAGCTATTTATTGTCATTTATGGCAATATTAAAGTTGCAATATTCTTTCTTTATAATGTTGAACCTTTTTGCGTAACATGTCGGGGAAAACAAATTTATTTTTCTTATTGATTCTCTTTGCGCTAAAACTAACAAAAAATTTATATTTTCTCATACGTATTGTGCAGCTTCTGCCTTTTTGTGGTGACACAAGGGGAAAGATTGGTCTATGTGAGATCACTAAGCTGCCAACCTAACCTAACCTAAGCTCCCTTCTCACCTTTGGGGCACTAAAAAAATACAAATTACAGACTTTTCCTTTGGGTCGTTCTTAGAGCAAATCTTACCGAAAAAAAAAGAAAATTATTTTTTTCAGGGCAACTTATTTATTCCTTATTCACTCCACTTAGGCGCATAGGGAGTCAATAAGACATAATGCCTAATGTTGGTTACATTAATCGATCAAAGTTATGTCAGTGTGGGTGCTTGGCCTATCGCTAGCGGTCTTAAGACAGACCTAAGACAGACCTTTGCGTATAGTAAGATTTTTTTTCAACAAAGTTATATAAGCGCTTTTTAAGTACCCGTTGCTGAAATGTAGTAATAGTTGGTATCAACGGGTTCGTGTCTTCGATGGGTGCTACGTAATTTTCCGTTAGTCTGTAATAGCACCACGGTTGCCACTTTTGGTCGATTTTAACCAAAAGTGGGCCATTATATTTCACTTGGGCCTTTGGGCCGCTTTTGTGTGATTTGGGCATTTTTTATACAAAAGTATGGAAGCAAGAAGAAAGACTACCGTTTTGAGAGCAATCTGTAAAAATTTCGAGTTAAAAGTTATGTTTTTGTTTTTGTGTTAAAAAACAATTTGGTGAAAACATAAAATGGATCTTTCGTTCCCATTTGGGGCCTTTTTAGGAAAAATTTCGTACACAAAATTTTAATTGAGTGACAGCTATGAATGGCACTGCTAGTGGTGTTGTTGTTACACTAATACGACTACTGGGTATGAAAATCTGCTCAAGCTGCTTACCTAAACAGGTTAAAGTGGGAAGAAAAGAAGCTTGTGCAAAGATAAACGATTTGACTGGGTAATGCTTAAGGAATGAAAAACAACTAGAAAGAAGGAAAAATTGAAAATTCGGGAAGTATGGAAATCGAACCCACAGCCACTGGGATGGAAGCCCAATGCCTTCACGCTGAACTATGGAGGTGGAAAATCGAAACCAAAATTATTAGGTATTAAATCTTGGATCAATTTAGGTTTAGTTTCAGTGAAAACAAACTTTACATTTAAAATTAAATCATTAAAAATTAAAAAAAATTTCAGAAATTTTAAAATATCTTAAAAAAGAATTGCAAATTTAAGGCTTCTTCAAGAGTAAATCTTAAAAAAATAATGTTTATTCTTTTCTTAAATTCTTTCTTTGCAAATCTTAAGCAAAATTATTATTACATTTTGGATCAATTTAAGTTCATTTTCAGTTAAATCAAAAATTAAATTCTAGGTTTCCGGTCCTGTTTCAAGACTAAATCTTAAAAAAATATATAAATTCTTTGCTTGAATTCTTTCTTTGCAAAACTTAAGCAAAGTTATTTTTAAATCTGAGATGAATTTAAGCTCAATTTCAGTTAAAACAAAATTTTAATTAACTTTATGAATTTTCTTCGACCCAAATCTTAGAAAATAATTGTAAATTCTGGGTTTAAAAAAAAATATAGACCCTTTTTTGCATTATTTTTTTGCAAATCTTAAGCAAAAGTATTATTAAATCTTGGATCAATTTCAGTTAAAACAAAATTTTAATTAACTTTATGGATTTTTCTCGAACCAAGTCTTAAAAAAGAATTGCACATTCAAGGCTTCGGGTTCTTTTTCAAGACTAAATCTTAAAAGCAAATAATATAAGTTCTTTTTTTAATTCTTTCTTAAAGCAAATATTAAAAACAAAACATTGCCAACTTGAATTCTCTTTCAGAACATTGAAAAACAAAAATTATCCTTTAGATTTTTTTTATCTTCTTCTTCTTCAAAATAGATTGTAAAATTCTCTGCTTGGGTCTCAAGTATTGCAAAACCAAACTTTAAGAAACACTAAATTCTACGGCTCTGGTTGTTTTGAATTACTCAGCTCCAAATTTTCTTCGTCTACTTTATTTTCTCCCTAACTTACAGCGGCCCCTTTTTCAACCCTTACCATCCATTATTGTTGCGACTAGTGGGGCACGTAAGGGTTTTGAGTCCCGGTTTGTGTTCCAACCCTCCATATTTATTCAATATTGTTTCAAATGGTATTAAACTGCAAGGTTGTGTAAAAAAAAAATAAGAAACCCCATGTGCGATACTAGCAACCACAATGCATTTTTGTACACGTTTCTCTCATTTTTGCTTCATTTTTATTCAATTATTTTTAATTTGCTGTGAATTTTCTGTCGCCAGGTGCAAACCGTGTCCATTAGCTATTTGCGCTGTCTGATCGAACATGTGCGCTGCTATTTGTTGGACCGCGACATCGAACTCATCTACTATACCATACGCAAGTCCAGCGATGTGCTGACACGTGATCCCATGCAGCTCGGCTCACAGGTGCTCAATCTCACACA
>OZ057400.1:13507878-13872878 GCA_964056695.1 Melieria picta
AAAAGCAAAACATACGTCTATTATTATCATTTTTATTGAAAAACTAAAGGGTCCTTAGACTATTTCTGTTACTCTTTGCAATTATCAATGTTGACTTTACCGATTAAATGTAAAATCTGAAAAATCTAGCCAACACACTCGTTGCTATAGCTCACCAAAAATGACGAAAATTGCAAATTTAAGTCTCAAACATTGCCAAACTACAAAAGTTTAAGAAAACCAAAATGGAGATTTCAATTCAGCAGACCATGATTATCTAGTATACCAAATTTTATGAAGAACGGACCACTCCTTCTAATTTTGTCCCACGGTTGTATGGAGTCGAATCACTGTGCGTTGGGTTAAAAGCTTTGTGCGGTTGTTGTGGTCGGGCAAAAGGTTGCAATTTAAATTAATGAAACATAAACAATGTCGAAAGGTTGAATGAATACTCAGGTATTCATGCACAATGCTTCACGAGTCCTTTCACAGATTATACAGTTGGATATTGAAGAGCGAATGCCAGCTCGAAATCATTGCGGCATAAGATTAAAATTCGATATCTTTTTGTTGTACTGAGACAAGAAGAAAGTTTTTACAAATGCTAACTAGAAACTTTCTGATTCAAAGGTGTTGCTCACACACGTACACAGGTTTGTAGGTAAGCAACTCGTATCAACTCTGTGCCGCTTCAAATAATAAATTCAAGTGGGTGTCACTCGTTCACTTGCCCCTGTCTTATACATCACTTCTTGGGGAACTTTAGCGCCCCGCAGCACACTTTCCACTTTCAATGAGCTACTTCAGCCCACTCACATCTGTACACATATACATTCAAACATATGGAAGTATGTGTACAGTGTGCCCTGTCACTGCTGTCCACACTCATTCGCCAAAAACGTGCATCGAACAATTTGTTAGGCAGTCGTGAAACGCTGTCAGCCAGTCAAATTGGCAAGGCACGGAAGTTGTTGTTGTTGTTGTCAAACTTGTGCACCAACACTCGGAACTTTTTTTCGGTAGCTCAAAATATGATATTTGTATGTCAGTTGCCGTATGCGTTATGGCGTCCACATAAATGTTGCATATGTATAGATGCAGTCTGTGTGTGTGTGTGGGTGAATTGTGGCAAAACTAACTGTCACGCTTCGTTTTTTTTTTTTGTAGATTATTTTCATAGTGAAAGCTGTGACATTTAATTGCATTATTTGTGCTTGTTTATTTGTTGGGGAAAATATGTTGTGACACACTTTCAGGCACAAAAGTTTATTTATTTAATTAGTGCGAATGCGCGTGCGTGTTGGTGTACGTACACGTGTGTTGGTGTTGGGCACACTTTTAGTTAAATAGAAAAAAAACCAAAAATGAAAACCCCTTAAATTTAATTTTCGCAATATTTTTCAGCTCTCATTGCATTTTCTGCTGCCTTTTTTTCAACCTCACGCGGGGCGTCTTATGAAATTAAATTTAAAGTGTAATGCTTACCAGCAGGCGAATTGCTTATACAGTGTGCGCCAATTTGAGTTTGCTATGTTGGCAGCTCGGTAAGTTCAACTGTTGTGAAATTTCAAATGCTAGTAATAAACAAATCGTTTGGAAATTCGATCTCTTTTCGATTACTGAAAGCATTCAAGTTTTTTAACTGTGCAAGAAATATGTTTGTACGATCTCTCTATAGAATTTAGTACAAAAATAGGTATTAGATTTCAATAATTTTATTTTAATAATTTCAATAATTTTGTTTTAATATTTCCTTCAGTTTGATCGAATAACTTTCATTAGTTTTAATATTTCGTTCAGTTTGATCGAATAACTTTCATTGCTCAATGTGCAACGTTGTAAACAAATTCTGGAAATTCTGTAAATTTGTTTACTACTTCAACAAATTCTTACATTAGCTCATTTCATTTTTAGATTTGTTAAATTTCTGTACGATTTCCGTATACAATTTAGTACAAGAGTAGTTTTATCAATTTTAACATTTCGTTCGTTTCATCGAATTAGATGCATCAAGGTTAACAAATTCTCTAAATTTTTTTACTACTTCAACAAATTCTTTAAATTAGCTCACTTCATTTTTAGATTTGTTAAATTTCTGTACGATTTCCGCATACAATTTAGTACGAGAATAGTTTTATCAGTTTCGTTCGTTTCATCGAATCAGTTTCATCGCTCTATGTTCAACGGAGGGAACATATTCGGTAAATTTTTGTCATTATTATATTTGAACAAATTTTTTAAATTTGCTTACTACTACTATAAAAATTCGGTACGATTTCTGCATATAATTTAGTACAAAAATCGATTTTATTCGTTTCAACATTTCGTTCGTTTCATAGAATCAGTTTCTTTGTCTATGTGCAACCTGGTAAATAAATTCTGGAAATTCTGTAAATTTGTTTACTACTTGAAGAAATTATTTAAATTCGTTCACTAAGATCTCTGCATAAAATTTAGTACAAGAATAGTTTTATCAGTTTCGTTCGTTTCATCGAATCAGTTTCATCGCTCTATGTTCAACGGAGGGAAATTCGGTAAATTTTTGTCATTATTATATTTGAACAAATTTTTTAAATTTGCTTACTACTTCCATAAAAATTCTGTACGATTTCTGTATATAATATTGTACAAACATCGATTTTATTCGTTTCAACATTTCGTTCGTTTCATAGAATCAGTTTCTTTGTCTATGTGCAACGTGGTGAATCAATTCTGGAAATTCTGTAAATTTGTTTACTACTTGAAGAAATTATTTAAATTTCTTCACTACGATCTCTGCATAAAATTTAGTACAATAATAGTTTTATTAGTTTTAACATTTTGTTGGTTTCATCGAATCAGTTCCAACGCTCTATGTGGAACGGAGTGAACAAATTCTGTAAATTGTTGTCATTACCTGAACAAATTTTTTTCAATTTGCTCACTACTTCTATAAATTTCTGTACCATTTCTTTATAAAATTTATTACAAAAATATATTATCTGTGCAACGGAGTGAACAAATTCTGTAAATGTTTACAAATTCTGTAAATTTGCCTACTATCCGAATCAGTTCCACTACTCAAACAAATTTTTTAAATTTAACTTAATACTTTATAAATATTTGTTAAATTTGCTGTACTTAAAGAGTGGTAAAATTCAAGAAAAAGTCAAGTTATTTGTCTTTGATTCAACCAACTTACGATCCCATAGTGAGCAAGTTAACGTTCAAAATATGTAAAAAAAAGTCAACAAAAACTTTCTCGAAGGAATAAATTTTTTAGCACAAAAACTCAAGTAGGATTGCCCTGTATTTTGAGTGCGTGGAGCATATTTTATTTTTTACTACCAGCATAATTTTTGTATTTGTTGTTGTTGCTGCTGCTGTTGGTGGTGGCGCACACACGTCTACTACCAATTAACCCGCATGTCACTGTGCGACAATTCATTAGTTGGAAAGCAGGTTAGTTTGTTTGAAAAGTTTTTTTTTCAAAAAAGACACAATTAAGATGGAATGTGGGCGACACAAATTCCGGAATCGCTTTTGACAATTTGTTTGTAGGTTGAACCATAGTATAATAATAAAGTAGTCTAACCTGAACTCTCCCCTCTTTTGAGTACACATTTTTTGAAATTTCTTTCATTTTTGATGTACAAAATTTGTCAACAGAAAACATAGTCGCATTTTGATTTGAACATAATCGTAGTAAATGCGGTACTAATTATAAAAAGTTCATACAATTTGTTTTGCATTTAGCAGTATTATTATATGAGTTTTGTAGTAAGTTTTTTTTGTCATATTGGAATTTGCTGAAAATTACTTTGTAAGTATAAATATTGACATAAATTTTATAAATAATAACTTTAAAATATATTGTGTGTATTTTTATATGAGTAAGCCAACATGCCAGGACGATCATGCTGTGTATGCAAGTCTGCACACCACAACACATTATCAATGTTCCACCCACCAAAATCGACAGAACAGCGCCAAAAATGGATCGAAGCGTGCAATGCATCTTTAGAGGACCATTCGTATTTGTGTGAGCAGCATTTCGAAGCTTCAGACTTTTAAATGAGTGTGTTTGGTGATATGCACCTTTTATGAAATTGTTTTAAATAAATTCATTGCTTTTGCTATGCACCCTGACACTGAGCTATCTTTCACTGCTTTTTCGATGGCTGGATTTTACAACCGTGGTGAACTGTTGTTGCTGGTGATGGCATTTTTGCTTGGAGCGATCGTTTACTGCTGTGGTGCTAATGTGGCCATGTATTGTAATATTGTATATACTAAACTCAAGCTTTTCGTACAATGATAATATGAAAGTACTTTAGTGCATTTTTATACAACTTTGCCCGTTCGGTACATACTTTCAAAACTCTGTTCATAAAATTTTCTGCCAATTTTTGTAAACAAAATAGAAATACATTAGAAATACTCTCTCAGGTTAGACTACTTTTTTATTATACTATGGGTTGAACGAAAGTGTAGAGTTAGTATTGGTAGAGTTCAAGTGCGGAAAGTTGCATATGACTTGAGGGACATGAGGAGATGTGAAGAATGAGAACAAAACAATGAGATTTTAATATTAAAATGCGAGTATTTAGTTAGGAGGGAATATTCCAAAAATACCATATTTCCATTCGCAGTGCATTATTTTTGATAATTGCTCAACCATTTCGGGTTAGCGACCAATCATGAAAATTATTTCCATCCCGCTTTTAATTACGATTATCAATGGGATTCTTACTGATTATTGCATTAATTGAACTGTAAACGCTGACCATCTTTTCTTCGGCTCGTTCAGGCACAAATGATTTTGTCCGTAAATGCAACAGGAAAGCGCCAACTGTTGCAATTGAGCCACTTGCAATTGAACGTTTTTTAGTTGTTGCCTTCTTTCGACGACCTTCTCCTCGCCTCTGCAAGCGTTTTTTTGCTACGCTGCACAGTGATTCGACTCCATACAACCGCGGGACAAAATTAGAAGGAGTGGTGTGTTCTTCATAAAATTTGGTATACTAGTTAATCATGGTTTGCTGAATTGAAATCTCCATTTTGTTTTTCTTAAACTGTTGTAGTTTGGCAATGCCTGAGACTTAAATTTGCGATTTTCGTCATTTTTGGTGAACTATAGCAACGAGTGTGTTGGCTAGATTTTTCAGATTTTACATTTAATCAGTTACGTCAACATTGATAATTGCAAGGAGCAACAGAAATTGTCTTAGGACCCTTTAGTTTTGCAATAAAAACGACAATAATAGACGTATGTTTTGCTTTTTTGCAGTTTTCTCAATTTTTCATGCTGATTGCATACTTTTAGGGATGAAAAAAACAAATTTTGTCGAAAAATAGGTGTTTAGACCACTTTTCAAATTGAATTATTTTCTGAGATCGGAAGAGATCGGAGGATGTAATTACATTATCCGACAAAGAAAAAATGCTTCTTAAAATAACAAAAAATCCAGGAACATACTTTCACATACTTTTTAGATATTTTCCTCTAAGTTTTGCCAATTTTCAGATTTTTAATTTTGAAAAATATTTTGAATTAAAAGTGATGTAAAAGTCTCAGCTTTGTAAATTTTGAGAAATCATTAAAAGCGCAAATGGCCACATCATTTCTTAATCTATATTGAAAGTTTTAGCAACTTCTTGGTAACCATGTATTTTTTAAATTTTTTTCACTCAATATACTAAAAAACATAAAATATGTGTTTACATTTTTTTGTGAAAAAAGTTTCAACTTTGAGCCGCTTTTGCACACACACTAACTAATTTTTTGCACAGATTTTTTGGGTTTTCTTAGTTGGCGTTTTACCTATCAAATGACATCAAAATCATTAAATTCTGAGACTATAAATGTTTGGATTTTGTCTATGGGACGAATCACTGTGCGCTGGCGTGTTATAAAAAATACTTTGTTATAGTTATTCTTTTATATAAGTGATTTAATTTTTTTTGTTAAAAACTGCACAACTAAGACGATAAAAGCAGCGTCCGTTGCTTCGTCTTTTCGACTTTTTTTATTTCGCAACTGCAACAGCTGCCGCCACTGGCCGTTCACAGACAACAACAACAGCATTCCGTGTTGCTGTGCATTGTGTCGTTGGCGATGTTTTTTTCGCTGCGACTGCCTCATTATTGCAGCAGCAACAACAGTAGTGCACTTGTTGTAGCGATTTCCTTCTTCAACGCAGCAACAATGAGCGCTGCAACAATTACCGCCACGCGCCCTTAAAATTACGCAAAGCGCATCAAAGGCGCGTCTGCTTTTGTATTATTATTACTTGTTCGCTTTGTGTTTTTCGTTTGTTCGTTTTGTGTTTTTTAGTTTTAATTCATTTGCAGCTTTTCAATTTCGCTTATTAATGGCGCCGCATTGGCATTGCAACCGGCACACGGCTGCAATGCTTTCGGCAATAAATTGTTGCATTCTTCTTTGGCTGTCGCTGCAGTCCGGCACAAAGCGCGCAAGCAGCGCTTCTCGTAACTGGCGGCGGTTTTCTGCTTTACTGCTGCCGCACTCAGCATCGCCCATTGAAGTAATTGATTTATACGCGTGAAAAGAGTCCAGTTAATTGGCGGAAAGAAATTGATAGCACAAAGTATGCTGCAGATTTTACGAATTGCTGCAAAATAATGCGATTCACGATGTGTTTAGTTGAGGAAAATTTATTGCCCGGGGGCCGAGAGCAGCTTTTATTGCATTTAACGTCGAGGCTTCTGTTGTGTTGCAGGAAATATTTGTGGAAATATTTTTGCGATTATTTTAGAATATTATGAATGGATTGAGTTCAGTCGAGATTAGTTTAAAACAAGAGACGGGTTTGGAAAATGTTTGGAAAAATTTTTACATGCAATGAAGGGTTTCAGTTGAGTTGAGATTCATTTGAAAAAGCTGGTCTCCGAAAAAAATATTTTCGGAGACACTGTTGGAAATATTTTAAAATGTTTTTAATGAATTCAATTGAATTTGAAAAATCGGAATTCTAGGGGAATTATTTTGAAAATATTTAAGCATATTTTGAATTGCCAGAAGTTTTTATTGCATTTTACGGCGAGGTTTCTGTTGTGTTGGAGGATTTTTTTTTGGGGAATTTTAAAGAATATTATGAATGGATTGAGTTGAGTTGAGATGGATTGGAAACAAGAGATAGATTTGGAAAATTGTTGAAAATATTTTTACATGAAATGAAGGGTTTCAGTTGAGTTGAGTTGGGTTGAGTTGAGATTCATTTGAAAAAGCTGGACTCTAGAGGAAATATTTTTTAAATATTTAAGCATATGTACTTCTTCTTCAACTTCTGTTGTGTTGGAGGAAATTTTTGTCGAAATATTTTTGGGAATATTATAGAATATTATGAATGGGTTGAGTTGAGTTGAGTTGAGATGGATTGGAAACAAGAGATGGATTTGGAAAATTTTTGAAAATATTTTTGAGTTGAGATGGATAGCTGGACTCTAGAGGAAATATTTTTGAAAACATTGTTGGAAATATTTCAGTATTTTATGAATGGATTGAGTTGAGTTAAGATGAGTTTGAAACAAGAGATGGGTTTGGAAAATTGTTGGAAATATTTGTACATGCAATGAATAGTTTCAGTTGAGCTGAGATGGATGTGACATAGCTGCACTCTGGACTAAATTTTTGTGGATACATTGTTGGAAATACTTCAGAATATTATGAATGGATTCAGTTGAATTAAGATTAATTTGAAAAAGCTAGACTCTACTCTAGAAAGTATTTTAAAAATATTTAAACATATTATGTATTATTTTAGTTGAGTTTAGATGGATGTGAAATATCTGAGCTCGATTTGATTTGAGTTTAAAATGAGAATCAAAAGAACGCACATGAAATGCTAAAAAGTTTTAAATATGTGTGTATTTGATGTATCGACAGATTCGCTATTTATCTTAGAAATGGTCAAAATGTTAATTGAAAATATTTTTTTTATTGAGTTACCTACTTGCACGTTACGTTTTGTGGAAAATAATTTACATAAGCGACGGACCGTCTTAAAGAGATCCAGATTCTCTCGGAAACTTTTTGTCAGGGGCTGCTGCAGAATCACCCAACGTTGTAGCTTGCCAGATCTAAGTACTTCAAGTAGTTGTTAGCCCGGACACTTATTAGTCGAGTGGGGGAGGCCATAGCTGGGATACAATGGACAGCAATGACTATGTTCCATGGACAGTCCGCCTATAGTTAAAATAATAGATGGCGACCCACTGAAAGTACTCAAAAGCCATGTGCTGATGGCGGATTCGAGTAGATTTGGGTTAAGATCACCTTTAGGTACAAATTTGATAAATTGCATGGACACTTTTTACACAAATATTTGGATCTTTTATGAAACACCTGTAGCTTTATTTTTTGGCATAGAATATTTATTCGGGTTTAATTGTGAATCTTTTCTAGCAATACTACGTGCAGGTGGAATGAAAATTACAGACCATGATAGCACCAGAAAATGCAAATAGATGGGCAGCAGGGAAACCCTGGAAGATCTTTTTTTCCCCCCTTGTTGGAATAGCTTTGCAAGCGCAGCACTCAGACAGAAATACGACCATTGTACTGCGACTTGATGTTCCCTATTAATTTGCTTTACATCTACCCGATCTCTGGATAAATCTGATCTCAACACAATGGTGCTAAATGTCTAAAACCTGATTCGGTCGTACGTGGGGCAGGCACACTGAAAGTCCTCCGTCGTCTTATCATCCTCCACACAATCAGGACAGGGCGCGCTGTTACATATGCTTATCTTTTCCATAAGATTTGCCCATCGAAAATGACTCTTTATTAAGCTGACTAACTGCCTACAGTCCCTCGAAGAAGAAGAAACTCTAAGCATTTATCTGCGATGACGAGAGTCGCCGATTTTCTCGGGACTTGAACAGGTCTCGAATTTGTAAAAATATAATACAATTCTATTCTAGATCATTAGTGTTACGAATCCTAAACGGAACTCCGACTGCTGGCATTGTTAAAGCCCCTTTTAGCAAATCTTAAGGAACTCTCAAGCATTGAAATACAAAAAATAGACTCATATCTAAAGAAAAAATTAACATAACTCACCCAGTCTTCTACACCATTTTAAGGTTAACTAAGTTTTCATGGTATCAAAATGGCCGTAAAGAGCTAACTTAGCGAATTCAGGATTAAACAGGATCCATGCATAAGCTCCTTTGGCAGCCAAAAAAACCTAACCTAATTGTAAGCCAGTATGGATCATTTGGGACACAAAGGCATAAAACAAATTGAATTTTAGATAATGAACAAAATTACGATCTCATTTTGATAAATTAATTTAGTATCAATTAATGATTAATTTGATATTTTAATCAAAATGAGATCGTAATTTTGTTCATTATCTAAAATTCAATTTGTTTTATGTCTTTGTGTCTCAAATGATCCATACTGGCTTACAATTAGGTTAGGTTTTTTTGGCTGCCAAAGGAGCTTATGCATGGATCCTGTTTAATCCTGAATTCGCTAAGTTAGCTCTTTACGGCCATTTTGATACCATGAAAACTTAGTTAACCTTAAAATGGTGTAGAAGATTGGGTGAGTTATATTAATTACGATCTCATTTTGATTAAAATATCAAATTAATCATTAATTGATACTAAATTAATTTCTCAAAATGAGATCGTAATTTTGTTCATTATCTAAAATTCAATTTATTTAAATTTTTAATTAAAAATTAAAACAAAATTCATAGTCACATCAAGACATTTAATTCACAATTTTGCAGTTCTGAATACAATTTTGCATAATTCCATAAAATTTGCACTTAATAACCATTCACTCACACACTTTGTAGCCATAATAATTATGTTGCTTAAGGTTTTCGTGGCTCCGTTCATTGCCAAATTGCAGCTGCTTCGCGGCTGTACACAATGTACACAAAACGTATAACTTTGAAAATCCTTTCTTCTTTACCCGAGAGAGAGAGAAAGAGTGAGCGAGAGAGAAGGGGGGGCCACTCCAGTGTTTTGTGCTTAATTTCAATTTTCGCTTAACGGTGTTTTGCCAACAAGTGTTGGCTGTTAACGCACGCCTTTGGGCCCAAACGCCATTACGCCGCCATCTCGTCGGCGCTCCGTTGTTGTGTCTGTCGCTCGGGCGTTTGCCTGAAATGTCATAAATTTCAGCTCAGCATAAAAGGCGCGCGGTGGCGTTTCATTTACATTTTGTGCATTTTTGTTGCCATTTAAATTTTGAAATGAAACTTTACCGTTAATGTGCGCAAAATTTCCCATCAAAAACTTTTGGCCCCGCCTTGCCCGTTTCTCAGTCCATTGCTGCTGCCGTTCGCTGGCTTTCAATACGCTCCACCTCCGAGCGGCACTTTGCTTTTAGCCGAACCGAAAAACATTTTATTGTCTCAACATTATTGCAGGTGTACCAATGTTTGTGTGCTTTAGCGATTTTTATGACCCGAACGTTGCGCCGTGCAATGACGCCGATGCTGGACGACCGAAACTCACAGGTCGACACCAACCAACGGACCAGCCATTCATTGCCCCATGCATTGTCAGAGATACTTACATATTTGTTGTTGTTGTTGTTCTGACAGCATTTCCACAGCGACCTCACTGCCACATCTTTGAAATTTGTTTAAGAAAATCTATAAAAATCATTGTCTTTCGTTTCCTTTTCGATTTTTCACTCTGAATGCTGTTCCTGCTTACTTGGCCCCATTACACCAGCTGCTGCTGCTGCTGCTGTTGCTGGTCAGCGCCTATGCGCTTGTGTGAGTGTAGTGTTTGTGTGTGTGTGCGTGCGTGTGGGGTTGCGCTGCGAGCCTGTGCCGCATATTTGTTCGTTGGCTGCGTTGCCGTTGGTGGCGCACTGCTTCGTTTTTATGCGCTACTTAAATACAAAAGTGTACGCGGCAGCTACAAAGAAGCAAATCGAGTTTGCAAATAAATGAAATTACTTTTCGGTCTAATGACCATCATCTGCTGATTTTATTAGATTTGTTTTCGCCCACTCTGGGCAGCCCCTTTTCGTTGTGTTTGCGTGTGTGTGTGTGAGAGCCAGTGTAATGTGTATTTTTGTGCCGTAGTTGGCTGCCATCTTTCTTTGTTTGTGTGTATTATTTGCGAATTGAATTAAGCGAAGCAGCGTTGTTATTATTGTTGTTATGTCTTGGTTGTTTGTTGTTGGCAGTTTTAAACGAAACTGAAAACGAAAATGAAAAGCAAAACTTTAAATGGGGTTTTTAGCTGAAAATTGCCAAGACGAATTATTGATATGTGTTATGGATTAGGAGCAAAAATTTAATCCCATGATTTGTGTCAAAATGCCAAACAGCGTTTTCGTTTTGGGCCAATCAAAGGAGAATTGGAAAAGGTTGAAAAAAAAGCTAAGCAATTGTGTAGCGATTGAAATGTTAATTGGTTGTTCAAGGTGATTGCTTGCAGTTAGTTTGGGTCTTTTAATTGGTTTGAGCGCAGCTTCTGGGATTCCGGAAGATCTTTCGGACGTTTCATGAGACTATAAAATAAACACTAACTGACTTGGAAGCTAATGTAAACTTTGAAAAGCTGAAATCCCAAACAACAAGCCTCCACTGATAGCCGCATTGATGATCTAAAAATTCAAATAGAAAAACATGTATGTGTTTTGAATATAAAATAAAATAAAGAAAAAATAAAATAAAATAAAATAAAGAAAAAATAAAATAAAATAAAATAAAATAAAATAAAATAAAAAAATGATCTAAGAATTCAAATAGAAAAACATTTATGTGTTTTGAATATAAAATAAAGAAAAAAATAATAATAATTCTTATCTCTTCCCCAATAGAATAGAAATAAAATAAAATAAAATAAAATAAAATAAAAAAATGATCTAAGAATTCAAATAGAAAAACATTTATGTGTTTTGAATATAAAATAAAGAAAAAAATAATAATAATTCTTATCTCTTCCCCAATAGAATAGAAATAAAATAAAATAAAATAAAAAAATGTTCTAAGAATTCAAATAGAAAAACATTTATATGTTTTGAATATAAAATAAAGAAAAAAATAATAATAATTCTTATCTCAAAAGTTTTTTTCCTTATAAATGTTTTTCTTAAACTCTGTTTTCATTATACACTCATTATTTCTAGAAATATCTTTTTATCTCCTTTAAGCTTTCGTTAGTAGTAGATCTTGCTTCCTTTTCTTTTTCACTTCTTCCTGTTTCCTGTTTCCCAGTTTTTCCTGCACGCTCAGCTGTCATAAGTCCACAAAAGGCACTTCGTATTTTCACTGTTAGCTAATTTGATTTGTTAGTATGGCTGCCACAAAAAAACAAAAACAAAAAAAACAGAAAAGTCAAGTCAACAACGAATTAGTAGTCATGCCACAATAAGAAAGCGAATGCGTAATATTGCAGAGAAATGGAAAGAGTCTGCAAGAGTCTGTGTTATAGTTAGTAGAAAAGTCAGCGGCAAGCTGTCAACTTTTGTGTATTTCAACGTACAAGAAGTTGCCGGATCAAGTCTAATAAGATGCGCCGACATTTCAAGGCAACAACAACAACAACAATAGACAGTAAAAGTTGCTAGTTAGTTACGTTTATTTGATAAATAAAACGAATAAAAAATGAAAATGAAATTCAAGTACTCAAATATTTCATTATGATTGCTACTTTTATTATGAAATTCAAGTAAAATTTGGAAGTTTAACCTTCAAACGACTCGAAGCTTATGATTTCTGCAAAAATAATATAAATTTATAAAGTATGAAATTACGAGATATGCAGTGACTTTTCATTGAGTTTTGAGAAAAACCTTCATATCAATTTATTATACCTCATTATAATTTTTTCTTGGGCATCCTTAAGATCCAATTAGCCACACAGAAGCGTAGATATGGCCCTTTCAACTTGGTTGATATGAAAATCTAAAGTCAAAACTATGGTTTTTAAGTACTTTGAGTATGTTAAGAGAATAGAATGTTTGGAGCATTTTAATGTTTCAAACATTCACTTCCGGCTTCGAGGAATTTCTAACAGCTAACGAGGAGCTGGTTCCTGTTTGTCTTGAGTAAGTTAAATGAATTGAATTAATTGATGTTTTTAATGTTCCAAACAAACAAAAAAAATTATATATAATAAGTCTATGGATTTGATTAGTGCATTTGAAATGTATTTCTACGACGGATTTAGCTATCATTGTTCAGATTAGATAAATTTTTGAATTAGAAACGTACAAAACTAAAATTTGGCTTTAAAAAGAAATCAAAATGAATTTAGGGGTTCGTGTTCTGATGCTCCCTACACGGGTCCTAAAACGGGTTTTCATAACATAGTTTCTCCATTCATTCGTCAACACCAAGAAGCGATAAAGTTCAAACAAGTTTTAGTGTTTCTTGGATCCTTTGGGGGAAATCAATTTTTGACAAGTCAAGTTTTGACTGTTTTAATATTCCAATTAGTAAAACTAGAAATGGATTCGAATTGAATGGAATCTTCCTCATCTCCAAATGAATCAAACTATATGTGGACTGAAATTTATTCGTGAACACCAAATGACGAAGTCCAAAAAGTTTTAGTGTTTCTTGGATCATTTCGAAAAAGTTAAGATTTGATGGTTTTTAATATTTTAATTAATTAAAATAGATATAGATTGGAATTGAGTGGAATCTCCCTAATCTCCCAATTAGTCAAACTGTATGAGGATCTGAATTCATTCGTCAACGCCAAATGACGAAGTCCCAACAAGTTTTAGTGTTTCTTGGATCATTTAGAATAATCAAGGTTTAACGGTTTTTATTATTCCAATTAGTTAAACTAGATATGGATTGGAATTGAATGGAATCTCCCTAATCACCCAATTGGTCAAACTAGATGTGGATCTTAATTCATTCGTCAACGCCAAATGACGAAGTCCCAAAAAGTTTTAGTGTTTCTTGGATCATTTCGAAAAAGTCAAGGTTTGACGGTTTTTAATATTTCAATTAATTAAACTTGATATGTTTTGGAATTGAGTGAAATCTCCCTACTCTTCCAATTAGTCAAACTAGGTATGTATTTGAATTCATTCGTAAAAAAAATGAATGAATGAATTCCAAAAAAGTTTTTGTCTTTCTTTGGCCACAAAGCCAAGTTTTTAATTTTTTAAAAATCCAATAAGTCAAACTTGGTTTGAAATTTATTCGCCAATAGTAAATTTTAAGGTCCAAAAAAGTGTTTGTGCTACGTTAGTCATTTACGGTCAAGTCAAGTTATGACGGTTTTATTATTCCAGTTAGTCAAACCAGATATGTGTTGGAATTGGATGGAATGGGTGGGTTTTCCAAAGGAAATGTCTAGATTATAGCTAATGTATTATATAAAAAAGGTTATTATCTAATTTACAGAAATTGATTGTGAGTTTTTGAGGATTTTTACTGTTTAATCCAACTAAACCAATTGTTGATAGCATCTTCCTGACGTGGTTTATCAGTTGTAAGTGTGGTCTGAGTTATGAGGCCTTAGACGAATTGAAAACATTGAAATATTGGGAGTTTTTAATAGTGGAAAAATTCACACCAAATGTGGAATGGATTTACCGACCGAATATTCGGTTTCGGTTTCCGCCCAAATAAGTGCAACGGCCGAAACCGAAACTTTCTAGAATATTTTTTTACATTTTATTGTGTAGCAGATATATAGTGAAAGGAGGAGTAATTTAGATGCCACCAATGTAAATAAACTTTTTTTTAGCATATAATATTAAATTATTTAATTTTGAATATTAGCGAGTAAGGTACGAAAGAGTGATTTTTTCATCTTCATGTTTTTGAAAAATGAATAAATTGTTTTTATTAATAAGTACTTATTTATTTATTTTTGTTATGTTTGTTTGTTTGTAATTTATTTATTTAATGTAAAATTCATTTGTTGAAAAAAATATTTGATATGGTGATTTTTATTTCAACTAAATTGTTTCGGTTTCTGCTTCGGTTTCGGCCGAATATAAAAAAACCGAAATTCGGTTTCGGTTTCGGCCCAAAAAAGATGTTTTGGTCGGACACTAGATTTACCTGAGAAGACTGGGATCATTAACAGCCGTAATAGGGTCTCTACAATATTAAATAGCGACATTGATGATATAGTTCTTCTTTGATGATAAGTAGGACTATGATGAGTTCCAAAAACGATTTAAAGATTCGAAATCAGTGACACCCTAACTATCATAAAATCGATGTCAAAACCAGAAACGGCATGGATTACACCGTGCGACAGCATTTTTCACACCGCATTTTTCATTTCTACATGCTTTGTACTTTTAAAAGGACTTCAAAATTTTGAAGGGGATAAAAATAAAAAAGACATAAAAAATACTTAACCTCGTTAGAATATGGCGATGTGTATATCGAATGAAAGAGGAAAGGCTCAAAAATTTAGATAAAATTAATTTTTTATCTATTTGTAAAAAAAGGATATGAAAAAGGTCCTTTGAAAATTGTAATCCTTTATATGCTTGAAAATTTACACAGATTTTTCTTGAAAAGTAAGTATGTTAAAACTCAAAATCTCCCTGATCACGTGTCAAAATTTCATTACTCTAACTTTATTAGTTCGAAAGTTATTAAAAAAAGGCGGAAGCTGCAATTCTAATGAAGTACAAAAATTCGAACTTATTTGAGTATCATTATTTTAAATAATAAAAAGATACATAATCAATGAAGCGAGAATAATGAAATTTTGACACGTCAAGGAGATTTTCGGTTTTAGCATACTTACTTTTCAAGAAAATTCTATATAAATTTTCAAGGATATACAGGATTAAAATTTTCAAAGGGCCTTTTTCATATCCTTTTTTTACAAATAGATAAAAATAATTTCATTTGAATTTTTGAGCCTTTCCTCTTTCATTCGATATACACATCGCCATATTCTAACGAGGTTATTTTTATATTCTTTTTATTTTTTATTCCCTTCAAAATTTTGAAGTCCTTTTAAAAAGACGAAGGATGTAGAAAAAAAAAAACTGAGTACACAGTATTACTATATTTGGTCTCTAGTTTCACGCCCATATGGATTTTTTCCGGTGTGAAAATTTTGTTTAATTTTTGTCGCATGGTGTTATCTCCCAAGATCTGATATTATTAAAAAAATATAATAGTGGAGTTCACTCTTCATAGCATTTTAGGTGTAAAGTTGCTATCGTAGCAATCTTTCGCTGTTGCTGTGCTTACGCTTTCGCCTCATGAAAATTCCTTTTCATTACAGCAGGAAATCAGTTTGCTGGGCTGCTAATTGGCAGTAATTAACCGGATTTATATTCCTGACAATGCATTGAGCGCACAGTTCAATAGCAAATTCAATATATCATAAATTGGTCTAATTATGAAAGATCTCAAAATGCCAAAATTCCAAATTGCTAAAAATTTATTCAGACCAACGGGGATGTGAAACGAAGCAATGAATGACTTTTGGCATGCTGCATGTGGTAGTGGTGGGTGTTCGTCTTTGTATGTGTGTGTGTGTGTTTTAAGGTGAACGAGTGCCACTTGCCAGCGTTTGGTAGTTTCATGTTGAAAAAAAAAATGCGCACATCTTTGGCTGTGTGTAGCTGTAGGCCAAAAGGTCAGTGCAGTGTTGCTGTAAATGCCCAAAACTGTGTGTGTGTGTGTTTGTGTGCGGTATGAATGTTTGTTCTGTGTGTGCGTGCTGTGTTTGCCGTTTGCATAATCAAATTTAATTTTGCAACTAAATGTCAAAATTTACAAATGACAAACGCTCTTTGCCTTGCACCCGACCCGATTTTGGCTTTTGCCCAGCTGCGCTCGCACGCCAACCAGCCAACCAACCAGCCAGTCTGAGCCAGTCAGCCAGCAATCTTATAGCCAATATTTGCTGCAAACGCTGCCGCTCTCGTTGCGCTTCGGTTCATTTGGCAATCAATGAAGCCGCTTGAAAGTGGAAATCAGCAACGCAGCGCACTCACTCGCCGACTCCAGCTTCACGGCTGTTGCTGCCTCAGTTGGTAATGCCGTTGTTATTGTTGTTGCTTTTGTAACAGTATTTGTGCAATTTCCGTGCGTCGTATTTGTATTTTGTGTTTGTATTTGTGATTTGTGCTGTTGCACAGTGATTCGTTCCATAGACAAAATTCAAAAAATTTATAGTCTCAGAATTTAACAATTTTGATGTCATTTGAAAGGTAAAACTCCAACTAAGAAAACCCCAAAAACTCTGTGCGAAAAAATAATTAGTGCAATTGCAAGAGCTGCTCAAAGACGGAACTGTTTTCACAAAAAATTTTAAATACATATTTTCTGTTTTTTAGTCTATTGAGTAAAAAAATTTAAAAAAGACATGGTTACCAAGAAGTTGCTAAAACTTTCAATATAGATTAAGAAATAATGCGGCCATTTTCGCTTTTAATGTTTTCTCAAAATTTACAAAGTTGAAGCTTTTACTTCACTTTTAGTTTAAAATATTTTGCAAAATTAAAAATCTAAAAATCGGAAAAACTTAGAGGAAAATATCTAAAAAGTATGTGAAAGTATGTTCCTGGATTTTTTGTTATTTTAAGAAGCATTCTTTCTTTGTTGGATAATGTAATTATATCCTCCGATATCTTCCGATCTCAGAAAATAATCCAATTTGAAAAGTGGTCTAAACACCTATTTTTGGACAAAATTTATTTAATTTATCCCTAAAAGTATGCAATCAGCATGAACAATTTATAAAACTGCAAAAAAGCAAAACATACGTCTATTATTATCGTTTTTGTTGCAAAACTAAAGAGTCCTAAGACAATTTCTGTTACTCTTTGCAATTATCAATGTTGATGTAACCGATTAAATGTAAAATCTGAAAAATCTAGCCAACACACTCGTTGCTATAGCTCACCAAAAATGACGAAAATTGCAAATTTAAGTCTCAGACATTGCCAAACTACAAAAGTTTAAGAAAAACAAAATGGAGATTTCACTTCAGCAGACCATGATTAACTAGTGTACCAAATTTTATGAAGAACGGACCACTCCTTCTAATTTTGTCCCGCGGTTGTATGGAGTCGAATCACTGTGCGTTGTGCTGCTAATGCTGGCAATGTTGCTGATTTTAGTGTCGGTTGTTGATGGTGGTGGTGTTGTTATTATTCGTCAACGTTGTTGTTGTTGTTGGGGTGCAATTTTGGAATTTCTCAGCTCAGATTCGTTTACTGCTTTGATTAATTAATGCTAATTTACGTAAATTTCAATGCTGTTGCCAAATATGTCGAGTGTGTATTAGTGTGTGTGCGTGTGTCACATACATATAGCAAACATACATACAAACATGCATCTGAATATACAACACACATGTATGCACATATGTATGTGTATGTTTAGCATTGTGTATTTTCAGGCGCGCTGTGCGCATTTGCTCCCATTTGCCGGCATGTTTGTGTGTACGTTGCACCAAGTATGCACACAGCGTTTTGTGTTGGCGGCGGCGGCGGCGGCAGTGTAATGTTATTTGTTGTTTATTGGTAATGCGTTGCGTTGTCGTATTGCCGTCGGCGCACCGTCTTGACGCTTTCGAGCGCACAAATCCGTTTGCCAAATTAATTTGTGTGCTGCTTTCATTAATTTGCTTAACATTTTCTCTAGCAAGCAGCCGTCACTAAAGTATGTAATATAACATTTCAATTTGTTGCTGACTCTATTTTGTAATAGTCAATTTGGCATTTCGTTCATTTAGACACTGTCGATGCCTGAATTTATTCGATATAATTTCGTTATTGCTAGGAATTACAATAAATTGCGTTGAAGCATCAATATCGATGCATTGAACCATTGATTGGTGCAACGAATGAATGGTTATTGGTTGTGAGTTCAGTCATCAATTAAGGGAAATTTGTACACCTGTTCGATAGGAGAATGCGGAACTTGTTGCATTCCAAATGTTCTCAACATTGTAATAGGGATACCGGTTAATTTTGTTGCTTGAGTCGTTGAAAATTTGTTATATGAATAACAAGTTTTTTAAAACAAAATTAATATAAAATCAAACAAGTTGTTGTAATAAATTCCTATAACTCTTTGAAAACCAACCACAAATTTCGTTTTTATTTCCACACAGGTTTTTTTTTTTAATTTCGTTTTATTTCCACTAATAAGTCAATTAATCTATCTTTAAAATTACAAGCTTAATTGGGTTCAGTTCTTATGACTAAAACAAAAAAATACTTAATTTTAAAAAACTTAATTACTTACTTAAAAAATTAAGTAATTTGTTTTTAATTAAGTAAAACACATTAAGTCAATTAAAAAATGTATTTGCATTTTTACATTTTTTTAAATTAAGTAAAAAAAAGAATTTAGTAAATCAAAACAAATTTACTTAC
Organism: Melieria picta; assembly: GCA_964056695.1. Taxonomy (NCBI): domain Eukaryota; kingdom Metazoa; phylum Arthropoda; class Insecta; order Diptera; family Ulidiidae; genus Melieria; species Melieria picta. The sequence goes on from OZ057400.1 coordinate 13,527,176, forward strand.
TTTACTTTTTTATTTAGTAATAGAATTAATTAATTAAGTCAATACGTTTTTTAATTAAGTAATTTTTTTTTTAATTAATAGGGGTACTGGTTAATTCGTGCGGTTTTTTTTTTGAATATTGAAGCTTTATTGTGAAAAAATGGTTACAAATTTAATATTCAAAGTGTTGTCCATCACTAGCTATAACTTTTTCCCATTCTTCTGGCAATTCACGAATACCCTTTCTGAAAAATTCGGCCGGCTTTTCCGCTATCCACGAATCGATCCAATTTTTGACTTCTTCATAATTGGAGAAGTGCTGGTCAGCCAGGCCATGTTGCATTGATCGGAGGAGATAGTAATCGGATGGCGCAAGGTCTGGACTATACGGCGGGTGGGGTAGGACATCCCATTTGAGCGTTTCAAGGTAGGTTTCGACGACCTGTGCAACATGTGGCCGAGCATTGTCATGTTGCATGTTACCTTGCCGTGCCTTTGTTCATATTCCGGCCGTTTTTCGCGCAGTGCTCGGCTCAAACGCATCAATTGTCGTCGGTAGACTTCCCCTGTGATCGTTTCATTCGGTTGCAACAGCTCATAATAGATCACACCCAGCTGGACAAACTTGTTTGGCTGTCCGGGCCGTTCATCGTCCTCCAAGTCAAAATTGCCACTTTTGAACCGTGCAAACCACTTCTGGCACGTACGCTCAGCTAGAGCATGCACACCATACACTTTCACCAAAATACGATGACTTTCAGCAGCCTTTTTCTTCATATTGAAGTAATGAAGAAAGTACTCCCCGCAAAAACACTTTATTCGGCACAAAATTCGACATTTTCAGAGTAAAAAAAAGTATTGTTGTTTACGCTTCAGCTAAATGACACATACTGATTCTGAAACTATATGACAATAGCTTTCCAACACATATTTGGAAAATCAAGTTCACAAAATCAAGTTACGCCATCTGTTAGAAAACCGCACGAATTAACCGGTTTACATAATTTAACAGCCACTTGAAGGCTTATATTCAATTTCCTCTAATTGAAATTCTCACTAAAATGAGTTTTAGATAGCCAACTCTTCAGTGCTACCACCATAAATATTTTTCGAAATCACAACCGTGTGGTGCTTTCAGTCAGCTGAATACCGTCACCCGAGTTTGACGAATTACAAATGTTTTCAATATTGTACATAATTTAATAGCCCCTCGAAGGCTCATATTCAATTGCCTATAATTTAAATTCTCACGAAAATTAAATTTACATAGTCAACTCTTCAGTGGTACCGATTTGATCAAAAAGTTCCCAGCATCACAACGATTTTACTATTTTTCTTCTTGTGAGTTGCCACACCTGTTAGCAATATTTCCTTCAATTTTCAACATCCTGTTCTGACATTTGTAAAAGTGATACTGTGTTGAGTACTTCGGTCATGGTGATGCTTAGATTATTGCATTTTAACATTTCATTGCAGTCGCCGTAGCTCGGCTGGCTAGTACGTTGGGTCGCGAGTCAAATGTGACGCTCGAACCCAGGTTCAAGATTCCGTTGCTGCTAACACCGAAAAAAGAAAAACAACAATTTTTCTTTTGGCGGCTGTCCTCTCAACAGGAAATGGCAAACCTCTGAGAGTAAAAATGCCTATGAAAAAGCTCCCAACTCACCGTTCGGAATCGGCATTAAACTGTAGGTCCCTTCCAACCTTGTAAAAAAAATTCGCACGCACAACACGGATGGTTGCGGGTAGCTAGGCCTTAGTCGCGGTATCGGGCTGTCGTGCCGGTCAATTAATTAAATTATTAACATTTCATTGTAAAGAGAATTCCACAGGCTACAATATGGTGACAAACTTATTGTACCTTAATAATGGATTTTTTCGAGAAAAAAAATCCGTTTTTGAAAAATGTGCACAAAAAATATTTTTTTTGCTTAAAACTTCTTATTAGTACATATAATATATCTAATGTTGCACATTAATAGAAAGGTATGAAAAAGGCCTTTCATTTGATACCCATATCGCTTAAATCGATTGAGAATTGATTGAGTTATTTTAATACCAACTTTGAACTTTGACCCCAAGCCACGCCTTTTGTGGACATTTCCCAGGCAAAATTTTTAGTTCATTAGATTCAGGAGCCAAACCTCTATGTAAGAGCATACTTATTTATTTTTTCATGAGGGTTCGCTATACTGCACTTATGCCTCTTTTTTTTTACAAGATCCGTGTCTCTTAAAAATTTAAAACCTGTTTCGTTTACGCGTTTCACTACAACTTTAGCATATTTTAAAATAGTCGAAATTATCGTTAGTTTTAAATCTAATTCTATGCTGTTTTTGAGCCATCAGACTTGAGCATACAATTTTAAAAATTCAAAGCGCTATGACTTAAATAAAAAAATTTCTATATATATTGTACAATGGATTTGTTTATCAATACTAAACAATTATTCCGTCCTTTAGCTACAACTTAAGCATATTTTAAAATAGTCGAAATTATTGTCAGTTTTAAATGTAATTTGATGCTATTTTTGACCCATCAGACTTGAGCATACAACTTTGAAACGCTATGATTTAAATATCAAATTGACTATATATACAATGAATTTAGATCAATTAATTTCGTCCCTTAAACACCAGATGGCTCCATGATCAAACACCATGATCAAACGACCAACCAGTGCAGATCAACGGAATTGATTCTACTAAGCAAATCCTTTATACGGATTGTGCGGAGGGTCATAACTGGACACTGCCTCATGGGTTAACACGTCAAAAAACTGCGTCTGTTGTATGATGACTTCTGCAGAAAAAGCTGCATAAGTGAAGACTTCAAGGAAACCGTTGAGTATTTCCCCCACAAATGTTCGGCGTTTGCAAGAACGTGTCTCGATTCTAGGGACAGCAATTTCTCAGCTGTCTAGCGAACCTAAAAAATATGTCTCCAAGTCATATTACAAATTCATAAGAACTACCAAGTGGCTCTCATCTGCGGGAAGTGATACCCTAAAGGCAGCCAAAACTAGTATTGAGACTAAAATTTGAAAATGAACTTCTCTATATGTACAGGCGCAAAGGGCTTTAGTTTCATGTAGAGAGAGACCGATTTGGTCTACAGCTGTACGCCGGAAATAAAGTCCTTTGAAGTTCAGTTTGGAAATATTGACTTGACTCTCAGTGTGGTATAAACTTGTTTGTCTTTTAGCAAAAACTGCATCAAAGTTTCAGTATCGGTTTCTCTTGTTTTTTGTTCCCAAGGCTTCTAAAAAAGTCATAGGTCCACATAATGTTTCGTATGCCCATTCTTTATTTTTCACAGATCAGTATATAGATAGGTATTCTTGTTTGTAGTAGTACGCAGTGCTGTATAATGTTTCAGCTATATTTCGAAGACTCCCTCCCTCACACTATGATTTGTTGCTTGTAATTTCCTGTGCTTAGAAAAGCGCAATTTGTGCAAATGTAAACATTGTTAGTGTATGCGTGTAATTAGTGCTATGTGTGCAAATAAACTGTTTATATCACAATTATTTGCTTGACAGACGCCAACTCACCCACAGAGAACCACACAGAAAGGCAAACGCTTTATTTACTGAGCTCACTCTGAATGTCTGTACATATGTGCACAAACATACAAACATGTAGATGCAATTGAAGGACCAAAGGATAATGATGATTTTAATTATTAGCAACACTACCGCTTGACTTGTGGGCGCTTTGATGATTTTCTCAATTTGTTGGGAAAATTTTGTACAAACTTAAATTCATTTATGGGACATTAATTTGTGTCTCTGTTTAGTTGGAAGATATTCAGAATGATAACAAAACGTTTAATATTTAATACAATTTAATTTTTTATTTATTACACCGTGCAACAAAAATCCACTTTTGTCGAGGCCCATTCAAAAGATTATATAGGCGCGAAACCAGTAACCTGGCATACTCAGTTTTTCATTTTCAAATCCGTTGTTCTTTTAAAAGGACTTTAAAATTTTAAGGACATACATATATCAAAGAATTTATTTAAATATTTGTGGTTGTTCAATGATGAGAAATGGGTTTCAAATTAATCAAGAAAATTTTCGCCTTTAGACTATATTTTCCATTTTGTACATTCAGGATCAAAATATGTCAGTAAGGTCCTTTCAAATATGTATATTTCTATATCCTTGAAGTTATTTAATGAATCCTTTTGAAATAAATATATGTTTTGGAACCCGGCCTGTATTATACCTTAAAATTTTATTCGTCTATCTGTGTTGGTTTGGAGTTAAAAAATGAGTTTCCATCCATAACCAAGAATTAAGTATGAAAAACACATCACTATTTTTTCCTACTGACATATTTTGATCATGAAAGTTAAAAATAGAAAATTTAGTCAAGAAGGGGTATTTGGGTATGGGTATTTGGTACCCATATCTTCATCATTGCTCAGCTGCAAATATTTTTAAAAATCCTGGAAATGTGTATGTCTTTAAAAATGCCATTCAAAAGGACTTTGGATCAGAAAATGAAAGACTGAGAATGCCAGGTTACTATGAATGATTTATAGTTTCACGATTATATCATCTTTTGAAAGGGTCAAAAGTACTGACGCACGGTGTTATAAACAGATATTTATCAAATTAAACAGTCAACTAGCGGCAAGGTAAGTTATCAAATTTTGAAATTTAGCTTATTTGCCTAAGTTTTTGATATTTTCTTTGAAGCAAAACTTGTATACTTCTACACACAAGTAAGTTTCAAAAGTTTTAATATTACGAAAAACTGTAAAAAAAAATTAACCCCAACGCACAGTGATTCGACTCCATACAACCGCGGGACAAAATTAGAAGGAGTGGTACGTTCTTCATAAAATTTGGTATACTAGTTAATCATGGGCTGCTGAATTGAAATCTCCATTTTGTTTTTCTTAAACTTTTGTAGTTTGGCAATGCCTGAGACTTAAATTTGCAATTTTCGTCATTTTTGGTGAGCTATAGCAACGAGTGTGTTGGCTAGATTTTTCAGATTTTACATTTAATCAGTTACGTCAACATTGATAATTGCAAGGAGTAATAGAAATTGTCTTAGGACCCTTTAGGTTTGCAATAAAAACGATAATAATAGACGCATGTTTTGCTTTTTTGCACTTTTATCAATTTTTCATGCTGATTGCATACTTTTAGGGATGAAAAAAAAAAAATTTTGTCGAAAAATAGGTGTTTAGACCACTTTTCAAATTGAATTATTTTCTGAGATCGGAAGAGATCGGAGGATGTAATTACATTATCCGACAAAGAAAGAATGCTTCTTAAAATAAAAAAAATCCAGGAACATACTTTCACATACTTTTTAGATATTTTCCTCTAAGTTTTGCCAATTTTCAGATTTTTAATTTAGAAAAATAGTTTAAATTAAAAGTGAAGTAAAAGTCTCAGCTTTGCAAATTTTGAGAAAACATTAAAAACGAAAATGACCACATCATTTCTTAATCCATATTGAAGGTTTTAGCAACTTCTTGGTAACCATGTATTTTTAAAATTTTTTTTACTCAATAGACTAAAAAACAGAAAATATGTGTTTACATTTTTTTGTGAAAAAAGTTTCAAATTTGGGCCGCTTTTGCACAGAAACTGATTAAATATTTGCACAGATTTTTTGGGATTTTCTTAGTCGGAGTTTTACCTTTCAAATGACATCAAAATCGTTAAATTCTGAGACTATAAATTTTTTGAATTTTATCTATGGAACGAATCACTGTGCAACGCTTTCTTCACTTCCGATTAGTGCTTCACACATATTAAAGAACGCTACTAACTGTGCTTTGTGTGTTGTTGTATGTTGGTGTGCCGATTAAGCAACTTAATTGCTCACTGCCTGCATGTCCAAAAGGCCTCTCGACTGCATATGCGCCAACGATTAATGGTGACATTCCACCAGCCTCAACGGACGCACATCAATTTCTGGCCCACCAACAGCAATTTCCGTCTTTGCCATTTTTGGTTGCGTGTGCGGTGCGCGTTGCTGGCGCGAATTGGCAAAACTTTTCAATTGGACTTTTGCAGATTTACTGTCTTCGTTTCAAATTTTATTTGCCTACGGTTGACAGTTTGCGGCCGAAAAGGTGGATGGAGTACTGTGGCTGCTGTGCGCAAACTTTGTCCGGCTGCCGCGACACTGTTTCGCAGTTGTGGCGTGGAATTTTTTCGCAACCGCCGCTGCACTTTATGTCTACATCCAACGGCGGCAAAACTTCAATTGCCAACATCTGCTGAGCGCGAAATGAAATCAGCGCTTGAGTGCATTTATTTGCGTTAACATGTCGCCGCGCGACTGCAAACAGGGTGCAGCTGCTTGCCACTGTTGCCGCTCAAGCCAGCTTTTAGTTCACCAAAGTCTCACTGGGTTGATAAAGTTTCCATGTGCTAATGGCCTTTGGAATTTTGGAATTGGAATTTTTTGGAAATGGAATTTTTTTGTTGGTGCAATTTTTTCACCAGTCAACAATACCAACAGCGAGACCCTTTATGTGCATTAAACTTTCAATATTTTAATACTTTTGACTGTGAGACACTGTTATAATTCATTTGACAATTCTTCTTCTGCGTACGATGAATTTTTGCTAAGGACTGCGAACAGGGACTGCAGAGTGTTGAGAGCTAGAAAACTTTTGCTTTATTGGCTTAAATCTGTCATCATAATTTCAATTTGGCGTCTGCAATGGCACAGTTCGAAGCTGTTGTAAAGTTCTAATGTGACGATGAAGATTTTTGGCAAACGAAAGCTGCCAACTGATTTGAACAGTGGCCATAGCAGAACAGATATATGGATAGATTTGGTGGGAGGCAGTAAAATAATCTTGGATGAGGCAGTTTCTTAGAACACAGGTCCATTGTATTCATGAATCAAATATTTCAATGCAAAACAAATTCAATTTGTACTAAGTAGATGAACCTGAACGGCTATGAATAAATTATTGTAGGTGTTATTGCATTTAGTCACTAAATGACAATGCTGAATTAATGATTTAAGCGCCATCTTCTACAAAAAAAAAAATATCAGCAGTTAAGGAAGCAATCAATTCAAGCAGCAATCAATCGAATCAAGAAGCAACCCAAAAGTTTTATTTCCATTGCTATTTGCGTTTAATCTTTAAAGATATACCGGCAAATTCAAACTCTATTTTGGTTCAAGTTCTGGTTTGGCATTAAAGGATATGGCATATTTGTACCAACTTTTTTGGGTTTAAAAAGGTTAGAAAAAGGATATAGAGTAGATTGAATAAAAGACTGGAAAAACTGAAACTAAAGAAGTGGAAGAAGCCCTGCCTATTTAGTTCCACTGGCTCTTTTAGAAGTTCTATTTGAGCAAAGATGAGAGAGTCATGTGAAGAAAATGTTTTGTAGTGATTGTCCTTTTGAGCAGAGTTGAAATAGTGGATTCTCGATGATGTTTCAGAAACGATCTACTGACCAGTAGATCGTCAGTAGATGAACTGTGTTCCATAATAACTTCAACTATTAGGCAAAGCTCATTCATTCCTTTAGCTTCTGAAGGACTTTTGTTACGTGTCTTTCCAAGCTGACAAGAGAACTGTGCCATTACAGTAGATCTATATAAGATATCTCGTAGAACAACACCTATTGTTGGTTCAAATAAGCATTAGCCAGCATTAAGTCGTATCGGATCATCTTCCCTCTAAAACTTATTGATGTTTCAATTAGCTGAAGTGTAAACAACTCTGATCTAACTCGAGCCGACTTTGATCGTATAGCGTGTAGCGCGCTGCCTTCTCACACCAGAGGCCCTAAGTTCGATTCCTAGTTTGGGCTCGTGTAACACTCGTCTACTTCTATCACTGTCCACATGAAGCAGATGAGAATTTCAAGAATCGCACAAGTGCACTCTTGGCAGGCAATTTAAAAACCTCAAAGTGTGAAAGGAAAATTGCCAAAAACCGCCGATAGGATTCGGTGTTAAACTGTGGGATGTTCTAGATCATTCGCCGTACTGATCAGACATTGCTTCTTCCGACTACCACTTATTCCCGTCGATCACTCATGGTGTTTCTAAACAGCACTTCACTTCTTACAAAGAAGCCAAAGATTGGATAGATTTTTGGATTACCTCAAAAGACAAGAAATATTTTCTAGGCGGAAGCGGTAAATAGGCTAATTGAAAGATGGGTGAAAGTCGTAGTCGTATCGTGTAAAAATATGATACCAATTTTGCTGAATAAAGCTTCAAAGTTACGAAAAACCCTCAAGACATAATTGTAGCTTCAATTTATAGGCACAAAAGGCGAAATTCGATAGACTTTAGTTGTACTGCTTTTCTGGTTAGATCATTGATTCCTCTGTATGTGGTTTATATAAGGTTTGAACGGATTGTTTTACTGTGTAACTGGCTCGATAGCCTCAGGACGGACTACAAGATTTGTCAGTAATGTAACGAGTTACAAACTTTTCATAGGGAAGCTTTTATGTTAACACTTTGCGGACCGGTCACGAGTTAACTCGTGTTTTCGTGGTCACGAGTAAACATGTGATAAGCTTGATTGTTGATTTGTGATGGTGATTGTTATAGTTTTTATCATACGAAAAAGACATATTAAGAGTTGAATAACACAGTGCAACACTAAAAAAGGGTCAAACATGTCTAATTCGATAGAGGACCTCAGTAGGTAGAAAGTACCAAGGCATTTTTTCCCGGGATGTTCGAGTTTTTTCTTAAATGCAGTTTAAAGATGGCGGCTTAGTGTCCCTTACTGAAACTTTTAAAACATCATATCTCTTGACTCAAATGTCGGAAAGGGATAATTTTTACGTCAAATGAAAGCCAATAATATGAAGTCGGAGAAACAATATCCTTTTTCGAAAAATTTTATGAAAAAGGATTTAAACTGCATTAAAAAAAAAACTCGAACATCCCGGAAAAAATCCCTTGGTACTTTTTCACCTACTGAGGTCCTCTATTGAATGAGATATGTTTGAGCTTGTCCCTGGAAATTTTTTTTTAATTTGTTGCACTGTGTAAAAAATAAAATTTATTAAAGTTTATATTGTTTTACTTCCACATCCGCTTTCAAAACAATAGCCGGGCACATGACGTAAATTTCAGAAAAGTTGCCGGTCAGCAATGTGTTAAGCATTTTTCTCAGAACAAAAATAGTTACTAATAAAATTTTTTTTAGAATTTTTCCACTGTCGCTGAAAAACTTTTTTTTAAGTTTGGTACTGGATGAATCGGTGGTTGAGCCCACACCCTTCCATCAGCCATCAGCTTCATTTAGACCGTTCATTTTGGCTATATTCCTACATCAAGCAATTTTGCCAGTTTTCACATTCTGCAATAGTTTTTTTCCGTTCAATTTATGGGCACCTAAGCGAAAGCTTTAATTTGTCATTTCAGCCGTGAAAGAAAACTGACACTGCGCCTCACACTGTACGCCTTCAAGAACGGCCCTGCCGTGACCAGCTCGCACTAATAAATGTTGCGTTCGGAACTTTTTTAATTTCAGCCTTGCCAAGTAATGTAACTGCTCAATGCAACAGTTGGCGTAATCAGCTAAAGAAGATTTTCGAAAACGATAAAATTCCAACATAAAGAAAAATCACTAAAATTATGAAAACGATTTAAAACAAAAACAACAATACGCCGAATGTTGTCGTTCTCGTCGTAAGTTGCGCGCTCGAACAAATTTAATTAAACTTTACATAAAATAAATTTTCAACGAAATTTGCATTGCAAATTAGCCGCAAAAATGCGTTTTCGAATTTCATTTAACTTGGCGCCACTTTGCTCCTTTGCACTCCTTGGACGTTCACGTTCTTTCCATTGCGCAAGCGACACTTTTGCGCACGGCCCGCACACAGTTGACCTCGTGCGCTGTGGTCCGTGTCGTCTTACGGCGCGCGGCCAAGTGCGGGGGCGGCTATTAGCCAAATGAAAGGAAATTTGCAGATTTTATTGCTTATTTGTTAAATGGCTCGAAAAATTTAATCAAGCGTAACTTTGATATGTGCGTGCAAGAGGCAAAGATTAAAAAGCAACAACTACGAACGTCGAATCCGGCTGAAAAGCAGTTATTGTAGATTTTACAAAAACACAAACACAACAATTTTGTTTGTTTTGCTTTTATTGCGCTTCAACTTTTTGTGCGTTTTGTGCGCTAAATGGGCGGCGCAAATCTCATTTTAATTTTGCAATTTTCACACCACACACACACATACAAACACACTGTGTACCTCATCACCTATGCAATAAACGGCCGTAAACGACAGCCAAAACAGCAGCTAACGTCAGTGTCAGCGCATCATTAACCCAGTGAGCAATTTTGGCACAAGCGATGCCAAAAACACCGAAACATCTGTAGGAAATGGAATTTTTTATGAATTAATAAAAGCACGTTCACACACTTGCAACAGCAATAACAAAACAAATATTCTACGCACACAAACAGCCAACAGCACAAACGACAACAACATTTTAAGTGAACTTATTAAATTTTTTACAACGCATTTAACAAGAATTTTCACTTTATATGCAAACACATATGAAACACTATAAACAAAATTTAACAACAACGCACACAAACACACCCACGCGCACACACATACACTTGTACGGCAACATATTGCTTGACGCTCCACCTGAGTTTAATCTTTTCGGCATAGCCTTTCTATATTTTGCACCCCGAAAGCGGTTTACAGCGCCGCCAGTGGCTTTGCTTTTCTATTAAATTTTGCAAAGCAGACACAGTGAATTTCATCCCAACCCACTTTTCAACGCCACAGACGCAGTGAACACATGGCGTGCATATTACTTACCAACGTCGTCAATTGTCCTACACCAGTGGGGAAAATGTTACGACAAAGAGAACGAAATTTCTAGTGTCCGACCGAAACATCTTTTTTGGGCCGAAACCGATACATTCTAGTTGAAATAAAAATCACCATATCAAGCATTTTTTTTTCAACAAACGAATTTTGTTGCAGGCTAGTAGATGCGAGTCCAACAGTTTTTACAAACTTTCTCCACCTTCCATCATAGTTTTTGGAGGTTTGAAATTTACTGCTGACAAAGGAGCCGATGAAAGACAACATGTATTTTCCTATATTTCTTATTGGCTTCGTTGGGATTCGAATACGTAGTCCTCAGACTCATGGTCCATAGTAGCCCCTGAACCATGCGGTTAAATACAAATGGCTCCCTTTATATTTTCATGAATGGTTTGATAGATAAATTGATGAATTTGAGAAAGAGTCGAGAAAGTGACTTATGTAAGCCACTTTTCTTCAAGCACTCAGGCCTAAATCGTGCTTAGAATTATACTTCAAGGGAATTTTAAGTTTAATGGTTCTCTATAAACTTGCATGAATTGTTTGATGGATGGAAAGGCAAAGGTAAAGGCAGTTCTTCTAATACTCAGCATTAGAACCACATTGAATCTAAATGTGAACTTTTAGTTTGATAGTTCTGTTCAAACTTGAGTCAATTGTTTGATGAGAGAGTGGATGTAAGGGAAAGGGGGGAAACTGGCCTATGTTAGGTAGTTCTTCAAGCACGCAGCTTTATTGCTCATTGCATTTAAGCGTGAACTTTTAGTTTAAAAATTCTTTTCAAACTTGAGTGAATTGCTTAATATAAGAATGGATGTAAGGGAAAGAAGGGTACTGACCTATGTAAGGTATTTCTTCAAGCACTCGGAATGAATTAAACTGAATGAATAGACATGAATTTTTTAACTTTCAGAACTTTGAAATAGAAAAAAATTTAGATGTATGAATCTACAGACTGAGATCCAAAACATTTATGTTTTGCATACTTGACATATTTTGGTCCTGAAAGTTCAAAATAGAAAATTTAGTTAAAAGGAGACAATTTTTCTCTTTAATTTGATATCCATATCTTCATCACTGCACAACCACAAATATTTAAAAAAATATTTTAAATGTGTATATCCTTAAAATTTTATAGTCTTTTAAGAAGGTTTTTGGATTAGAAAATTAAAAACTGACTATGCCAAGATACTATAAATTACCTCTAATTTCACGTCTATATCAACATTTGGATGGGTATCGGAAAAATAAAAAAATTGTTTCGCACGGTGTACTAAATGACAAGTTGGTGTTTTCACTCCGTGCATCATAACTTTGTCATTTTTCTTTCCATTCTATTGATGTTAGGCTTAATATTTGATCAAATAATATATCTTTCATCTTAGATTTTAAAACCAGAGGAGATCATTTATTTTATCTATAAAAAAGTATTCGAAAATTTATGATTTTTGAAATTGGTCGAAAAATTCACTTTTTACAACTTTCATCGTCAGTAACTTCCCCAAATCAAAATCTGATTTGGAAATCTATATATCGTTGGAAAGGTTAGTTAATTACCTTCTGAACGACGGGCCACTTGTGTTAGTCGGATGGTTGGTTTACGAGATATATGCTGATAACTGAAATAAGAGGGGAAAAACGTGTTTTTCGAAGATTTTTCGAAAACGCTTCTTAAGAAAATTTTTTGATTTTCAGTTTTGTGTTCAGCAGCCGAAGATTAGTCCCATTTTTTGTCGAGTAGTGTTATTTGGGACTACCAGTTTCTATGAAGATTTTTCCAGCTACTGCTTACAAAAAATTTATTCTTCAATTTCTTCGGCTTAGAAGTTCCAAGTCCATTGAACCATTCGTTCTTCGGAAAATTCCAAAATAAACAGCTTTGCTTAGAAACTGGTTCAATGGTGGAACTAGGAAACTCTTACTGACACCTTTCAGCTTGGGTGCTGTTTGTGACAGACACACTCTGTCACACAAATATTCACATACTTAGTCACACCGAACGACAACACCTGCTAGTGAAAATTAGAAAAATAAGACAATTTACGAAAAAATAAAATATCGAACGCAATGCAAGCGACCAAAAAATGTGCGTGCGAATAGTGACGGTGAGGCGGGGGATGGCGTCAAGAGACAATAAAACAACAGGTGTGCGCAAATCAAGCACAACGAAATATGTTATTAACTTTTGCTTATGTTATTAAATTTGTTGTTGTTTTGCATTTGAATTTGTTTGGCCTGCAAAAAAAAACAAACAACAGGTAAATGGATATTGCAAATGTTGTGTGCAAACAAAAAAGGACAAAAAATTACAGACAAAAAAATATTTGCAAAATTGGTTTAGTGTGTGAGCGAAATTGGCTGTGAAACGAAATGGGAATTGTAAGCTTACGCTTAAAGCCAGCAATTAATGTTGGCTAAATTGTGTGGCTTAAACGCATTAAGCGGCGATTGGTCGAGTGCAAAGCTGAAAAGAAGTCAAGTGGTGTTCGAGGGTATTTATGCGATAAGCTAAACGATAGAAAACGGCGCAATCAAATGGCAATAAATACAAACTCTTAATATGTCAATCATAAACGCTCTACTTGCTCCCTCAACACACACACACGCATACACACTTATATGTATTCACACACAGGTGAGTGTAGTGGGGCGTGTTGCCAAGTCGAAAATTGAATAAGCAAAAGTGCGATCTGTGATGTGGCAGATAAGTGAAATGATTACAGTGGATTTGATTTGATTTACGCTTCAATCAACAAACGACGCAACTAACTCATAGCAGCATATAAATAAATATAAAATAAGTATATACGTACATATGTATGTGTGTTGCATCAACGCAGGTATTTGTATGATCTGAGCACAGCTGAAATCTAATGCGTAGCTGAAACAGTGCGAGTGAGGGAGGGAGAGAGCGAGCTTACAAATTGCAAGTCAAATGTTTTCAATTTTTTTTTGTCTGGTTGGTTGGGGAGAGCACAACAATGTTAAAAATATTCACTATAATGCGCTAAAATTTGTAGCAAGTAAACCTGGATTGAGTTAACGTTGAAACAGGTAACTAAATTGCAATCAAAACATGAGTCGAGGGTTGATTGAAACAGCAGACACATGTTTCCACATGTGATGCGTAATGTGCTCAATTTGTAGTCAGCAATCAAGTGAAGCTCGAACAACTAGAAAATATGGCCCAAATTAGGGAATTAATGGCGCATTGTCCTAATGTTTGTTTTATGTCATTTATCATGAAAATTGCATTTAACTCTAACTTGTGAGTAATTTATAGATTGCATTTTGTGTACAAAAACGAAATCGATGCCTGCCTGAAAATTGTTGGCTTTTAGGTGTTTGGTCTGCAGGCAAAACCAATTTCTCTCGAAGGGCAAAAGAGAGACCGAAAATAATTATTATCCATATTTTTGGGATTAAAAAAAATTGCCTTTATTTAAGAAATTTATATAATTATTGCTTTATAATAATTATTCCCAATAAGAAATTTTTTACGTCGCCTACAACTATTATCATGTAATAAATATTTTTGAGTTGCATAATAACTGTTATAAGTAGCAAGTATATTTTTCGTTGTCGATAATTATTATTTTGGAATTTTTGTTTTTCACATTGTTCCATAACTTTTATTTATGACTTTTTTAATTTACATTACCGATAACTATTATTTTGAGATATTTTTGTTTACGTTGCTCCATAACTTTTATTTATGATTTTTTTATTTACGTTGCCGATAACTATTATTTTGAAAAAAAAAATTTTTTACGTTGATTTACCACATTTTAGATATGAATTGATTTTTAATTGTTTTAAATTGACAAACGCAAATTAACTGCAGAAACCTAATTTCCACCAACAACTAAACAAATAAAAATCAATTCATACTCAAAATGTGGTAAGGCATCGTAAAAAAAAATTTCTTTCATAAAAGTTATGAAGCAACGTAAAAAAAATTGTCTTTCAAATAATAGTTATCGACAAAGTAAATAACAAAAAAGTCATAAATAAAAGTTATGAAGCAACGTAAAAAAAATGTTCTCAAAATAATAGTTATCGTTAACGTAAATAAAAAAAGTCATAAATAAAAGTTATGAAGCAACGTTAACAAAAAAAAATCCCAAAATAATAATTATCGAGGACGAAAAAAAAATGTGTTTCTCATAATAGTTATTACGCAACGTAAAAATTAACTGTCGCAAATAATAATTATAATCAACAAATAAAATTGATGTTGCATTGTAATAGTTACATTGGAATTATTTTCTTAAAAAACTTATAATAGTTAATTGCCCATCACAATCAGTTACTGAATAACGGACTGCTGCAAAATCACTCTACAGGATATTTTGCTACGAGCGCAACTTCTTCAATTAGTCCCACCGTGAGGTGGATAGTGGCACTCTGGGTACGGGAACACACTTAGGCCATTGATGGTACCACAAAAAGGCATCAAGGATTCGTGAATGCATCCTAGCAGATCTCTTTGCTGATCTGAGCTCAATCAAGCTGTCGAAAAATGGTGAGCCAAGTCTGTCTACACAGAGCCGGACAGTCTACTTAGTGAAATTAGTGGTTTCTCTAGGGAGATTCTGCTCTTTTAATAGTGAGAGGGCTTTAAGGATGGTCCGTACTTTCGCTTAGAAGATGCTGCAAAAGTCTGGGAGGCGCAAGCTGTCTATGCGTGGATTGTTACACGGGACACTACCCTTAACAAGTCATTCCACCGAAAAGATTCAGCCAAAAGATTGTTCGTGTTTAGTAGAAACAGAGCTTTAGAGACGGCCATTACTTCCACTTGGAAGATGATGCTGAAGTCTGGGAGATGGAAACTCTACAATGAGTGTAAGAAGGGTAGACACCCTGCCGTCTAACCTTA
Organism: Melieria picta; assembly: GCA_964056695.1. Taxonomy (NCBI): domain Eukaryota; kingdom Metazoa; phylum Arthropoda; class Insecta; order Diptera; family Ulidiidae; genus Melieria; species Melieria picta. The sequence goes on from OZ057400.1 coordinate 13,542,859, forward strand.
AGGCGTCTGTGTAAAAACATAGTCCAGTTTTGGGCACCTAATCTAGATCCCGTTCCTGACGTTGTGGATCTGAGGCGAGAACTTGGGATCAAAGAGGTACACGATGAGATGATTGATACTTATACTTAATGTTTTCAATGGAGACCACTTTTTCGCTGACCTCCGACTGTTGTTTATCAATAAACGGCTCATACTATATAGTTATCATATCATATTCTATAGTTATTGTTAATATGAATAGAATCAAATATGTATCTTGACAGTGGCGCGGGAATTTGAACCTTCCCCCAAAACACAAAAAATTGCTGGTACAAAATATGGTTTTAAATGGTATTCGGCTCAAAAGTTGTACGCGAAACCCGCCCCCTTCCCAAAATGAAATCCTGTGTGCGTCACGGTATCTTGAAGAATGAATATCTTTCTTTTGAAGGTTTCTATATCGTTTCGAAAGTGAAAGCGAAAGTGTCCATTAGACATGATTTAGTGTTGTATGGAGATTCTTAATAATGTGTTCTCGATGTAGAAGAACTCACTCACTTTATGCAGATTAGTGAAAAGTACATGAGCCAAAAAATTGTGGGACTAGATTGGGGTTAAATGGCACCGCATCGAGGTAAAAATTCACAAAAAAGTGGTCAAATTCGACAAATTGCAGCACAGCTGCTCGGAAGCTGCTCTTAGAGGGTTAAAAACTATGACTGACCCCACTAGTTTTCCCTACTGAACATTTCTTTCAAACATATTTATACCCTATCTCCAACCCTTAATGCGACTTCCATACAAAATGATCGTTTTTATAAAATAGGCTCCAACTGCTCCCAGGTTGGCCTCAGATGTGTTAAATTTAAGACCAGCACTCATTTATTTTCTCTTCCGAATGTTTCTTTCAAACATATCGACCCGCTATCTGCAAGTCTTAAGGGGGCTGCCATACAAAACTGGCCATTTTCTATGGTATTGGCTCTCCACTTGTAAATGTAGTAGTTAAGTAAGCGAGGAAACATCGTATATCGAAAACTATTGAATTGATTTGAATGATTTATTGAGCGATGGGCAACATTCTTTAGTACAAAAAATACAAAATTAATTAAGGTTCAGAAACTCACCGCCAGAGGGCGTCTCCGATACAATCGGATTTATGTGGTTGTCAACTTTTGAGTTCCTACGAAGCAAAAATCAAAATGTATTGTCGAAACCCCATTAATCTCGCCATTTCGAATATAATTGTAATTTTAGATGAGTGTTAACCCTCAAATGCATATTGATGCCTTTAGGCACACTAACATACTTGTGTATATCTTCAAATTAAACCCCGATATAATATTTCGAAACGACAACCACATCCGAAATCTGTTTTCTAATATTTAGGAGTTTATCAATATTTAATTCACTTTTCAGTGGTTTTCTGTTAAAAAGAAAAATCTATGTTTATTTAGCAAACGTGAAAATAATTCATGCATTTGAGGATTAAATCAGAATAGGTACGGAAAAAGCATTATTTTATTCTCAGGCATCATTGCCTATTGTGAGGGCCCTCTATGACTGCCAGAAGAAGGCACATCGCTCTAACTGGGGTTCCTGTAAGAAGTCAACTTCGACGGTATATTTGTCTCTGACCTGAAACCTTAGACGTTTTAAGTGTAGAGACGCTCTATTGGTCGCTCAAAATCATTGCCATGCTTTATGGTGTAGAACAGTGAACAGAACAGTGATGACCATTCTGGTCATGGCCATCACTGGTATAAAGTAAGCGCCCATGAATCTTCGAAATATAGAACTTCTAGTGAATTGTGTACCCTCTCCGGTTGAAGGACTCTTAACACATATTTAGTACATAAAAAAATTTACCAAATAAAGGTTTCACAGCTACACTGACTCGATTACAGTTTTTTGACTTGGCACCTTCTGAAAGATGGTTGGGAAGAGAACATTTCCTATAGATTGGACAGTATTTCCTATAGATATGATATTGCTCGGTTATTTAAGGTATCATGGCACGTTAGAAAGGGGAATTTTTAATGATTTACAATTCATTGATTCATAGTTATTAAGCTTTCGGACACAGGAATTCACCAGAAAACTAAAAAAACGCTAGAAATAAAAGGATAGGAGCTTTTTGAAAAAAAGTGTCAAAAATTTACTGCGTTTTTCACCTTTTTTCCCCAGAAAAAGTACTTTAAATAAAAAATGTTCTTCAATATTGTGGTGGATTCTTGTAAAAAATAAGTTAATAACAAAAACTTAAAAAAAAATTTTAAATCGGTCGAGCCAATCCGGAGATTAAGTGTCCGTAATGGAGGATGTGTTTTTTTTTCTACGCGACTTCAGCTCCACCTACATAAGAGACAATATGCTAAAAAAAAAAAATTCAAAAATATTGATAATAAAAGAGCAGAAAAATAAATAATTTTGTTAGTCATTAAAAATTCCCCTTTCTAACGTGCCATGATACCTTAAGAGTCTCTCTGCATTAATTGTCTTTAGTATCCATGACCTTGAAAGTAAACCCTCCTAGTTTGTGATCAAATATCTCCCAGTTTGTGCCACAAAACTCTGCCTTCTAACACTTTTATCTCATCTTATTCAATACAATGATTCCCATTCACAGTTCATTAAAGAACTGTCTGTACGTAATTATACATCAGCTGAATTGTTTCGATCATTCATTGAAATAGTGGAATGAAATTTTCAATGTTTCATTTGTAAACGACAGTCAATAAAATGAAAAGTCGGCATGCAAAGCAAAATGCAATAAACATTGTTGGTCATGGCGCAGTGTTTGCAGTGGCATGCGGTATTGTCAGTAAACTGTGTCACATGTCAACAACAGCAATGACAGCAGCAAATTAATTTGCAAAATTGTCACTTGGCGAGTTTGACTTATTTCATTGTAGCATTAAAATCATGGCTGTGGCTTGGCTATTGTCAATTGCTGTTGCTATTATTTGTTGTTGTAGCAAATTGTACTACTGACAGCTGACACAGATGCCTACACACGAACATACACACATATGTATATAACATATGTAGTACACATGTGTATGTACTTTAAATACGACTTTTGAAAGCCCCAGCACGATCTTTGGCTCCTGCGGCCCGCTCACACTTATCAGCAATACGCTCACGAACCGTTGGTTGGTCTATATTTTGTGCACATTTCTGGCAAAAGTTCTGCTAGAATGCTCATACACACAAAGCGACTCATGCATGTCCGCACGCAGGCACACATACACGTACACGAAAAGCGTAAACTTTAGTTTCCAACAGACCGTACAGCAGTTTGACAAATTCATACGTGAGCAACATGACATTTTTCGGATCGTTTGACAATTCGAGGACCTTCTGGTGGCTGCAAGTAGGTGGCGTGGACAATTGTCGGCGCAGTGCCAAGTGGAGAAATTGCTGTGTTTGTACATGTGTGAGTGAGAGTGTGTTTGTGTGTGTGTGTGAGTGAGTGGGCATTTGGCTTGGCCAACTCAAACAAGTGAGCTGCAGATTGACGCAATTCGACTATGTGTCAACAATTTAATAAATTTTTTTTTCTCAATTGCTACGACACTTTTTTCTGTCTCTTTCTCTCCTTGCTCTGCTGGTTGTTGAAAAATTAAAATTCCGTTTGCATTTGCTGAAAATGTGGGCCAACTTTGTGCTAAAAGTTACTTCAATGGTCTATCCATTTTTTTTGGTTTGTAATAAACTTGCGGTTTTAAAAAAATTACGACCAGAGTTTGACTAATTGGCAACGCCACTCTTGCATAATAATACAAGCGCTCAGTGGGCATAAGGGGGTGGGTGGAGCGGGCGGGGGGTGGGGTGGTAAAGCAGCATGTTGAATGGTGTGGGTGAGCTGAAATGCGAAATTGCCAAAATGTTTTTGTTGCAAGCAATTTACATTGACTAATGGGTCAAGGTACAATGAAATCGAGCAAAAATGTTAAAAGTGTGCTGAGGAAAAAACCCGTAATTATTTTTTATGTTTTGTGAACATTCAAGGAAGAGAGAACATTTTTGTTGGGTGAAAAATTTGCATTAAATTTTGCAGTTTACATTGAGGGACTATTTCCAAATCGTTGTGGATTACAAGTATTTTAGTTAGTTGGCTAAAACAAAAACCAATAATGGATTTTCAATATTGATTTTCTTTCAATATTTTTTCTCAAATGCCCATAATTCACACCTATGCACAGTGGTTCGTTCCAAAGACAAAATTCCCAAAACTTATAGTCTCAAAATTTAACGATTTGGTGAGTAAAAAAATCGTAAAAATACGTAGTAGCAAGAAGTTGGTAAAACCTTTAATATAGATTAAGAACTGGTGTGAGCATTTTCGCTTTTAATATTTTCTCAGAATTAGCAAAGCTGAGGTTTCTATTTCACTTTAAATTTAAAATATTTTTCAAAATTAAAAATCTGAAAATTGGTCGAATTTAGATACAATCATGTAAAAAGAATGTGAAAATATGTTCCTGGATTTTTGTGTATTTTAAGAAGCATTCCTTCTTTGTCGAAAAATGTGAGCACATCATCCGATATCTTTCGAGTGCACAGTGATTCGGCTCCATACAACCGCGGGACAAAATTAGAAGGAGTGGTCCGTTCTTCATAAAATTTGGTATACTAGTTAATCATGGTCTGCTGAATTGAAATCGCAATTTTCGTCATTTTTGGTGAGCTATAGCAACGAGTGTGTTGGCTAGATTTTTCAGATTTTACATTTAATCGGTAACGTCAACATTGATAATTGCAAAGAGTAATAGAAAGTGTCTTAGGACCCTTTAGTTTTGCCATCAAAACGATAATAATAGACGTATGTTTTGCTTTTTTGCAGTTTTCTCAATTTTTCATGCTGATTGCATACTTTTAGGGATAAAAAAATTAATTTTGTCGAAAAATACGTGTTTAGACAACTTTTCAAATTGAATTATTTTCTGAGATCGGAAGAGATCGGAGGATGTAATTACATTATCCGACAAAGAAGGAATGCTTCTTAAAATAAATAAAAATCCAGGAACATACTTTCACATACTTTTTAGATATTTTCCTCTAAGTTTTGCCAATTTTCAGATTTTTAATTTAGAAAAATATGTTGAATTAAAAGTGATGTGAAAGCCTCAGCTTTGCAAATTTTGAGAAAACATTAAAAGCGAAAATGCTTTCATTATTTCTTAATCCATATTGAAAGTTTTAGCAACTTCTTGGTAGCCATGTCTTTTTTAAATTTTTTTTAACTCACTAGACTAAAAAACAGAAAATATGTGTTTAAATTTGTTTGTGAAAAAAGTTTTAACTTTGAGCCGCTTTTGCACACACACTAATTAATTTTTTGCACAGATTTTGTGGGGTTTTCTTAGTTGGAGTTTACTTTTCAAATCACATCAAAATCATTAAATTCTGATACTATAAATTTTTTGAATTTTGTCTATGGAACGAATCACTGTGGAGTGGTCTAAACACGAGTTTTTCGACAAAATATATTTTATTCATCCCTGAAAGTATGCAAACAACGAAAATTGCAAATTTAAGTCTCAGGCTTTTCAGTGTAAGAAAACCAAAATGGAGATTGCAATTCAACAGACCACTACTGCACTTAGTAAAATATTTTTAAAGAAAAAATGTTCTCAGGTACTTTGAATCATGTTTAGTTAGATTGCCATTTTCCAAAAACGAAGAACAATTTACAAACGTTGATGGTCCATGGCAGATATTTTGTCGGAGCACTTTCCCTTGTTTGATCAACAGCTGGTAGTATCATAGCTATAAGTTTTATAGTAGTGTATATATATAAATTGTTCAAGGATGTCGGCGTCTCTTAGGTTCAGTGCATTTTCACTTCAATTCGACTAAGACACTCACCCAGGAGAGACACAAGACTAGGATGAGCGATGAGGTGCCTTCGAAATAGATGTTTGAGTAAGTAGTAGGACGAAGGAGGAAGAGTGAGGCTATATCTCTGTTAGAAGGATCAAGTTAAAGAGGACTTATTATCTCTTGATGTAACAAGATTCAATACCTATTGATGTCCTTCTTAAATTTGGCGCATCTCTAAAGCTCGGTGATGTCATATGATGGCAGTGATGGCGTAGTTATTGGTCTCTCATCCTTTCGCTATTTTGTTGCCATATGGCAACATGCTACATTGTGGACGTCTGCATCCTCTATGGTTGCAGGAATACATTTTATTGTTGGTCTTTAGAATAGTTTGAAGTTTTAGGAAAAATACGAAATTAATAAACTGAATATTTAAGTTTTAAGAAAAGAAGTATGCACGTTTTTTTAATGGTATATCTTGACATAGTAAAGGAAGAAGAAGCAGAAAAAATTAGAAAACTTTTTAATTTGACATTTTCTTTCAAGTTTCAATTTTGGCTGAAGTAAATGAATAAATATTCAAATTTTCGTTATGCCGAAAAAGTTTAATGTTTAAGTAATTATTACAGCCACAACGATGTGGTTGCGCTTATAGAAAAACACTCAAAAATACAGGGTCCGAGTATAGAAATTAAAAAATGTCTTAAGGAATATTGCTAATATAACCACTTAGAAGCTAAAGACGTAAAATTTAAAATTTTAACTTTTCCCAGTAAAAACCTGTAGCGAAAGGGTTAAAGTAGATCATCACCTATCCCAGAGAATAATTACAGTGTTAGGTTTGAAGCTTCTTAAGTTATTCTCATGCCACTGATCTCTTTGCTATCGGCGTTCTAGAATGACTTTAGCTCTTTGGGCATCTATGGCACCACTTCTCCCTGAAGGGGTTGAGAACATGTGAAGCGTAGATTTTTGGCTAAAAACGCTACATGATTGTAATCAATGCTTGAGTGGACAATTGAATTGAAAGCTCTGAACCATGCAGTGTCCCTCACACACATATAATACATACAGACAGTAAACTCTTTTTGTAGCAAAACGCTACGTTGCAGTGCATTGAACTGCCGCCGGTTCTGGCAACTGTTGAGATAGCAAAAGTTTCAGGACACGCCAAAGTGATGGGCTTGGTTGGGCAATGGTCGTTTATAAACTAAAATACACACACCCACACACACATGTATGATAAGCGTACGATGATATGTTTGTCAACAACAAATTGTTGAAGCAAATGTTGTTGAAAATTGCCAACGATGCCATTAGCAGCGAATTCAAACAAAACGAGCGAAAAACAATTGGCAATCTGGTAGATGTCAGCGCGTGGGTGCGTGGGCAGCGGAAAGCAGCACACAATGCCAAATGCCAAAATCAACTAACAACTTGTAAGAAAAAACAAAAGAAAATGGCGCGACTGGCATGGGAAGAAAATCATAAAAAATGGCGCAAAACTTTGCGACGCCACAGGGCCAATGGAGCGGAGACACACATTGGCGGATACCATAACAACAACAACAACAACAATACTCGTAAGAACAACAACAACACCAATAACAAGAATGAAAAGAACAATCAACCAACCAAGTAAGTCGAGTGTTCTACAGCGGCAAGCTGCCAGCAGTCAAACTGTGCAGCGCAGCGTCAAAAGTCAAGCGACAGCCGCCGATTGTCAAGTTCAGATAAGATAAATCACCGGCACCAGTAGCGGCCAGAGCACCCATAAGTGGCAACAACAATAACATAACATAACCGCTATCATTATTGCCGCCGCTGGTTGATGGCGGCGTAGATGATGGCCTGCGATTGCCGCTGATAATGAATTTGATGAAGTGTTGAGTATTTATGGGATGCGGAGTATTTATGTTCTGGCGACTACAACAACAACCACTACAGCAAAACTAAATGCTTTAATATTTTAATTATTGAAAATTAAAAAAATAAATGCTAATGATTAGTGTATTGAATCTCAAGTTAGAGGATCATGGGTTTGAATATGGACACAAGGAATCTTTATCTATTTTATAAAAATTAATGTTTGTCTGTTTGTATGTGGGGCATTTCACGTCAAGCGGACAAGCCAAAAAATGAATTTTGTTTATATTCTGGTCAGTTATACTTCTAGTAGACGTGGATGTGTACACCCAATTTTTTTTTCGTATGATGTTTTTTTGCTGATGTAATTTTGTGTAAAAATCCATTATTTTCAGCTATGTGTATGTACTGTATGTGCTCTAAGTCTTAAACGGTTGGAGATCACGTTTTAATTTTTTTTGTGGAGAATGCGTACATTTAAAGCTTTAATTTACGTTAAAATAATTAAAACAAAAAGTGTCGAAGTTACTCAAATATCGATTTCAAATTTTCACTTCCGGTTTACTATACGTAAAAAAAATTAAAATTTAGAATTCGACAAAAACAAAAAAAACAACAACTTTTTTACTATAAGAAACAATTGTTTTTGTTACAAATTAATTGATACAGATAATAAGCATCCAAAAATTCATGACTTTATGTTTAGTCAATTTTTAGAAGCTCATAACTCAGCAAAAAAGCATTATACGAAAAAAAAATTGGGTGTACACATCCACGTCTACTAGAAGTATAACTGACCAGAATATAAACAAAATTCATTTTTTGGGCTGTCCGCTTGACGTGAAATGCCCCATGTTTATCTTCAGAGATTCGAAAATTACTTGGCCGATTGAACTGAAATGTTGACTGGTATCCAGGACATGGCTTTTGGATATCTTTTGCTCCGCTCATACAACTCAAATCTCCATACATATAATTCTTTGTCCTGACTGATTGACTGACTAACTGCCTGACTGATTGATTCATCATCGCCCAGCCCAAACCGCTGAAACATGAAATTTAAAGAAAAATGAACCTCCACTTAAACGGAATTTTTTGAAATTCGGAGTCTAAAAGGGCAACACATGGGTTAAGGTGAAGAAACGCGATTTAATGAGTTTATTAATTTCAAATTTTGTGTAAATACTTTAAATAAAAAATAATTCGACACGTATTTTTTATTTTTTCGAAAATCAAAATTTAATGGGGTCAACAATGAATTAAGGCGCTTATACGGGGAGACTATGAAAAAACTATAAACCGATGGGCCTATTGACCTCACAGTTAGTGAAAGCACTTGAATTAAAAAAAATTTGATAAGTGCTTCTCTTTTTTTTTGATAATCAAAACTTAAAGGTGTTACCCAAGGGTTAAAAATTTGTATGAAGAAACATGATTTTTTACGCCTTTTGACTTCGGACCCTGTATTTTAGAGTGTTTTTCTATGAGAGCAACCACATCGTTGTGGCTGCAATAATTACTTAAACATAAAACTTTTTACGCATAACGAAAATTAAAATATTGCTTCATTTACTTCAGCCAAAATTAAAAAAAAAGTAGTATCTAGATTGAAAAAAAACGTCAAATCGAAAAATTCTCTAATTTTTTCTGCTTCTTCTTCCTTTACTATGTCAAGATATACCATTAAAAAAACGTGTATACATACTTCTCTTCTTTAAATTTAAATATTCAGTTTATTAATTTCGTATTTTTCCTAAACATTCAAACTATTCTAAAGACCAACAAAAAAATGTATTCTTGCAACCATAGAGGATGCAAACGTCCACAAAGTAGCATGTTGCCATATGGCAACAAAATAGCGAAAGGGTTAACACTTTGCTGACCGGTCACGAGTTAACTCGTGTTTTCGTGGTCACGAGTAAACATGTGATAAGCTTGATTTGTGATGGTGATTGTTATACTTTTTATCATACGAAAAAGACATATTAAGGGTTGAATAATAAATAAAATTTATTAAAGTTTATATTGTTTTACTTTCAAGTAAATTTCAGAAAAGTTGCCGGTCAACAATGTGTTAAGAGTTTGTATGGGGAAACATGATTTGATGCGCCAATTGACTTCAAATATGGTGAAAGCACTTCAAATGAGAAATAATTAGATAAGTATTTTTTCATAAAAATCTGACGGAATCAACAAAGGGTTAAGAAAAACTTGATTTATTGACCCATTGACTTTGAACTTGCGTGCAAAGCAGCGGTTCCTTGTTAGTATTGAATACCGTTGAAATTATATGTCGGTTAGTATTTAAATTTGGTATAAGGTATAATTTGGTATGGATTTGGCAGTGAAATTTTATGACTGCTTCTGCAATATACATTTTTTAATAACGTCAGAACCAAAAAGTCGTACATTAATGATTTTTACTCAGTGCAAACTTAATGCATAGACGCACCCTTAGATTTTGAATAACGTCGGAATTAGAAGCCTCACAATATTGAAACTTAGTACATAATTTTTCGTTCCACTAAACAAGTTTTATAAGTTTCGAAATGTCACAAAGTTGTACAGCATTGAAAATCTGCATTGATCCATAGTAAAAATGCATTGAGGCATTGAGCGAGGGGCGTCACTCCCCGAGATCTCTTGGCTGAGTCGTGGTATGTCTTAAGAAATTCCATTAATAAATTGAAATGGTTTAACACTAGAATGCCCGAAAATCTGACATACCTAAAATGCCCATATGTACTCATTTTGACTACATTATTATTTACTGACTTTTTTAATTTTATTGGTTTTTAAGTAGCAAATATGAATAAATGTACACGAGATTAAACTAAAATAAGCATTTAGTTTTAATTTTTGTATGGTTTATAAAGAAAATTCGTTTAAATATAATGGCGTACTTTACACATCAATGGGATAAAATGGAATGAAATTTGAAATTTGGAATTTGTGAATGAATTTTGTGAGTGAATTTTGGATTGAAAAACTTGGGAATTGTCACAACCTACTATGATATTTTTTTTAATATTTGCAATTATATAAAATTTTCATATTTTGCAATTGAAGATGCATATTTGTCTATTTATCAGTAAGATTAGCTGAAAATTGTATAAAGGTAGTCAAAATGACTACCATTGGGCATTTAAGGTAAATTTTGCAAAATTGGGGTAAAAAATTTTTTTACTATAATTTTAATTTATTTATTCCATTTAGCTTTAAAAATTAATAAAAGTCACGTAAGATATTTTTTGAGAAACCGATACAACAAAAGTTACTTACAATAAAAGACCTCAATGTAGTCAAAATGACTACCTTGGGCATTCTAGTGTTAAGTTCATTGAAATAATTTTAATTAATTTGCAATCTTCAGTTATGCTTGTTTAAGTCAAGTGCATTATTTATGAACAACAGGGATTTCTTTGGCTGAAAGATGGTAAAGTAGCAACGCACATAATGATTGCGGTTTAATTGCGTTGTTTGAGTGCATTTCCTCCTCAGGGTTATCGAAAGGCACTCAAAGCCGGTTGACATTAATAATAGTAATTTATATATACATACACTCACACACACACACACATATGAATACGTAAGCATACATTTGCCTATGCGCTGCAAGGCGTTGGTGCTAAGCTTAGTGACAACTGCAGTCATACGGCTGCATAATTATCACACGTGCACACAACCACATTCACATATTTGTAAGTGACATGCATACATAAATGCTTTGTAAGTATGTAGGCATGTATGGGGTGCATGCCACGTAGGCACAGACGCATACAATTAACATTTAGGCAGCATTATGACACAGACACCATTGGAAATCGCCTCGAGTGATATTAACACCAGCTACCTCATACACACACACACACATATACATTACAAATCCACAGACGACGAACACACATCCATAGACGACCACCAGAACTGTCTCTGCATTGTCATCGGTTCTACGAGCTAAACATGCGCCCTCAGCTTAACGGCGACCCCGTTTAATCTTATTAGGGATTTTACTTGTTTTTGGTGTCGTGCTCACCGCATCACAAACAAACAAAAAACCCAACCGCACTAACAACCAGAACAACAACAAATTTGCGCAAGCATTTTAATTAATATTTTTTTGTTGGCGCTTGTTTTTCTTGCATTGTCGTTTGCAGGATGTCGGAGCCGTACGCAGGCGCATTCATAAGCACGCGAGTGTCTATGTATTTGTGTGTGTGTGTGTGAGTGTTGATGCGCCAAAGTGTGTGGCGTGTGTTTAACTGCATACACAGTTAATTTTCCGGGCCAGTGAGCGTGTTGCACTGCAGCAAACTCAATTTTAAGCTGATTTCGCATGAACTTTGGGCGCGCGCCGTTGCCGTCGTGGCCATTGTGTCAGCGAAAGCCGCCATTGCGCCGCGTTTGCAGCTAAAACACATTACGTCTGGCATCGTCTCAGCTGGTGCTGCGCGGTCTGTGCGGTTTCGTTTGCCGCATTAGTGAGACCTGTTGTGGAACTTTTTTTTCACTCTTCTCTAAGGTGCCTATGCATGTAGTCGGTTGAAATGTGTTGGCCTATGGGTTAAATGCTTAAGAGTTATTTACAAACTTTCGCCCAAAACGACAATGTTTTTTACAATTCAATTTTGAGACCTAAGCTTGACTTAAAAAAAACATTTGGGATTGAGATTTTATATTTCTTGATTACATATGAAGGAGGATTTTAAGGAGAAAACGACGCTTAAACTGAATGCACACAACTTTTCAAACAGACTGAAATATGTAGGTATACAATAAAAATTCAAATTTAGACTTGAACATTTTTCACTTTATTTTGCAAAAAACATGTCTTTGTGACGTTAGAGGGTTTAGCATATTTTTTTTTATTTTTGGCAATACAAATGCGTTTTTGCATTAATATTAATAGAATAAAAAACACGTTTTTTTTATTACAATAAAAAAATCTATCTTTTAACATTGGCTCCCAAAATTTCGATAAGGTGTAATAATTTTGTTACACAGTGTTCAGAGAATTTGTTCATCTAAGCATTAGCAGCAAGTTTGCTGAAGACAGCAATACAAAATTTTGAATATCTTAAGACTTATAAAGAAAAAACTGGTCATAGAAACCCTAATACACACAAACTTTACACGGCTGTAACTTTTAAAAGGCAACTAACTTAGCAAAACCCAGCTAGGGTTTTGTTACTCTATAAGAGTACTATCGATTAGTCTTGGTCGGTTCCGGGTTAGATTCCATGACCCTAAAATTGTCGCACAGTGTAATTTACCAAAAAACATTAAAAAGAAAAACTAATAGATTTTTTACAACCACACTTTTCAGGTAAGCAAATTCCTTCAGGTGTCATCAAAACTACGAAAGTTTTTTATGAGCGTTTTAAAATAAGGTTCGTCATCTAGGGTTAAGTAGAAGTGGCGAAGATTTTGATAGAGGATTTAGTCAGCTCATAGGTGGAGTAAAAAATGAAAAATAAGACAAGAGTTCTATAATTAGAGTTCAATAATTTTCTGCCGTCGAAGTAGATATTTTACAAGTTAGTAATCAACTCATTTGAAGTGATTTGTGATTTGGATAGTTCCAGAGACTATTTCTAGTCTAAATTTTGAAGGAGACATTCTTTGGACAATTGATATTCTGGTTATTCAGTCCAAGGAATTAAGTAGCAGAATGCAAAACAAAACTAAGAGTTCTGTAATTTGGGTTCTATAATTTTCCTATTTCTAAAAAGCAGCTATTTTACTTATTATTGACTACTGGTTTGGAAAGTTTCAGGAACTGGGTCTAGAGTATAAAAAAGACAATTCAATATTCTGGAAATTCTGTCAGGAATCAAATAGCAGAATGCAAAAAAAGATAAGAGTTCTGTAATAAAGATAAGAGTTCTGTAATTTGGGTTCCATAATTTTCCAGCAATTATTTTACTTATTAATGACTATTGGATTGGAAAGGTACTGTATTTAGTCTAGTTAGAGGACGAAAATCTTCATTCTTGGGACAATTAAATATTCTGGAAATTCTGTCAGGAATCAAATAGCAGAATGTAAAAAAGATAAGAGTTCCATAATTTAGGTTCTATAATATTACGGCGTCTAAAAAGCAGTTATTTTACTAGTTAATGACTACTGGTTTGGTAAGTTTCAGGGACGCTTCGACAAGAGGACGAAAAAGATATTCTTGGGACAAATTGATATGCTGGAAATTCTGTCTCAGCAATCAAATAGCAGAATGTAAAAAAGATAAGAGTTCCATAATTTAGGTTCTTTAATATTTCGGCGTCTTAAAAGCAGTTATTGTACTAGTTAACGACTACTGGTTTGGTAAGTTTCAGGGACGCTTCGACAAGAGGACGAAAAAGATATTCTTGGGACAAATTGATATGCTGGAAATCCTGTCTCAGGAATCAAATAGCAGAATGCAAAAAAGATAAGAGTTCCATAATTTAGGTTCTATAATATTTCGGCGTCTTAAAGCAGTTATTTTACTAGTTAATGACTACTGGTTTGGTAAGTTTTAGGGACTGTATTTAGTCACGACGACGAAAAAGATATTCTTGGGACAAATTGATATTCTGGAAATTCTGTCAGGAATCAAATAGCAGAATGAAAAGAAGATAAGAGTTCCATAATTTAGGTTCTATAATATTACGGCGTCTAAAAAGCAGTTATTTTACTAGTTGACTGGTTTGGTATGTTTCAGGGACTGTATTTAGTCAAAAGGACGAAAAAGATATTCTTGGGACAAATTGATATGCTGGAAATTCTGTCTCACGAATCAAATGGCAGAATGCAAACCAGATAAGAGTTCTTTAATTTGGGTTTTATAATTTTCTTGTGTTTAATAAGCAGTTATTTTACTAGTTAATGTCTACTGGTTTGGAAAGATCCAAGCGTTGTATTCAGTCTAAAGTACGAAATAAAAATTCTTTACATAATTTGATATTCTGGGAAGTCACCCACAGGAATCAAATGAAAAAATGCAAATAAGATTCGGAATAGTTTCTGTTTTCTTTGGCACAATGGCTGATACGAGCAAAAGAGTCCTTCGCCAGGTGATCTATACCTACTATTATAGTGTGAGTGTTAAAGATAAAGATCTTTAATCACTGCTTCCGCAATTTCACTGATCATTTCTCAGATAGATCATTTAACTGCTCTGGTGTTTTCCTAGACTCGAAAGCATTCGAATAAATTTACATAGTCTTAGTATGCATACCATATATATCTGTCTTTCTGGCAGAACAGTAGCGCACGCAAGGGGGGTTTTTGGGGTTTCAAACCCCACCCGAATGTTTAGTTGTTGCAAGGGTGGTAGATATGGTTTCCAATTTCATTGGGTTTGAAATTTGTGTACAGAACCCTCCTTGTGTCCTCGACTGAGGCAGAGACATATAGAATGTATGTATTGTTGAGGATAATACATTCTCACGGAAAGCAGGTGGAAAGGCAGTTTGGTCTGTGTCTTTAGTGACAGTCAAATTGTGCTTATAAACTTAGTTGGTTCCTTACTATATCCAGCGTAGTCGCATACAGTGAGTTCAGACAAACCATCACCGCCAGTTGCAGGTCAAGTCATCTCTTTGCTACTTACTTCCATCTAGTTAGATCCAGCAAATTGCTAAATATGGGTCCTGCCATATGTAGGATACGTGGGCAATGAGACCTGCTTACTCGAATATTTTATGATAAATATAGGTTTCAAACTATCTTTATGGCTCCTAAAACTCTTCTTCCTTCACATTAGCTCTAACAGAGCCAATTCAATTCAGAAGCTGCCTTGGTTTGAATGTCAACACTTTGTTGCATTGTTTACTCATTTAAATGTTTTGGCCACAAAACCGGATATTATTGGCATAATCCGTATAGTTTTTTAAACCCTTAAAAAATCCACAGTTTGAGTTAATTCATTTAAGCCTTTAAGCTTTGCTCGTTTCGTTTGCAGTTCTATCTCGTTTCCTTACTTTTTCTTATTTATTTCTGGCAAAATTTGACTAATTTCCGTCTGCGCTGCGTCTTTTCGTTGCTTGTCTACCATGTTTTCAATGCTCTTGCTGTTGTTGTTGTTTTTGGTGCTATGCTGCTCTAGCACTTTGCTCGTAGTTGTACTTTCAATTAGCTGCGCTCAACGTTGAATAATTTGCTGAGCTAAGTTCTTCCGACAAGCCGACAACTTGGTTGCAGTTGCAATGCCGTTGCAGTGCTCGCTTTCGACGTCAGCCACCTGCCAGGGTGGCCAACTCGGCTAACTTTTCAATTTATTGCGATTTTACTGAAAACATTTAACAACGACGAACAGCCCACAAGCAACTCCACAGCAGCAAACATAACACCTGCTCTCGCACACACACACACACACACACACACACACTGGCAACCATACAAACACAGCAAGCTCCTGCGGGTCAGCGACGGAAGGACCTTCGCGACGAGTTGCGGCGAAGCAGTACGCAGAAGTGGCAACATCAGTGGAACACGGCGCAGAGCGGGCGCTGGACACATCGTTTGATCCCAGACCTTAAAAGCTGGATCAACAGAAGGTGGGGAGAAGTAGACTTCTACTTAACCCAAATACTAAGTGGACATGGGTGCTTCCGGGCATACCTTTACAGGTTTAAAAGGGACTCCTCGCCATTCTGCGAAACTTGTACAGATGTAAATGAGGACGCTTTTCACGTCTTCTTTGTATGTCCTCGGTTCAATAGGGATCGACAGCAACTAACGGCGGTTCTCGGTGAGCAACCGACGCCGGAAAACTTGATTGCCCATATGACGTCAGCAAAAGCGAAATGGGACGCAGCCTGTAATATGGCAGCTGAGGTCATCGCGGGTCTGCGGGCTGCTGAAAGACAGCGCAATAGATGTAGGTAGTAAAAATCATACCCGTACTGTGACAACGTCGAACAATCGACAGACGATTGAGCCTAGTGCTTAAACCCTCCTCCCGACGAAAAACCTAACGGTAGTACCGGGCGGGCTAAAGGACGAGAAAGAGGTGGTTTTAGTGAGGTTAAAGTCCCACACTGACGGGGTTTTGGCTTTCGATGCTTTCCATCTCTATAATAAAAAAAAAAAAAAAAAAAAAAAAAAAAAAAAAAAAATAAAAAAAACCATACAAACACGCAAACACACACACATACATATTATTATTAAATGCAACTGGAAAGCGGACAAGTTTCAATTAATTTGTGTGCGCCAAAACACCTTCAACGAGCTGGTGTGTAAGTAAAAGCGCCCAAAAGTATGACTTAATATTGGACAAGATTATGCATCATGCAGCGCACCGACACACACGCATGCGTATGGTACCCCTGTAGGAAATCGGACTGGTCCAAGTGTAGTTTTTCAACTGGTCGCTTGACAGTCATATATGACCTGAGAACTGACTCGTTTTCTTGGAGCAAACTCACCCTTTTAACATGGCGGTGTCCTAGGCGACGGTCAATTGTCCCCGTCTGAATCCATTTGCAACTAGTCCAAGGTTAGTCCGAAGTAAACCAGTTTTCAAACCAGTTGCAAAGCGACTAGTTTGCAAACTAGTTTATTCTGGATTAGTTTTCTAACCACTCGATTTTTATGGGGAAAATAAAACAGCGCATCTTTTAAATAATTATTTTATTTTAAAAATATTTAAAAATAAAAACAAAAAATCATCGCGAATAAAAAAAAATTTTGGTGCATTTAAAGATGAACTTCGACTTGTTGACACACTTCTGCCGGAACTGTTTGGGGCCTGATGCAATACAACATCCTGACTTCGCCTGCAATTAATAAATAAATAAATGAATTAATATGTAATTACATAAATACCAGGTATGCGCCTATGAAACCGGTAATTATTTTTGAAAAAACACGTTTATTGTGAGGAAATGATTACAATTTTATTCTTCAAAGTAATGGCCATCGCTAGCTACACATTTTTCCCATCTCTCAGGCAATTTATGGATGCCTCGCCAAAAAAATGTTTCGTCTTTTGCCTGAAACCAATCATCGATCCATTTTTTGACTTCTGCGTGAGAATTGAAGCGCCGTTCCGTTAATGCGTGGCCCACCGATGCGAACATGTGATAATCCGAAGGCGCCAAGTCTGGTGAGTAAGCCGCATGAGCAAGAGCTTCCTAGTTGTACGATGCAACCAATTCTTTGGTGGCTCTAGTGCGGTGTGGTGGTGCGTTGTCATCGAGGAAAATCACTTTGTGTTGCCTGGCTTCATATTCTGGGCGTTTTTGGCGTATAGCACTTTTCAAATCGGCCAATTGTTGTTGGTAACGTTCACCGTTAACCGTTTCACCAGGTTTTAGAAGACAAAAAAAAAAAAAGACACAAAATTAACTGTGTCCGCAAATCGTAATTTGTAGGCACGTAATCCGACATTTTCCGGAGCGTCAAACAATACGTTGTTGGATGAAACTTGACAAATTGTGAACTGAATATTGTTGACATATGACAGAAGAAGTAAACATGACATTTGGTACGGTTCCGAAGTTTATAAATATTCGGCTATTTACCGCTAGATGTCGTTACCGGTTTCATAGGTGCATACCTGGTAAATATATTAATACACACCTTTCAGCTGCCGCTGCAATTCGTTGCTTTACGCAACCACGCAAAATTCTAACTGAAATCATTCAAGACAAAACGTGTAAATCGAGCAAACTTCGTGTCATAGAAACAGAAAGTTCGAAAAATGCAAACATTTCTACGTTGTTGTTGTAGCAGAACAATCGCAAGATCAGCCTTAACAGTATTTTTTTGCTTCTCTCACCTCTGTTTCGTTTTTCTCATTTTTATGTGCTCTTCTCGCCTATGAACGCGCACACAGAACGTGAACGATTAGACGCGAACTGACTGACTTCTGCATCCGCTGACAGTCACTTGGACAACTAGTTGTCAAATTGACTTACAAAAAACCAGTTGAAAGACCAATGAATTTTGGGTACCAGTTATCTCAGGTCCGACAGGGACGTGTGGATAAATGAAGTGGGCCGGAATGCAGCGCCGAGATGTGGAGCACGAAGCGACCAGCACTGGCTGAGCGTGGACTTAGTTTTAACAACAAAAAATAGCCGCAGGATATGCACAGCTTACACGCGCACAAACCTAAACACATACACACACACACACACACGTGAACGCACTCATTCATTCGCTCACACTTGCAAACACGCAGAGCTAACAGCAGCTAACCCGCCTTTGTTGGTGGTGGTCGGTCGGGTGGTTGGGCGGCTGGCAGTGTTGCGCTCGTGTCTGCGCCTTTTTGTGGTTAGTGTTGAAAAGTTTTTGGTGCCATGGCAGTAACAACGGCAACGGCAACAGCACTAAGACGAACATGAAGTACAACATTTGGCAGCGCACACACACACCCAAACACGCCATCATATGTCCACAAATTTGTACACTCTGTCGGCGAGCAGACAATTAAAATCAGGAAGCATTTTAATCCGCTTAATAAGGGATTTCTGAAGGAGCAGAAGGCGAGTTGTAGCCGCGCAGACGACTCTAACAATCGTTGCGGTTGTAGCCTGCAGTCTGCGTCTGCGAGTGCGAGTATAATTCAACATCAACTAGACACACATCACCAAACCGACACACACACACCAACACGCACACACAAGCTGCTCTAAATTATGGCCTTAGGTTGCTTTTCGTGTGGTCATTTAGTTTTTTGGCTGCCTAAGAAAATATTCGAGCACAAAAAATGCGTTTTAAAAGTGGAGTTGGAAGTACACATAAAAGGTAGACATGACTAGAAAGGTGGACGACTGAGAAGAGACAATAAGAAAGAAGTTGATTCAGTTTTTCTTTAGGTAATTTTTAGACCTATTGAAGAAAAAAGTTAAAAAGAATATAATTCGTATTTGTCGAACACTTAGTTTGACCTGTGCTGGTCAATTACGCTGTTACTGGGCATTAGACCAACTCAACTCCACTTTCTAAATTCAACTAAATTGAACTCAATTTAACATAACTCAACTCAATTCAACTCAAAGAGAGCTGTAGATTTTTCTTAACATTTTCGATACTTCAACTTAACTCAACGCAACTTATTGAAACTAATTTCGACTGGAACACATATGCAGATTTTTCTTAAAAGTTTTTCAAAATTTATAATATAGTTTTTTCTGTTTCGTTTTATCAGTAGTTGAACTTAGCTCAACTTTACTCATTTAAGCTAGAACACATAGACTTATAAGAGAGCTATGTGTTAAAAAAAGACGTGTAGTTTTTCCTAAAATTTGTTCAAAAATTGTAGTATTTCAATTTCATCGGTTTCTGGATCGCTGGATCGGATAGGCCGCTAACCATAGTAAAAGCAATTAAAAAATGTGTCCAAATGCTCTTTTATTTGAAAAGATCAAATCCAAATAATAAGCTGCTATGGCTCAATGAAAAATCTTTCGGACCATAGGTCTAAGGGTTCGAATGCCACCTCAGCCAGCATCAAAATATTAAAAAAAAAAAAATTTTGGCGGCTGTCCTCTTCGCAAGAAATGACAAACTTTTTAGAAATCGTCATAGAAAACTTACTTACTTTTGCATAGAAATTGATTATTTTATTATTTAAGGTATCACAGATGAAATTTGAAGTTTTGCTTCTTATGTGGTTTAAATAAATTATAATTTAGACTATAATTTTGTTCGATTAAGCGATTCACACTGTGCGTGAAATTTACCCTCAAAAATTCAGACATGGGGGGACCTACAGAGGACTTTTCTATAGGTATACTGAGTTGAGATCCACCAGCTGTTTGGCTGGATTGGCTCTAGTTTAAGAGAAATCTTTGAAGTTTGCTCATTTTAGTCGAGTTCGTCGCTTAAGTCTTCGAACGTTTAAATGCTAATAGGTCCTAAATCGTTCCGAATATCACTTTATTGTCTTCGGCACGTTTGTTGATATTTTAACGACCAACAAATTTACTTAAGACACCAACCCATAAAATACATTCAAACTGTGTTTTCGACAAAAATGTCCCAAAAACCGCACTTTCGTCGAGGCATAAAAACAGTATAGCGAACCCTCGTGAAAAAAAATAAATGAGTATGCTTTTATGTAGAGGGTTGGCTCCTGCATCTAACAAACTAAAAATTTTGCCTAGAAAACGCCCATAAAAGGCGTGGCTCGGCGTCAAAGTTCAAAGTTTTTATCAAAAAAAACTCAATTAATCTCCAACTGATTTACACGATATGGGTATCAAACGAAAGGTATTTATCATACCTTTCTTCTGATGTTCAACATTAGATACGTAAGATGTACTAATAAAAAGTTTTAAGAGAAAAAAAATTTTGTATTAACATTTTTTGTTAACGGATTTTTTTCTCGAAAAATTCCATTACTAAGGTACAATAAGTTTGCTATCATATTGTAGCCAGTAAAATTCCCTTTACAATGAAATATAAAAATGTATACTTTTGTTATATTTTTTTAATTTTTTTCTAACTTGACTCTGGTTCCAAAGCCATTTCATATTTACCTTCGCAATCAATTTAATGTTAAACAATTTATTATATTTCAAAGTCGGATTTCTCTTAAACTAGAGCCAATCCAGCCAAACGGCTGGTGGATCTCAACTCAGTATACCTATAGAAAAGTCCTCTGAAGGTCCCCCCCATGTCTGAATTTTCGACTTGCACAGTGTTATTAAAAAAAAAGAAGAGAAAGAATCCAAGTGTTGGGAACAACTTAAAATAAAATAAAATAAAATAAAATAAAATAAAATAAAATAAAATAAAATAAAATAAAATAAAATAAAATAAAATGAAATAAAATAAAATAAAAAAAAGAAAATAAAATAATATAAAATAAAATAAAATTGAACTTTCATACTTATAGGTAAATATTCCATTACTGGATTTCCATATCTCCTTAGTAGAATTTTCAATTGAAAGCATTTCTAACTGTATGCCACAAAGAAACGGTTGCCAGGACAATGGCCAAACTGTGCATGCTGGCATAAATACATTTGGACTCTCATTTAATTGGTAAACTTATGGTTGCAACAAATTGCCTTGCACCACCCGCTGTTAATACCAGCAGTCGCTTTGCTTTGAAATGGCTAAGCAATTATTAAATACTTTTGTGGTTTTTCGCTGCAACTCAAATAACAACCAATCAAACACACAAAACGATTTTTTTTCTTACAAATTCAAATATGTCAACAGAAATCAGACTGCACAACCACACACACACACACACACACACAATAAGCAAACTTAAGCAGCAGTCATGCTTATCGCTCAGTCCAATTCCAACCACATTCCGACCGAACGAGCAAAGACAAATGTTAATTTAAATAAAATTCATTTGAACAGTTCAAGTTGGGCAAATATTTTCTTATCGACCCAAACCTGGCAAATTCGTCTAATCCTTGCGACATTATGCCAAAGGACAAATCGAATGAGTGCGCGTTGGCAAGTGAACAAATTGGGCAGATAAATGCCCAAAGGGAAAATGCATCGATGGAGCGGCGCTCACATGACATGACATCGGTCGACAGACATAAAGAAGAACCACAAAGTGGCATAGAGAAAGCCAGGTACTCGGTTTGAAAGATTGCCAGACAGGTAAGCAACAAAGGAACACTGAAGCCAAACTTGCTTCGTAATAATTAGTTTACACTTAAAATGTGTAGTTAGGAACTAGAAAGACAAGTGTTTTGACAAGTTTGTTAGTTTTTAAGCAGACATTTTTCACTGTAAAGAGAAGAGAGAGAAGTATGCACTGTGCACACTGGATTTCATTCTGGGGCTTCATTTTTAACCAAATACCAGCCTTGACCATATCTGCCAATCAAAATATATTCAAGATTCGGGTATCTGGGAGAGGTTCGGACCTCAAAACTGATTCTTTCTGAAATTTTTCTTTTATTTTTACAATTTTAAGGTTCACTTTTTAACATAAAAATTAATTCATTTAAAATCTCAACAACGCATAGCAATCAAGTTTAAATTGAGAACTAAATCAAATGTAACTAAAAATTTTGTTCAGTGTTGATTTTGTTTTCCCTCAATAAGCAGCAAAATGTCTCTGGTCTTTCAGCAGATTCTTGTGTGAAATTGAATTTTACTTTGACTGTAAACAAGTGTTTGTGTAAATGTGCATTGCTGCAAACACCTTCGCTTATCTGACATTATGTCATTGCCAATGTACATACAAACGTGCCATATGAATGTATGTATGCATGACTGTGCACAAGGTGCGAAGTAGCAAAGCATTGGGTTTGCACAATTTCGTCTATGGATCAGTGAAAAGTTGGCTTGCGGCGGCATTTTGCTGCTGGCAGTGGCGCTCTTCATGCATGCAATGTCTTCGTTTAATATTTGAATATTCACATTCATACGAAAAATTATGCAAAGCATTACAACAACAACAGCAACAACAAAAGGAATACACAATGAACATTTGTAGAAATTGGCAAGAGGCAGCAATGTAATTGATTTCGATATTTGTATGTTGCAAGTGTCTCTCGTTCTGTCTATCTGACTGTCTGTCTGTCTTGTGGGTCGGCATGGCAAATGGAAATAATTAGATTTCGCAACCACAAGTAGACTTTATTCAATTTTATTATTTGCAAACATTGTTTCGATTAATATTTACATTAAAAACGATAAGAAAATTTCCAATTATAAAATCTGATTATTAGTGCAAATACAATTTATTTATATATCTATAGAGTTGTGATTGTTACTTTGATGGATATTTTGCATGCATACGTTTACAATTGAATGTATAATACATTATTAATTCCAAGTATGTAAAGACAAAACTTACGAACGATTTTCAAACTAAATTAATTTGAAGGCAGAAATTCAATCAAGATGTTAGGGCAGATTTAAAGGGCTGTGGAAAGTATCTCTAAAGCATTCGTGAGTGGTGTCTGGAAGTGAAGAATGAAGAGATCAGAGCTGATCAGTGGCGTAGACTGGATTTCATTTTTGGGAGACGGCAATACCGTACACAACTTTTGAGCCAAATATCATTTGAAAAATCGAAATTAGCTAGAAACTTTTGCTGAGTTGAGTTGCTAAGCTTAGTGTGCTGTCACGACAACTTTGGGAGTGAGGTCTGCTTTGAACTCACAACCCGAGTGTGTGGCGCCGCCTTTAACCCTCCATTACTATCGTCTATTACACTAACGCCATTACTAATTATGGGTGTAATCCACCCACAACTTTTTATTATACGTTTTACTTATCCGTTTTACTTATTGAGGTAAAATAAACAAAAACCAAATTTTTTCATAATCAGAACATCATAACATGTAACAACAAAAATAAATTGTTTAATTTTGTTAATTCATTTATTTAATATAAACATTTGTTTATGTGCATCTCATTTCAAGGAAAAAAAGATGAAATAAAAAGTTGTATTGCGAAAATAGCCACATCTTGCACAATATTTAAGTTATGTTTCTCGGGCTTAGTGATTTAGAAAGCTAAAAATATAAATAATAAATAATTATTTAATAATTTTTTTCGAACCGAGGTAAAATTTTGCATAAAAACTCAAACAAACATCAACAATATACCTGCTACTTTTTAAGGTTACACCATGCGACAAAAATCAAAAAATTCCAAACACACGAAAAAATCTATATACTCGCGGAACTAGGGGCCAAATGTAGTAAAACTGCGTTTTTTGTTTTTCTCTCTGACGTCAGGATTTTTTTTTAAAGGACTTTGAAATTTCAAGGACATGTTTATTTCAAGGAATTATTTCAAAAATTGAGCGTATTGTAGAATAACAATATGGGTATCAAATGAAACAGAAAAATCCTTAGAATCTTAGAAAATTTAATGTTTTGGTGCAAAAGGGCAAAGAACCTTTTGAAACTTTATCCTTGAATATCCTTGGAAATTTCCAAAAACTATTGGAAAAAAAATTTGAAAAAAATATATTTTAAGGACTAATATGTACACTACTACATCCTTGAATTTCGTCCTTCTAACTTTATTAGTTTAAGATATAACAAATTTAATGTTATAAAAAATTTGTTACTCATCCTAGAGCATAATTTTTAAGGGTTTTCTACTATGTAAATGGTCTATACGTTATTAAAAAAAATTATCGCCAAAAAGTGAATACAAATATGTAAATGTAATTTATAAAAAATAAAACTTCATTACTAATAATGGGTGTTAAGCATCCGGCAATTTTATAACGCCACTACTATCGTAGGTGTAATACACCCAGTGACTTTTTAAAACAATTGCTTTCTTAATACAAATGCAATATACTCTAAAACCTTCCGAAATATGCGAATGTGGATTACATTATAACTTTATGTTGGTTTTGGTTAAAAAAATCTATATTTTACTAAGAAATTGAACTCACAGGGTGGATTCCACCCTGACGATAGTAATGGAGGGTTAAGTGCAGATAAAAGATATTTCTCCTGCAAATAGCGGACAGCAAGATGACACAATCTCTTCGAAATCGAAGAGATTTGGCTATGTTACAACTCTCGCTTAATACTCGGTGGAATGTTTCTAGGATGGCACCACATCAGTGTTGATATTGTTGGTACAATTGTACTTTTTTGATACATTTTGAAATTAAAAAGTACATTGGTACTACATTGATTTATTTGGTACATTATGGTAAAGTGGCAACATTATTCTCGAAATTCTCGATTTAAAGTAGTTACGAATTATCTTAGAAACTAAAGGCAAGGATAACCACTAAGTAGTTGTCCTTTTCTACCTCATAGGACCATGCGTTTCATCATTAGTGCATATTCATATCTGTGCGTGCTGATTTTTTTCCCCGCCATGCGCGAACTTATCTGCATACATTTTGAATTTTACAAAGAAAAAGACGTTGGACGCTCACAATGGAATGGAACAATTTCTAAAAAGGTAATTTAAGCAAGTTATTGAATTTATAAATGTAATAATATTTCTAATTATATGTACTAGCGCTGCCCGAAAATAGCAATTCAAAAGCAGCCAATGTGAGCCTCAGCGATTCTGATGCATTAGTATTTCAAATGCATTTGTTTATGGGTCTTACTAATAACACTGTGCGTGAAATTTGCCCTCAAAAATTTAGACATGGGGGGGACCTACTGGGTGAGTTTTCTATAGGTATACTGAGTTGAGATCCACCAGCCGTTTGGTAAGATTGGCTCTAGTTTATGAGAAATCCGACTTTGAAGTTTGTCGAGTTCGTCGCTTAAGTCTTCGAACGTTTAAATTCTAATAGGTCCTAAATCATTCCGAATATCGCTTTACTGTCTTCGGCAAGTTTGTAGATATTTTAACGACCAACAAATTTGCTCAAGACACCAATCCAAAAAAAGTACATTTAAACTGTGTAATTGCGATATGTGCATTTTTGAGCGCAGCACAACGTGGCGTATGAGTGTCAATTATATGAGTGTTAATTATAATTAAATGACACTCATACGCCACGTAGCGCTGCGCAAAAAAATGCACATATCGCAATTACACAGTGGTGTAATTCCAGTCTAATGGTGGAAAGACAAATTTTCGTGGCTGGAAGAAGAGAAATCACCTCAAGGAAAAAAGTATTCATCGCGTCGGTGGCCTTGCTCACATTCAGCGCCATGCATCGTCCGAAAGCCATATCCGAGCGGAGAAATTGGCTAAGAGCACACCGAAGTTGCCGGAGTACATTGCTTCCAATTCAGTGTTGGACCCGGCAACCTATGGGGCAAACAAATTGGAGATAAAATTAAGCCTTTTCGTGGCAGAGCACAACCTGCCATTCGCGGCATTGAACCTTTTAAAATATTGTGTAAATGATTCACAAATCATTCAATAGTTTTGTACAAATAATTGTTGTTATAACATACAAATTTTGAAAGATTTACTTAAAGTTGAAATACCAAATGATCTCAAAGAAACGAATGAGTTCTTAAACTAAACAATGTGCAAATAAGTATTTAAATTTGTTTTTTATGAATGCATTTTAAGATTAAAATTTTTTAAAATTGGATTAATATTGAAAATAAATATTGAAGCATAAAAATGCATTTGTTAATAAAAACAGTTGGTACTTTTTTGTCTACTTTAGTACATTTTTTTTTGGCCTCTTGGTACAAAATAGGAAAACTCATTTATCAACACTGCACCACATCTGTCAACATTGGAGACTTGCTGAGGTTCGTTCACAATCACATTGGTTTCAGTCGTTAGGCTCAACACAGAATGGCACGAAGTATTTTCCCTTCGCCCGTTGTACTGGTGGCATCACAATAGATCCTTCTGTGGCCTAAACGTGTCTTTCGGCTATGTCACTGAGACCTAACCTAACCTAATTCAACATAATCTAATCTGCAGAAGTTAAAGTCTTTAAATTGAAAACATATTTACAAAAGTCCTGCATACAGATTGGACTTGATTTTCATCACTAAATGTGAGTTTTGATTGAAATAAATTCATAAAAATAATAAATACTTATTTTGTCACAAAATTTAAACCTTATTAAAAAAAAACAATGCTAAATTAAAAAACAGCAGCAGTAAGTAAGCATAACCAATTTGAATTCTCCAACAAAAATGCATTGCAAAACAAAAAAAACAAAAACCAAATGCCACCAGCAAATCTCTTAATGAATTCATTTGCTTTGTTCGCCGTTTGGATTTTAATTTAAAACATTATTCATGGCGCTTCCTTTGGTCGCATTAAATGAAATCTACATAATTACAGTAATATTGAGCGCATTTCGCGGGGCGAAAAGAATAATTGCCATTGCCAATGCCAATGTGCGACTCAATTGAATAATTTTCTACTCATTTAACTGGAAAATTAAATTTGTCGAAGCCGCACGCACACAGAGACCAGCACACACACACAGACACACACACACTGAGAGAGGCATTTAAGCGCAGCATTGGCCATTAAAATTGCATTTAACACGCTTTGTGGCTCAGGTGGCGCGCGGACCGCGTAGGCTGCCTGTGGCCAGTAATGCGCGCCAGCGGCAAACGTAGCCGGCAGCGCTGTGTCCTAAATGATTGAAATTAAATATTGAACATGGCGAACCAATAGTGACCAGTGAAATGTTGGGTTTTCTAGCTTAATTTAATTGGTTTTTAAGAAATATTTCGACGCTTCTGGGCTGCTGCACGCGCCCTGATAACGTCTAATGCGATTCATTTGTGGCGCATCAAGAAGCCACTAGCAATGAACATAAATTGAGTCCACTTTCAGCTGATTTTTCTTTCAACCTAATCCTCCGCGCACACATAGACCTAAACAAAAATCACCAAAAAATATAAAATGGCTGCGAAATATCTGAACAATGTTATCAACACTCGGCCACAAAAGCGCAATGAAGCCAAACATTTTCGCTGCTACAGCGGCGACCGCAAAATAGCTACAAAGGCGCTAACAAATAAAAAAAGTGAAAAATGATTATAATGCACAAATAACAATAACAAAAATTTCTTTTTTAATATGTACGTACAAAGAAATGCTTTGCTTGCGCACTAAACAAGAACCACAAAAATTATACGCTTCGGTGAAGCGGTCTGCTCGAGTTCATTTGCGGCACAAAATAAAAAATACAACAAAAAATAGAAAAATATGAAAATCTGTACAAAAAACTAAAAAAATTGTCAGATGAATGATGTGAATGCAAACAAAAAAAATATGAAAATAAAAAATCATAAAAAACTAATAAAAATGAAAAAAAAATATAATGCAAAATAAAGAAATGGAAGCGAATTTGCAGATATTATTATTCTTATTTAGTTTATGATAAATTATAAAATTAACTATCGCACAATCTGGCTGCCAGGGCCGATGCTCAGCTCTATGTATTAAGAATAAAATTTTTAAAATGATTTATATAATTACAGATAAGATGTGTTCTCAGATTAGAAAGTAAACTTGTGCTAAGAAGACATTTTTGGTAATTCAAAGTCCAAAGAAGCAAAACATGGGTTAAAGTGTTAAGTATGAAAAAGCATAATTTAATGGGACTATTGCTTTTAAACTTGATGAAAATACTTCAAATAAAATATAATTCGGTACGCACCTTTTTCAGTTTTTCAAAAATTAAAGTTAAACAACGTCCGAAATGGGTTAAGATTCGTATACGGTGAAGACCATGAAGAACACAGAGATCTGATAGACTTATTGACTGTAAAACTGGTTGAAACATTATACATATATGAAAAAAAGAATTAGACAACTGTTTTTCAGTTTCTTGAATATGAAAATCGGACAGGGTAAACAAAGGGTTAAAAGTTTGTGTGAAGAAACATGGTTCAATTGGTTTTTTTTACTTCAAATTTCGTAAAACTACTTGAAGAGAGAAGTTTAATTATTTGTTTAAATCAAAATCTTATTTGGTCAACAATGGGTTAATAGTTTATCTGGGAAAAATGAATTAATGGGCCTATTGGCTTCAAATATGATGAAAGCACCTCGAATGCGAAGTAATCAGTAAATTATTATTGGGTTTTTTCATTAAAATCCGACAGGATCAGCAAAGGGTTAGGAGAAAAATGATTTATTAGACTTGGAGAAAGTACTTAAAATCAGAAATAAGTTGGATTGAACTCATAATTAAACGTTAGATTGTATCTTTAAGTGAGCAAACGTTAAGCCAAACCGTCTCACAGTGGGCTAATATATAAAAGTAAAGTGCCGATTAATTCAAAAACGAAAAACAAAGATACAAATATATTTTTGGTACCGGGTTAAAGTGGATAAAATTCTGCATCACTCTGTGAAAAAGTTGTTGCAAAATAGTTAACCGTTTTCCCGCAAAGCAATCTGAAAGTTGACATTTATTTTCAGTTTTTTTGCGAACAGCGATAAACGCGTTTTTTCCTTTAATTCAAAACGATTTCTTTTTGTGAAATTCAAAAAGTATTTAAAAATTAATTATGCAACCTTCATGTTCAGGTATTTCAGTAATGCAGTGTATATTTCGTTTTGTTAAAGAATGTTTATAAGTATTTTATTTGATTTTTTTGTTTAAAGCCTTAATAATTATTCAATTTTGGACCTTTTCATAGACACATAGTTGTGAGTCTTGTGAGATCGAGAAAAACTTTTTTCATTAGCGTATAGCTTAGATATTTCAGTAACATTTTATGAAAAAAAAAGTTGCGCGAATTTTGCGCACTTTTCCAGCATTTCGATTTTTGTGTGCGAACTTATGGGCCAAATGGGCCATGTATGAGAACAAATAGAAATGTGCAAAAGAAATTTTTTAAAATTATTTATTTTTTAGATGAAAACAAATAAGCAAAAGGTTTTATTGTTGTTTTTGTTGTTTTTTCAAAATGCAGAAATATCTGCATCAATAATAGAAATCGATGTAGACTTGAATAAAAACATTCACACCATTTTATGGTTGTTTCTAGTGAACATCAAATCGAAATAGAAAAATTTTGCAGTTATGGATTAAGAACTATAAAATATTTTTTACAATGGTATTCCTGTTAAAATATGCCCACAATTTTCCACAAATAGTTTTTGCATCGACTTCAAATCATATCGCATGCTTTGTTGCCAATCGGTCAACTGTCGGAAGAAGCTCAAGAAGCACGGGATAAAGATTTCATGTGTTGAAAAAATACCAAAAATACCATTGAAAACATTTTTAATAAATTTTTTTTTTAATTCTGACTCCATTGTATCAAGTATGAGAAAATTGCCACAAAAAAGTGCATCGTATGTATATTATGCCCAAAGTTGCTAACTATGGAGTTGATACTAATGAGGAATGATGATAATGGTGATGGTGAGGCTTATAATGTTGATGATGAAGATGAAGATTATAATAATGATAGTCATCATCATAATGATGATATTGAATTGGCTGCAAGAGGTGGCGATGAAATGGTTCAATTAAACTGTTCAACTTAATTTTCATTAGAATAGTGCAAGATTTATCTTTTGTAACTATTTTAGTTTTTTACCAAAAACATTTGTTTTTTACTTTCTAATGTTCGATTAATTAAACCTAATAGTTATTTCATATCTAAATAGCCTGGGTGAATTAATCGGCATTTTCGGCATCAATTACCCCACTGTGCGTCGCTCTTTGCTGTTTTATATAAAAAAATTATTATTGATTTATAATTCTTTTGTAACAAATTCTACGAGATCAAACCACTCAGCGACAGTACTTAATTATTTTCAATTTATTAGCGATGTCAAATAATAATCGATAACACCAGAGCAAAAATGAAAATTACAGTTGAATCAGTTTTATTTTATTACAGTAATTTTTACCAGTTCAGAATGTTAAGCTAGTTAATGAAAAATCACACAAATGTAGAAATCAAATGAATTGACAAATGCACGTTGTTTTTAGCGCCACATTGCAAATAATCGCAACAACAACAAGGTTGACAATCTAAAATTTGGCCACATGACCCGCAAAGTACACAGCCGTGGGTGAGCGTATCGCAAACACGAACGGATGATCGGCATTAAATCGCTTCTGATTCATATTCAAACTCGTCAGTCTTATTTCTAAAACTGCATAGATTCGAAACAAAAGTGTAATTATTAATTGAAATTTGCCAATTACCAATAACTTACATGTTGCGGCCGCTGCCTCCGAGCCAGCCTCGTTCACGTCCAAAACCGCTTTGTGCTTCACCCCGGACACCTTTTGGCCTGATGCATCTGCAAACAGTCCACTGAAATCGGCCGCATCGCTAAACATCCTCGTCATGCCCAACTACAATGAACACAACAACAAAAATTGGTATAAAATCACTAGCTCCTTCGAGTAGAGGGTTAGCGCTGACCTGCTGCAGCGGCTGCTTAAGGTCGACATCGTATTCGATACGGAATTTTGGCAGAGAAACTTCTACATCCTCGCGCCACATCTGCGCAGTCAGCTCGTTGAGATCGCGCTTGGCCAG
Source organism: Melieria picta (assembly GCA_964056695.1). Lineage (NCBI taxonomy): Eukaryota > Metazoa > Arthropoda > Insecta > Diptera > Ulidiidae > Melieria > Melieria picta. Next base: position 13,574,388 of record OZ057400.1, read on the forward strand.
CTTGGCCTCCAACGCCTGCAGACCGTCAACCTTGTTGGGCAACAGTATGAGCATGGACAGGTCCGAATCCTTGTAGGGCAACTCCAGCGCAGTGGCGTCCAGATCGGCCAGTTCGCCATATTGCAACGGTTTTTTCAGATGCATCATGTCAACGGAAACCATATGAACGGCACTGTTACTAAAGAACGCCTTGTGCGTCGACGACTCGCTGAACGGTTCCGCCCACTTGGCTTTGAAGTAGATTGCATTCACCAAAACGGCGCTGGTTCTGTCGTCCACTGAGCCCGCCTGCAGCAGATTCTGGATCTTCTTGTCCGTCTGCTGGTCCACCCAGGCGTTGATCTTTTGAACCGTCGCAGAAGCATCGGCAAACTTCACCGACTCCGCCCGCGAGTCAAAATACTGGACCGCAATCTCGTTGAATTCGGGCGCCAGCGCCAGGCCGTCGTTCACATAGATGCGATTGGCCATACGCAGTTGCGGTCCGTCAGCGCTGGACGCCTTAAAGGCGCTCTTCACGAACTCGCCGAAGTCCTCCGCGATCGATAAGTTATCCGCCACGGCTGGGAACTGGAGCGCTCGCTGCATTTGCGCAGCCGTCTCCGAGCCGGCGCCCATGTAGGCCAAGGCCAGGCAGCTCTGCACAGAGGCGGGCGAGAAGACGACATTCTGCTGTGCGTGCGGCGCGGCCACCTCCTGAAAGAGATCCGTTGCAAAGAGATTGTGGCTGGCGCTGGCCGATGGTGCTATGTTGCCTGCTGCTGCTGCTGCCATTTGTATGCCGACAACGGTGACAAGGAAAAAAATAGCTGCAATGAAACGTCAATTAGTTGGCAATTTTGTGTCGGTTCTTTGACGTTGGGTTTCGTTTCTGCATACGTTGCAAGCTGAAATCGTTAAATCGTCAACATGCAATGCCCAAACCAATTAACTGCTGATAAAATATTTCAAATATTTTTACTATCTTTCCTACCAAATGGCAAAAAAAACCGAAATCTTACAAGCAAATGATCTCATCCTGTTGCTGCTAATGGGTATTTTTGTTTTCAAATTATTATTATATATTTTTCAATGCAACTGAATTGAGTAGAGAGAACACACAGCGCTCGTTCAACTGGTTGTTAGATGGCCAACAGTGCAACTTAGCTGTTTTTATTAACAGCTACGATTGCTTATTGTTCTGTCAGTAAAAATCCAATGCATTTATAGTAATGTGGACACACCTATGTACGAGTATGTAGGTACATATAGAGTAAATCATACTTTTCGTGCAGTACACAATTTAGGGCAGATAAGGAAAACATCTAACACGCCCTTGTTACATCACTGCTCGGAGACAGAGCCAACTTCCACACGGAATGTTGTCATTCTTTGAAGTCGGTTTCATTTATATACCATAACAAGAGCAGCAGAAGGCAGAACAAAATATGATGGACATGAACTTTCTTCTGCTATGGTCCCTTTGATCACACATACTTCTTCAACTTGTAAAGTCTCTTTTGGTCCTTTGCACAATTCTCTTAACCCTTTCCGGAAATTTTTTCCGATATATCGTACCATTTTTTCGAAGATTTTTTTTTTTGACAGCGAACGCACTTTTTATGAGTGTAAAACAGTAAAGTGGAGAAGTGACCGATGTAAAAACAGTGAAGTCTAAATTGTGAATAAAGTGACTACTAGTGGTGAGCTGCCTTGAAAAATTTAAAGCGTTTTTTTGGGCACAATTCAGTGAAACGAATAAGCCTACATTGGCTAGTCGAACTGAATTTCCGCAACATTAACCCTTTCCGGAAATTTTTTCGAAGATTTTTTTTTGACAGCGAACGCACTTTTTATGAAACAACTTTCTAATTTTCATTAAGAGGCTGTGTTGTATCATTCTGTTTAAAAATATAAATCATAATAGCCGTGGCTACACAGTGTGAGTGCGTTTTGTAAGCAGCTCTTTGCAAGAATTTGAAAAACCAGCAAATGACGATACTTCTGCGTAGGAATTTTTAAATATGTAATACTTTTTTATACCAAAAAGCGAAACAATTTCAAAGTTTGAATCTCTGTTGATTTATAGAACTTACTAAATTTAACATTTTTTGCGTCTAAATATTTTTCGCGAGTCTTTAAAAAATTGTACGATATATCGTACAAATGACGACAAGGGTTGCAAAGCTTTGTACGATATATCGTACAAATGGAAAGCAACGGTTGCAAGTTATGTTTGCATTTTTTTAAGTTATGGGTTTGGTAACAGATTTTTTGCGTTTGCTTGCCTGCCACGCCCATCTGTAAACCACGTGACTAATAAAATTCGACTATTCCGCAATTTTCGATTAAAAGTAAGAATTACTAGAAGATTTTGTGTTTTACTGGGCAGACACAGGTTATGTAACAGGTTAGACATGCGTACTTGCCACTCCCACTACGATAATAAGAATCGGCTATATTCGGTATCTTTCTGTAAAACTGTATGAATTTTAATTTATTCTGTGCTTTATTGGGAGGAAAAGGGCTTTACAACAACAACAACGGTTATATCAGGCCGCATAAATGTGAATCCATTGTTTATATATATAACTTATATAACTTTCGATCAAAATGAAATCCCGTTTTGATTTTTTGTTGGTATAATTTATGTTTTCTATCAATAAATCAATGAATTGTTCATAAAACTGAAAAAACCGAAACCAAAAATTCATGAATTTTTACTCCTTTGCGGACCATGAAGCTGTAATTCTCAACCAAAATGATTTTTTTGAAATTTTTTTGTATTTTATTACTAAAATTTTTAATAAGAGTGAATATTTTGAAGGAACAATTTTTATCTCAAGAAATGTGGAAATTGACCAGAAAGGGTTAATTGTTTAAATTTTCCTAAGTTTTAACCAAACTACAAACGAAATTATGATGTGATTCACAGTCTCTGACTGGCAAATAGAAATATAGGTAGACAGCACAACAAACCATTTCTCGAGCATAGGAAATCTCCCGATTTCGTTGTGCTCATTCAACTTCTAGCAAAGTTTATTGGCCAAAAAGCCCTAAGCTCTGCTTGTGAGAGCAATAAAAACAATATGCCAATGCACGAAAGTCTATTCCTGCTCTTTCTCTCTGTCTCTGTCTCTAACTTTTAAACTCAACTTTGAAGAAGGAAAACTTTCCGCGTGGAAACGTCAACCAAGTAAAGTTCTATGTAGTCTTCACTTTTGCTGATTTGCAAAAAGTTACGCAAAAACACACATTTCACATAAGTTCCGCTCGGAATACAATTACAAACAATTCGCCATACAAATTTTATGGTCTTCTGCTTATTTGTTTCGAATTGATTTTTTTCTACACTCTACAAAAATGGTAAGCAAATAGCATAAACCACATGGGGGTTTCCCTTTACATGGCTCTTTACCACTAACAAAAACAACAAAATACAATTAAAAAAAAATTTAAAAAGAACAGGGCACAAAATTCCACGAAAGGATTCCCAAATGAAAAATTGCCACTTAAACTTGGCTTGTTTGCCGCAATACTAATTCAAGAGACAAATAATTGAATGCCAAAGACCATCGATCCAAGATCATCAACAAGATAAAGAGAACAGTCAACCGAAACCAATGTGTGCACAAGAGAGTCAAAGTTTACTAATTTAAAAAATAGATATGGTTGAAAGATAGCGCAGCTGATTACACCGTGCGACAAAAATCAAAAAATTTCAAAACACACAAAAAATCTATATACTCGCGAAACTAGGGGCCAAATGTAGTAAAACTGCGTTTTTAATTTTTCTCTCTGACGTCAGGATTTTTTTAAAAAAAACTTTTAAATTTCAAGGATATGTTTATTTCAAAAAATTATTTTAAAAATTGAGCGCATTGTAGCATAACAATATGGGTATCAAATGAAAGAGAAAAATGCTTAGAATCTTAGAAAATGTAATATTTTGGTGCAAAAGGACGAAGAGGTATTGAAAATGTCATTTTAAAACTTTATCCTTGAATATCCTTGCAAATTTCCAATAATTTTTTTTTGAAAAAAATATATTTTAAGGACTAATATGAACACTACCACATCCTTGAATTTTGTCCTTCTAACTTTATTAGTTTAAGATATAAAAAATTTAATACTTCTCTCTATAGGCTAAAAAAAAAATCCTGACGTCAGAGAGAAAAACTAAAAACGCAGTTTTACTACATTTGGCCCCTAGTTTCGCGAGTATATAGATTTTTTCGTGTGTAAAATTTGTTGTCGCACGGTGTTATAAGCCGTTGGCTACTTTACACATTGAAGATTAAGTTCATCTCCATTAATTGAAAACCCTACTAGATAAACCATTTTGAACTCTAGTTTCCTAAAGATAACTGTGCGTGTTTTTAAAGATCGAAATCAGCAGACTTTTGACAGTTGTGTTGGGACACTCGGCTGTCAAAATGACAAGTTGTGAAAGGAAAGTTGAGCTTCAGGTAATGAGTCAAGTAATGAGTCTCTTAGTTACCCGTATGACGTGGTTGCATATTCCGATGAGGTGTTGTAAAGCCTCAACTAGTTAGTAATAATTATTGCAGTTTTACAAATGATTAGCTGTTCATGTTCATGTTCCTGTAGTACGAAATTCACCTCAGAGAGTGTATTCTAATATTTGCACCCATTTTTACATCAATCATGTAACACTTTTTGGACTTGTTGTTTTCAACAAAACAGAAAATGCAATTAAATATCAAAAACTTCGTCTGCAAAAAAAGGTAAAAGGACATTAGAAACTAAAAGAATTTCATAAAAAATACGAAAATTAAAAAAAAAAATTAATAGGAAGATGCTAACGAAAATTAGAAAGAAACTAAATACACGACAAGAAAATATGTGCATACCACAAAAACAAAAAACGACAAAATTACAAAAATTTCAAATAGTATAAATAAATTACATAAACGATAACAAAATTCGGCATTAGAAACTGAAAAAAACTCATAAAAATTAGAAAGAAACTAAGCAACAAAATTGTAAACATTTTTAGCTTTTTTTTTTAACTTTTTAACAAAAAATATAATAAATTGAATATTAAAAGCTTCGTCTGCAAAACGTCATAAAGACATTTGAAACAAAAAAAATTCATAAAAATTAGAAAGAAAATTCTAAATCAAGTGCCAATTTAAAAAAAACTCAACAAAATTTGTAGCAACTTTTCAACAAAAAGAAAGAATAAACAAATGCATTGGAATATTAAAAACTTTGTCTGCAGAAGGGTAAAAGACTAAAAGAAGACTAAAAATAAACTAAAAAAAAATTGCATAGAAATTACGACAATGCTCAATAAATTAATAAAAAGATGCTAACAAATATTGGAAAGAAACTAAAAGATACGATAAAAAAAATGTACCGCAAAAACAAGGAAAAATTAAAAAAAATATTAAAAACAGTATAAACAAATTACGAAATTGCTAAAAAAAAATCTGTAGACTTAAAAAAAATAATTAAAACAAATTTTCATAAAAAAAATGTAAAAAAGGATTTATACATTTATGCACTAAAAGCAGAGTACTGTTAATTTCAATTTCACGAAATTGCTAAAAAAAAATCTGTAGACTTAAAAAAAATAATTAAAACAAATTTTCATAAACAAATTTAAAAAGAATTTATACAATTATGCACTAAAAGCAGAGTACTGTTAATTTCAATTTCACGAAATTGCTAAAAAAAAATATGTAGACTTAAAAAAAAATAATTAAAACAAATTTTCATAAAAAAAATTTAAAAAAGAATTTATACATTTATGCACTAAAAGCAGAGTACTGTTAATTTTAATTTCACGAAATTGCTAAAAAAAAAATCTGTAGACTTAAAAAAAATGATTAAAATAAATTTTCATAAAAAAATTTAAAAAAGAATTTTTACATTTATGCACTAAAAGCAGAGTACTGTTAATTTCATAGCAAATAATGAGTAAAAAATAAACAGAATATTAGCCAACTGCCGCTCGCCGTTTCTCCAACATCTCTGCAGCTAAATATCTACGACTCAGCTTCTGCGAAAAAATTAAACCACTGAGAGGACAAAAAACGAGCAGAAACAACAAGAACTGGAAAAAAAATGTTGAAAAAATAAAATAAGCGTTAATAATAAAGACGTCTGCCGGCAGCGACTATCAGCGGCTTTCACACAAACCGATAGACATCGTCAAGTCGAATGGCGAACCAGCGCACAGACCGTGAATCGGGCGTCAGCGGATAACGAAAGTGTGTGGCAGCTGCGCATTTTTCGCCTTTCCGCTTTAGCCGGCATTTTCTCGAATTGTTGGCGTAATTTTTTGGGCTTTTTGTGTGACTTTTGCTTTGCAGCTGACAGGCGGCGGCAAGCGTGCTGTCTGCGCTTTCGTATGCAATCAACCGTATCCTGATAACATAATTTCACGCTAATGCCGCCTTTCCGTTCGGCGCGTATGTCACAACGCTCGAGACGCGCTGCGGCAGGGCGACAGGGCGGCAGCAGCGAGAGAAATTACTCGGCAGCGAGGGCGCAGCTTACAGCATAACTCATATAAATCGGCATAATGTGCTTTTTGTCGTTGCCGGTGTTGTTTCTATTGCTGAGCAGATTTGTTGCGCTTCATTTTCCGCATCAGCGACTATGCGGCGTAAGTTGTTTTTGTTATTGTTATTTTTTCGCTGTGTTTGCTGCCAGCATGTCAGCATGTTGTCGCCGATGAATTGCCGACTCAATGCGCGTTTTTACACTTTTTTTTGCTTTAATTGAAAGAATTATTGTGGGAAATTGAGGAATGACGGCGCAATGATGAGGCTTAGTGTGTTTGTGAGATGTGACAGCACAACTTGTCTGCAGTGAAAAATTAACTTTGAATGATTTATGCTTTATACCATTTTTGAATTTTTTAAAAAATAAAATAATAGGAATTTGACTTGCGAATTTCAAACGTTATAGTAAAAAAATTGCATGCCTTCAAATTAGAATTCTTTGTGATTGATTAATTCAGATCACCTTTTACTTTTTACTTTAATCCTTTTTACAGCTGATTGTTTTTTTCTTCTGTTAAAAGTTTACGGGTATTTTAATGAATGAAATACCTTGGTTTTTAAATAAATAAACTCAGAATGCACAATAATAAATATAAAACATGAAATTAGAATTTCGATGATAAAATCTAGGAGAAACAATATAAAAAAAAAATTGTATAAAATATAATATATAAATTATAATATATAATAATAAAATGTAAAATATAAAATACTAAATATAAATAAAAAGAAAATATCAAATATCAAATAAAAAAAATAAAAAAAAAAATGTTAAATATAAAATATAAAATTTAAAAAATATAAAAAATAAAATATAAAATATAAAAAATAAAAAATAAAGTATAAAATTCGAAATATAAAATATTAAATATAAAACATAAAATATAAAATACAAAATATAAAATATAAAATATAAAATATAAAATACAAAATATAAAATATAAAATATAAAATATAAAATATAAAATATAAAATATGAAATATAAAATATAAAATATAAAATATAAAATATAAAATATAAAATATAAAATATAAAATATAAAATATAAAATATAAAATATAAAATATAAAATATAAAATATAAAATATAAAATATAAAATATAAAATATAAAATATAAAATATAAAATATAAAATATGAAATATAAAATATAAAATATAAAATACAAAATGTAAAATATTAAATAAAAAATATAAAATATAAAAAATAAAACATAAAAAATAAAAAATAAAATATAAAATTCGAAATATAAAATATTAAATATAAAATATAAAACATAAAATAGAAAATTTAAAAAAAAATATGAAATATATAAAATGTAAAATATAATATGAAAAAGGTAAAATATAAAAAATAAAATATACATAAAACATAAAATACGAAACATAAAAAATGAAATATAAAATTAAAATAAAAATACAATACAAAAAATGTATTGTAATATAAAATAGAAATTATAAAATATAATTTTTTTTTTGTTCCTTGTTCACTCCTTTCTGGAGCATAGACATTGCCTTGTGTTGGTAACGTTAATATAAAATATATAAAATATTTAAAATATAAAACATATAAAATATAAAATATAAAAAATAAAACATAAAAAATAAAAAGTAAAAAATAAAATATAAATTTCGAAATATAAAATATTAAATATAAAATATAAAACATTAAATATAAAATACAAAATATAAAATATGAAATATATAAAATGTAAAATATAATATAAAAAAGGTAAAATATAAAAAATAAAATATAAAACATACAATACGAAACATAGAAAATGAAATATAAAATTAAAAAAATACAATATAAAAAACGTAAAATATAAAATACAAAATATAATATAAAATAGAAATTATAAAATATAAATTTTTTTTTGGTCCTTGTTCACTCCTTTCTTGAGCATAGGGCCTCCACAAGACATTGCCTTGTGTTGGTAACGTTAATATAAAATATATAAAATATTTAAAATAAAAAAAATATAAAATATAAAAAATAAAACATAAAAAATAAAAAATAAAATATAAATTTCGAAATATAAAATATTAAATATAAAATATAAAACATAAAATATAAAATACAAAATATAAAATATGAAATATATAAAATGTAAAATATAATAAGAAAAAGGTAAAATATAAAAAATAAAATATAAAACATAAAATACGAAACATAAAAAATGAAATATAAAATTAAAAAAAAAAATACAATACAAAAAATGTAAAATATAAAATACAAAATATAAAATATATAATATATAATATAAAATATAAATTATAAAATATAAATTTTTTTTGTTCCTTGTTCACTCCTTTCTTGAGCATAGGGCCTCCACAAGACATTGCCTTGTGTTGATACGGTTAATATAAAATATATAAAATATAAAAAATAAAATATTAAACATTAAATACAATTTTGAAAGCACTTATTGTTATGTTCTCAATTACGAGTAAGTTTCCATATAAATAGTACACGAAATACAAAAGAGCTGCAACTTAAAGGTTTCCAAAAGCGACTTTCTCCATAAATCAAATCACAGCACACATATCTAACTAATTTTACTAAAAAATTCTTAATAATTATCACTTTCTTCTTTAACTGAAAAAATACTGTAGGTACATCTATTTTTATATTAATTGGAAAATCAAAAATATTTAGCCACTGCGGAATATTTGAGATATTTGAATTGTAATGTTTTTGCATTTAGTATGCAATATGTTCACATTTGTTTGAACAAAAACATAACCACATAGTCTACGCAAATATTTTTTTGAAAACGCAAGAAACTCAGATAATTCATGAAATGAAATAAAAAATAATAAAACTAAAGAACACATTTCCATACAATCACCATCGCGTCGTGACAGCTCAAAAGACCATTTTAATTAAATATTAAATTGACTGGAGCAGCTACGAGAAATATGGAAGTCGCGCAATAAATGTGCAAGCGGACATTATGTGGCAGTGCGGCTAAAACGCCAAAGCGCCAGCCATCGCCCACCCACGAGATAATAATTCACTTTTTAATCGATGTGAAAGTGAAAAGCAGCAGGAAAGGCAAAATAAAATGAAAATTAACACTTCACAGATAAATTACGCAACTTTTCGTAGCAACAGCGCCAAAGTAACAAAAACAAAAACAGGGAACATAAAAAGGAAAATAACAGCAGCAACTACGACAGCCCGTTCGACCGAAAGCAGCGCACAACCCTTTTAGCGCATCGTAGACAATAATTATTTAGGCGGCCGGCGGGGTGGTGGACAGTTGAAAGCGAACGAGCGAGCTTTGGAGCTCATTAAAAAGTCAACTTCTCAGCGGCGGCGTTACGTATACGCCCCGTACGGCGGCCAGTGCCGAAAATGCGCGAAATGGCGGCGAATCGAGGCGCGGCGTGTGTCGGCTGTCTTTCGCACACACATTTGCCGGAGCTTATAGCGCCACTATAAATATTTCACTTTGCTTTGTCGCGCTTTTGCCATCCCTCGGCGCCGCATTCTCGCATTGGCTGCGGCCACTTGGCGTCCGCTTAATAGTTCCGAGCGCGTTTATCTGTTCTAATCGCGCTGAAACGAATGCCGGCGAATACCTTTGGACCGCTTAAAAGTTGCTCAGGCGCTGCGCGCTGCTTTAAGTGAATTGCTTTCAGCTGTCCTTTGTTTGGTTTATTTTGTGTTTTATTTTTATATTTTGTTGTTGCCAGTGTTAATTTTCACTTTTGTTTCGGCATTTTGTGTATTACGCGCGCGTTCGCTCCGCGAATAATCGCATTGGAAATAAATTTGGCGGAAATCGTTGGCGATAGCGTTTCAACGACGCTGCTCCACGTTGAATGGCGACCGTGCAAAATTATTTTCGTAATGGTTGTCAACACTTTTGCTCGTCGTACGGCGGCAAACGCAGCTGCAGCAGCAGCAAGTCAAAGCGACGGAGAAGGGCAGAAAATAAAATCGCGCTAAAAAGCAAAACAACAGCAGCGCTGTGTGCAGCTTGTGAAAGGTTTCATTTACGAAATTTCGCGCGTGCGGCAACAATAACAACAACAGCAACGAAACAACATCCTACAACAATGTCGGCAGCTCTGACCGTGGCCGGTTGAAAGTTTACGGCTCCTGCGGCCATTTTTCAATTTCGTTGAAAATTAATTTCAACGCGCATTTTCGTGCATGCTTTTAGGCGTTCGCGTTGTTTCGCTGCCAAGTTGCGCTGTGGAAATTGCGTTTTTCGAATTTGCTCGCTTGCAGGCAGTTTATCGCTTTTTCGGACAGCAACTGACAACAACAGCAACATCAGCAGCAGCAGCAGCACTAACAATTCGAGCAGCTTGAGCAGCATTTAAAGCGTTAAATGTTCGCTTGTGAATTTAAATTTTCAGCAGATACATAACACTGTGCGACAGCATTTTTCACACTGGAAAAAATCCATATGGGCGTGAAACTAGAGACCAAACATAGTAATGCTGCGTACTCAGTTTTTCATTTCTACATCCTTTATCCTTTTAAAAGGACTTAAAAATTTTTAAGGGGATAAAAAATACAAAAAATACTTACCCTCGTTCGAATATGGCGATATGTATATCAAAGGAAAGAGGAAAAGCTTATGAATTTGAATAAAATTGAATTTTTATCTATTTGTAAAAAAAAGGATATGAAAAAGGTCCTTTGAAAATTTTAATCCTTTATATCCTTGAAAATTTATATAGAATTTTCTTGAAAAGTAAGTATGTTAAATCCCCAAATCTCCCTGATCACGTGTCAAAATTTCATTACTCTCACTTTATTAGTTCGAAACTTATTAAAAAAAAGACGGAAGCTGCAATTCTAATGAAGTACAAAAATTCTAATTTATTTGATATTATTATTTTAAATAATAAAAAGATAAAAAACCAATGAAGCGAGAATAAGGAAATTTTGACACGTGATCAAGGAGATTTTGGGTTTGAACATACTTACTATTCAAGAAAATTCTATACAAATTTTCAAAATTTTATTTCAATTCTTGAGCCTTTTCTCTTTCATTTGATATACATATCGCCATATTCTAACGAGGTTAAGTATTTTTTATATTTTTAAAAATTTTTTATCCCCTTCAAAATTTTGAAGTCCTTTTAAAAGGACAAAGGATGTAGAAATAAAAAACTGAGTATGCAGTATTGCTATGTTTGGTCTCTAGTTTCACGCCGATATAGAGTTTTTCCGGTGTGAAAAATTTTTTTAATTTTTGTCGCACGGTGTAATGAGTGAAAGAGAAAATGTGAATGAAAGAGAAAATGAAACGTGTTGAGAAAATTTTACTCACAACCTTTCATTATTGAAATTTAGTTGCATTTTTTGCATAAACAAAAGCCGACAGCTTTTGTTGTTGTTGAGAAACTTTTGCTTACAACAGTTCATTATTGAAATTTAGTTGCATTATTTGCAGTATTTTTTCCAACATAACCAATGCAATAAAACCGCTAATAACTTAACAGCAAAAAAAAAGAAATCAATTAAAATCACACAATGCCAGGGTTTTGTTTTTTTTTTAGAATTTTTTCTTTCTTATTTCTTCGTCGCTACTTATGTGCTGCAGCCGATTGCTGCCTGCATTCTCCACACACCCTCGGCTGTGTTTATTAATTAAATTCCTGCTTTGATCGAACAGCCCGAGTGGCCCCGCAACCAGCCGACAGTTGCACCCCTCACAATCGTACATTTGCATAAATTATTCATTATGAAACGCTAGATAGTGATTTCTGCCGTCGATAAGCGCAAACAATTTCCGCTTACGGCGCCCCAAACGCCACACTTCACATTCGATGCGACGCGCCTTCACTACACGCCACCACTGCTGCCCCCTGTCAGGCACAGCAAACTCACATTGACGAACGCAGAAACAAAAAAAAACGAATCGACAAAAACAACAAAAGGAAACGAATACCCTCACTCATACATATAAGAGTAGGTAAAGTTGTTTGCCTTTTGCCTGCAACTTAGCAGCTGGCAATTCGCTTCAATTAAGCACAGCGCCCTGAACTGGCTGCCAATTCATATTTATTGTTCGCCAGCCAGCCAACCAACCAGCCAGCCAGCGCGCTCGAGTGAATATTTTAATTGGCAATACTACTTGGAAGACAGCAGCAACAGCACACATACAGACAGAAAGACAGCCGCAACCAGAGCTCAGTCGCTCAATGCCAACAATACGGCCTACCTACCAAGAATCACCAGTCCGACTATGGCAATGCAAGAGAAATGAAAACATTTGCGCATTTCGGCAACAACAACAACAAGAGCAATGCAAAAATAATAGCAATAACAATACGACAAGAAAATCATTTGTCTATTTTGCCGCTGAAATTCGCACTCTTCCACGCAGCGAAAATATTCGCCACAGTGCCGATGGTCGCATTTCTACGCACACTTCACGGCCGCCATTGTCTGTTGCTGTCTGATTGTCTGTGTGTGTATGGGTGTGTGTCTCTGCTGCTAAAATACCTTTTCTGATTTGCCTGAGTTTTAATTAATTTCTCATACCTACGCTGTCAGTGCGCAGCTGCTGTAGAGAGAGCAGCCGGAAATGAAAATTGCTGCGACAATAAACAAAAGCCAAAAGTGCGTTCAGTGATGTTGGCGCAAAATTTGTAGCACTTGTTGCTTTGGATTTTTCGCTGAGACTTTCATAAAGAACACAAAGCACAAGAAAACACTTTGTGTAATAAATAAGTTAAGTTAGTGTGTTAGGGTGAAGTGCAAATTATGAAAGGATTCTGTTACAATGAAAAGGAAATGAGCAAAGTCAACGCAAGTCTTGAGAAAATTGTTTGCATTGACTGAAATTAGCTAACCTTATGTGGAATGATGATGCGATATGTCACTATGAGATATTATGGCAATCAATTGGTGATAAATCAATTTGATCAATCAATGTTTGATCAATTATACCACAATATTTGTAATTGTGATACAACTCGCCAAATTTTTTTAATAACTAATTTTTATTATCTGCAGTGATATTAAGAATGATTCCCTAAAATGTGTAGAAAGTAATGAAAACATTCTTTGGAAGGACCCACTGCTACTAGAAGTCTAAAGACGTCCTTGACTCTTTTACATTCAAGCAACATATATATGATGCATCTATCGATTTAAGGCAAACTGATATCCAACTTGGGTTTACAACAAAAAGTAACACATACTAGGAGATCTCTGGTTTAGATGAAACCAGATATCAGTTATCAGACATCTGTGTTGGTCACGGGCATCTAAATTTCGTAAAATTTTTTTTTAATATAACTAAGAAGATGTGTATGGATTAATATAGTTACTTAATTTTTCAGGTTCTAGGTTTTCGGTTATAGGTTTTAAGGGTGTAGGTACTTGGTTTCATGTTTTAGTTTCTATGTTTCGGGTTATAGGTTTTAGGGTCTATGTTTCAGGTTCTAGGTATTAGGTTCTAGGTTTTAGGTTTCAAGTACTAGGTTCCAGGTTCTAGCTAGGTTCTTAAAATATAGAATTTGAAACCTGGTGCTGCGTGCTATTTTACGTTTTAGGTACTAGAATTTAGGTTCCAGGTTTAAGGTTTCAGATTCTAGATACAAGGTTTGAGATTCCAGGTTTCAGGTTCTAGATACAAGGTTTCAGGTTCTAGGTTTTAGGTTCTAGATACAAGGTTTCAGACTCTAGGTTTCAGGTACTAGGTTTCAGGTTCTATATACAAGGTTTCAGGTTCTAGTTTTAGGTCCGAGGTTTTAGGTACTAGGTTTCAGGTTTTAGGTTTCAAGGTTTAGGTTTCAGGTTTTAGATTCCAGGTTTCAGTTACTAGGTTTTAAGTTCTAGATACAAGGTTTCAAACTCCAGGTTTCAGGAACTAGGTTTCAGGTTCTAGATACAAGGTTTCAGGTTCTAGTTTTAGGTCCGAGGTTGTAGGTACTAGGTACTAGGTTTCAGGTTTTAGGTTTCAGGGTTTAGATTTCAGGTTTTAGATTCCAGGTTTCAGTTACTAAGTTTTAGGTTCTAGATACAAGGTTTCAGACTCCAGGTTTCAGGTACTAGGTTTCAGGTTCTAGATACAAGGTTTCAGGTTCTAGTTTTAGGTCCGAGGTTTTAGGTACAGTATAATCTCGATAATCCGGACAATTACAAACCAGGCACTGTCCGAAATATCGAAAAGTCGGGATTACCAAGATTAAAAAAAAATTTATAAAAATACTACTGAACATCAATGAAACGTATTTGTTATTGAACTAAAATTATTTTTGCTTAACAATTTTATTTTTAGTATGTTATGAACATTTTTGGTGATTTTAAAAGAAATTTGTAATTTTCATTTGGCGAAGTTTTTTTTCATGTTTTTTAGAAATTCCCGATTTGCCTACATTGTACTTCACTGCCAGTTGACGAAGTGACTTTCCTTGACTTAATTTGTTTAGAATTTTTTTCCATCGTTAAGATTGTACGTATTTTCATAACTAGATTAAACTTTTATAATTTATAAAAAGCAGATAAAAATGAGTGTCCGGATATTTGAGGTAAATAAAAGGGGTGGTGTCCGGATTACAGAGTCAACAATAGAAAGCAATTGGGTGTCGGGATTACCGCGTTGTCCGTATTAGCGAGTATTCGAATTATCGAGATTGTACTATACTAGGTTTCAGGTTTTAGGTTACGGGTTCCAGCTTCTAGGTGCTAGTTTTAGGTTCTATGGACTAGGTTTTAGGTTACACGTGCTAGGTTTCAGGTTCCAAGTTATAGGTTTTACGGTTTAGGTTTCAGGATCTAGACAATAGGTTTTAGGTTCTACGTTTCAGGTTCAAAGGTGCTGGTTTTAGGTTCTAGGTTTCAGGTACTAGGTTTCAGTTTCCAGGTACTAGGTTTCATGTGCTAGGTGATTAAAAAAATAGAACCTGAAACCTAGAAACCTAGAAGGTTTTAGGTTCTACGTTCCAGGTTCACAGGTGATAGTTTTAGGTTCTATGTTCCAGGTACTAGCTTTCAGGTTCCAGGTACTAGGTTTCATGTGCTAGGTGCTTAAAAACTAGAACCTGAAACCTAGAAACCTAGAAACCTAGAAGGTTTTAGGTTCTACGTTTCAGGTTCACAGGTGCTAGTTTCAGGTACTAGATTGTAGGTACTAGCTTTCAGGTTTCAGGTACTAGGTTTCATGTGCTAGGTGCTTAAAAACTAGAGCCTGAAACCTAGGATCTGGTGCTACGTGCTAGCATATAAACATTTAAAACCTAGGACCTATAACCTAGTACCTGAAACCTGGAACCTAGTACCTACAATCTAGTACCTAAAACCTGAAACCAGGATCCCAGCACCTGATACCTAGTACCTACTAGATCCTGAAACGTGGAACCTAGAATCCGAAACCTAAAACCTAGTAGCTGGAACCTGAAACATAGTTCCTAGAACCTAAAACCTAGCACCTAAAAACTAAAACCTGGAACCTAGATCCTGCAGCCTAAAACTAGAACCTGGAATCTAAAACCTAGATCCTGCAGCCTAAAACTAGAATCCTGGAAACCTGGAATCTAAAGCCTAGTACCTAGAACCTGTAACCCAGAACTTCTCATTAATTGATTCCATCTTACTTACATACATTTCGAGATTTACCTTTTGTGACACGTAATGTGTTCAGTAATGAAACACAAATATTTAATTTGAGATTTTGTAATAATAATAATTTTATTTTACTTCTTTTGTCTTAATGCTAAGCACTTAAGAACTAATTGAAAATTACAAAGTAAAAATTTATAAAAATTGAAATTAGAGCAAGTTTCACAAGTTATCTACGTAAATGAACAGCAGTAAATGTATCGTAATGGGATAATATATTTACTGTTTTTTGTTTTTTTTTTTATTAACTTTAGCCTACTTAATGACGAAACAGGTGTGCAATTAAAGTGACACATGAACTCAGCTCGATTTAAATTTATATAAGTACACAATAGTAATAATAGCTACAAACCACTAGGAAAATGTCATTTCACATCACATCATTAAAAAAAACATTGCAATAGATACACAATTATTTAGGTAGTTTTAAAATGCCTTGTGTCCACTGTCGCCATTATGGGTACTTACATATGTATGCATGTGTGTCTATATGATGTGTTTTTGTGAGTGTGTGTGTGTGTGCGAAGGGCGAGAGCTTGAAAATGTCACATTTTCAGCATTTTGAGCGCTCACAATGGACTTGTCCTTCGTTCATTTATATTCAAACGCTTATTTAAATGATAAATGACGACAGAATTTCGCTTTGTAAATCAGAGCAAATAATAAATTTTCATACGTTTCGTTATGCTGTGTGTTTACGTTTGTGTTTAGCTTTAGATTTTATTTCATTTTCGATTTTCAGTTGAGTAATTATTGCACTAAATGCAAATATCCAAACTTAACATCACATTGCTTGTCGGTTCTGGTTGTCATGTTTTTGTGTTTTTCGTAGGTTATATTTGCAATTAGCATAGTTTATTAATTAACCCATGCTGGGGTTAAGGGTTGGGTTGCTGCTGTGGCAAAATTTGCCGGCCCATGCAAGTTTACTTTCAGCATAGTTAGTGAAAAGTCTAAAGACGGTTTCAACTGTTGTCTAAAGTTGAAATTTAAATGCATTCAATTGCAAAAGTTGCGTTTATTTTATGTTTTGTTATTTTTGTTTATTCATAAAGTTGGTGTTGTTATTGTAAATTTGAATGGCATGTTTTGGTTTTTTCAAGTTGATTGAATTTCGAAATATTTTGTAAATATTTCAACAGTCGATATGACAGAGTTGGCTGACAATGTAAACTGAAACTTGTGTGTTTTTATAGCTTGGTTTCAATAAAAATTGGCTAAGAGTGACCTGAAAGTTGTTAGTTAAAAATGAAAAGTTCAGGATTTGAAAATTAATTTTTTAATTTTTTAGTTTCATAAAAATTTTGTGTATTCCCAATTTCATGTTACGAAAACTTTTGTACGAGTCAACGCTATGTGAACTATGCTATGAGGAGTTCTATATATTTTTTTTGCAAACTCTATTTGTTTAATTGCTGAAATTGAACAAAACTAAATCGAAGTTCAAATCACTTGAAAATTGGTTTAAACTTTTGATGACATTTTGAGAAGTGATAAGATGAGATGAGATAAAAATACGCAAAGTTGTATGCTTCAAGCTTGGATGGTGTGAAAGGCCTTAAGCCACTTTACCAAAAGACTATGACGAATTATTGGCTAAACAGAATCGAAAACTTGCGGAACAAAGCTGAAATTCGTACTTGTAGGGTTGAAGTTAAACAGTCCGAAACTCTGGTCATTGCATTAAAAGTCTAGTCAGGGAATATGGGGAGATTTTTTGTCTAAAAGACCCCGGAAAATAAAGTACAAACCATAGTTGTTGAGGTCCAAAACTCTGGACATTAAATTTGAATTTCTAGTCTGTATGGTCTTTTAACTTGTATTATAGCTGCTGAAGCTGATTCAAGTGAAACTCGATTATAAATTTTACTCAAAACTGAACTACAGTGAGTGCTTGCACTATTAGACCCACTTTAAAGACCTGCAAATTAATTTTCAAACAACTTTAATGGGAAAAATGGAACAAAAGTCATTTGATAATATTGAAATCATAAATTTAAGCTATAAACTACACATTTTACGAATGCAATTTTGGTCATTAAAATTGCATACTATTTAAAAAAAGTGTTCTAATAATATAAACACTCACTGTACACACGCTTGACGACAGAAATGTTTACGATATTCGTTTGAAATTTTCAACACTTGAAATTAAAAATTGAAAATTTCTTGTATTATTTGATTTTTCTTCAATTTTTTTTATTGCATGCAACAAATTTGTTCGCCTTAAATTGACGATTTTTGTTGCTTGCATTCGCTTTGTTGTATTGCTGTTGTTGCTTTTGTGATTTGGTTGTTGTTTGTGTTCGCTATTGTAGTTTGTGTTAAAAATAAAACTTAATGCTATCAGTTCAGCGCCAATGAGTTGTTGTTGAGTTGATTTGTGTGTTGCAGGTTTTGTAATTAGCCGATTGCCAACTACGTTTTATTGCTTGCGTGCGATTTGTGTTCAATTGTGTCATGCGGGAACTTTCGTTTTATTTTCTCATATATATTTTTTTCATATAGTGTATACATTTCTTTCAATTTTATTAGTACGCACAATGTTTTATTTTTCACTTAATTTATTATTGTTTTAGTTGTTTAATAATTTTATTTTTATATAATTTAAGTTATTATTTTATTTGCTTATGCGATTGCTTGAGAATTATGGAGTTATGGGTTTTGCTCTTTTATGCTTTCTTTCTTTATTACCTGTTGTTATGTTTCCTTTTCAGTTGTGTTTGTTGTTGAGTTTTTTAGTTGTTGCTGTTAGGGTTTGCTTTTGTGTTGTTTGTTGTTTTCACTTTATTTTGTTGGCTGCGGACATGGCCACTTCGTTGTGCTGTCCACCACTTCCGATATGCCCCCACGGCCACTGCGCCCCGCTCGCTCATTTCCGCATTTCCTCACAGGCAAACATCAGCACGGCAACTATTGATGAAACTTACAGCTGGAGTTTTATGGACGTTAGTTTGAGTTTGTTTTGTTGATATCAGACATTGTTTTTGCGAAAAACTTCATTTGGATGTTGATTGCTGTAGTTTTGACGTGTGGAGCATTGCTGAAAGTAGTCAATAAACCAATAATAGTGATCATCAATAAAACGAAGTGAGGAAAATCGTGTTGTCTGGAGTCTGGTGGTGCAAGTGGTGACTGGGTAAGCTGAGTCCATTAAACATTTATGTTATGGAATTTATGTGTTACTACTTGATGGTCTGCGGCTGTGCAACAGCTAATTGACAGATGCAACAAGATAAACGTTTGACACTTTGATAGTGGCTAAATCAATTATGTGGTTCGTTGGTATTGTTTGTCCATAAATGATGAAAACACTTTTGAGTGGAAAATTAGGTATGAACAAAGATTTCGAGATGCAATTTTTATGTATGTTTAGAATTTAGAACTTCATGTGATGAAATAAGGAAATTGGAAATTTTGAATTATGTAACGTAAATATAAAAATGTATTTATTTTTGAAGTTTAATGTTCATATCGCTTTATAGCTAATTTTCGATAGCCTGTCAGTGTAAACAAACATAAATATATCGTAGCGCATACACCATCCTAATAAATAAGCTCATCAAAGACACCAACCTCTGCGTTTTCCAACCACATATCCTACCTAGCAGATGCTTAGAGGACGCTCTACACAACCCCGTAATAAACTTTCACCTATAGAGGCCTCTTTCCTAGAGGACGAAAAATGGTTCAGTTCTTTCACCTGGGACTGCTACCGATAGGCCAATCACCCACCTTGACAAAACTTCAATCAATGAACCTAACTCATAATGACATTAGCCTTGCTGAGGCCCTATGGCCCAAATGGAGAGAACAAGAACAAAGAAAAGCAATTTTTCTCAGTGTAGAGCGTGAGATAAGTGAACTTTTTAGAGCCAATGTTTGCCCCAATGAAACACAGAATCATTTGATATCAATATTGCCCCACAGTAGTGTCCGACCGAAACCACTTTTTGGGCTGAAACCAAAATCGAGTTTCGGTTTTTTTTTTATATTCGGCCGAAACCGAAACTGAAACCGAAACTTTCTAGTTGAAATAAAAATCACCATATCAAGCATTTTTTTCAACAAACGAATTTTACATTAGGCAAATAAAGAACAAACAAACAAACATAACATAAATAAATAAATAGGGGAATTCTTTGTAAGGTGCCACCCCATAGCTTTTTTGCGCATAACTCGTTAGAAAATTAACGTATCGCCAATGTTAATATACCGTTGGAAAGAGGGTTTAAAGAGCTCCAAGGTAACACTTCATTTGAATTTTTCGTAAATACGAATTTTACAGCCAATTTCCCAAAGTGTTCAAAATCGACACCCTAAAATTTTTTTATGTAAAGTGCCACCCCCTAAAAAAACCGCTAAAAACGTAAAACACTCAAGTAAAATGCATGATTTAGAAAATTTACGAAAGATTATTGAATTTAATTTGAATTGAATAGAAAATGACCGAAAGCAAAATGCAAATTGAATGGTAACGAATAAAACGAATAATTGTATGGAAATTAATAAACAAAACTGAACTCATTTATTCTTCATGATAGGATTAGAGAAAAATTGACTAAGAACACTTTAAATTCCTTTTAATGACGATTCCGAGCAACAAAAAGGCATTTTACCGATATAGGACAACAAAACAATGAAAAAAGGGGGGTGGCACCTTACAAAGAAAACAAGGTGGCACTTTTCATTTTTATGCCATTTTGGAAATCATTGTATAAATTTTTTCCTTTTACGATATGCTCGGATATCATTTCGGATTATGAAAAACCATTAAAAATTAAGTCCAACACTGATATTTACCTTAGTTTTTTATAAGTTTTTGGTTACTTTTTCACCGCAAGAAAAACCTTCAGTTTTAATTTTTATGTTTTTTCTTAACCAAATTTGACACTTTTATTTACCCAGACCGTATTATTGTGTCTGTTCCCTCAAAAACCACATTAAAATTTATGTTGTTATATATACCTTAAATGACGGTAGGAATTTTTTCCTTGGATTGCTGGAACGTCGAAATCGAGCAGGGGTGGCACCTTACAAAGAGTGGCACCTTACAAAGAATTCCCCTACTTATTAATACAAACAATGTATTAATTTTTTAAAAACATAAACATGAAACAATCACCCTTTCGTACCTTACTCGATAATATTAAAAATTAAATCGTTTAATATTATATGCTAAAAAAGTTTATTTACATTGGTGGCATCCAAATTACTCCTCCTTTCACTATATATCTGCTACACAATAAAATGTCAAAAAATTTTCTAGAAAGTTTCGGTTTCGGCTTTTCGGCAATTTTTTGGCCGAAACTGAAACCGAAACCACTTATTTGGGCCGAAACCGAAACCGAATATTCGGTCGGACACTACCCCACAGGTATATAACATGACAGTGTATATAGTATAGTGACTGAATGGTATCTAAAAGAACGCAGTGAACTCAACTTATCACTTGTCAGCTTACTCTAGTCGTACCCGGCCTCAATAATCCAGTGGATAACGCGCTGGTTTTCCATGCCAGAGGCCCTAGGTTCGATTCTTAGCTCGGGCTGGTTAAACATTCGTCTGTTTCTGTCACTAAGCCCATGAAAAATATGCTCTTTTGTCAGGCAATAGGAAAACCTTCAGGTGTGGAAGAAAAACTGCCAACTACCAATCGCCGTTCAGATTCGGCATTTAACTGTAGGTCCCCCCTACTCTCTTTCCGTTTGAAATATTGCATACACATTTCAAACGGGTGGAATTTGTAGTATCACAACGAGCCCATATGAAGGCTTAAGTGTGTTCCATACATAACCTACCCACCTAGTTAGCTCACTCGAGTCGTTAAAAACAACTGAGTCCGTTAGTTGTGTGTGATAGAAAAATTACCCCCCCCCCCCGACTTGAGCGCCACTTAAAATGTCATTTACTGAATGTGTGGGAGTTTGCGTCAAATCACATCAAATATTCAAAAACAAAAACGCGCAGCATATGGCATATTGACCCATAATTGTTGTATTTATGCTGACAACTTAAAACATGGCTGTCATTTGCACACACATACACAACTAAAGTGGTGGTCGATGCGGTAATCACATAGCAGCCACACCTCTGACCACTTTGCAGCAGCGCCTGCGGAGACGTTGCCGCTAATTGCCTCCATTATGCGCCCGAGTTCACATCCACACCGCATATTGCACACCAATTCCGTTCACTTGTTTGACTGCCTGTCGCTTTGTGTCGTTCGCTTTGCGGTCAATCAACAGTTCAATATTTACATCAAAATACGCTGCAATCGTTTGTAAACTGTGCCACTCACCGCTTGTTTCTTTTCCCAGGACTTCATGGCTGTTTTGTATTTCTCAAATTCATGACACCAATCCGAGTAGATTTTCTGATAGTCGTTGCTCTTGTTGGGCGGTGTACATCTGCAAAAGATACCACACACATACATACAAATTTACATGTAAATAAATAATGACAAATGAATGCTTCAAAAACACAAATCAATAAAAACAAAAGAGACTCACCTGTGCGCGTCCACTGTAATGTTGTAGCTGCATAGCAGCGAGCCGCCCAGATGACAGTCGTAGCGGCCGCCATCGGCTTCGTTCACCGATACCACAACCAGGCCGCGCTCCGTGGTTTCGATGTATTTGATGGGACTGTATTTGATTTCGTAGCTGCAACATGGAAAATGAAAACCAACATGAAATTGAAAAAAAGTTGTTGAAAAACGGGAAAACTAATTAGCGCCAAGTGTCATACCGTCCTTTGTCCTTTGAGTGATGATACCAGGTGACCTGTTCGTTCTTCAGCACCTCTGGAATTTTGACGAAACAGCCCAAGTGCACACTTTGTCCGTAGGTGACGACGATTTTCTTCTTCAGCACACTCGAGTCGCAAATGTCGCTCGTTTCGTTGGCAACATCCTGCAATTGAACGCAAGCACAAAATGCATTGAAACACCGGAAGGACGCAACAACGCAACACTGCTGCACCGGCAGACGAGCGAATGGCAGAGCATTGGCGACGTTGGTGGGAGGCGACAAATTGCCAACACACGCGTCCGATGCGACGTGCAGCGACATGCTGCATGTTGCATGCAAATCTCGCTGTGTGTGATTTACGTGTGCCGTCACTCACCTGCAACAGATCCAACTCATAGGGGCGACATGTATTGGCATCCTTGTCCCAGCCGCAGTACGGATCACGCACACATCGGAAGCAATTGTCATAACGTCGATTGCACATTGCCAAATCGATTTGCTTGATGCGTTGATCTGTGGCGACATAGAGCGATTTACGTGTCTGACTGATTTCCATCACTTGTATCGCCTCGTTCGTGGCTATCTCGAAGATGTCGAGCAATTTCGACAACGATTCACCGTTGCGATAGTACTGCACAATTTTATAGATGCGTCCCAAATTGGTGCCCACATAGTAGACGGTGTACTCCTGGTTCAGTATGTCGATTTTGATTCTGCAAAACAAGAAAGAAGAATTTAACAAATTTCGAAAGTGAGAAAGAAAAGTGACATGGAATGGAAACAAAGATTTAATCACTGCACTGCACGTTGATTGAGATTTTCAAGTGCTATAAGATACGCGTTGAATCTCGATCTTGAGCTTAGGATTGTTTGTGGTTTATTTGCATAGACCAGAGATTTAAAAAAAAAACCAAAGAAAGAAAGCGGACCTCGTTCCATGGGTCAATCTTGGTGGCCAGTTGAATCGGTTTAAAAGTTGTATACAGAATCCTCCCCAAAATGAAATTCGGTGTGCACCCTATACACAAATAATTGACTGCTCGATAATGAGACTGACTAACTGTTGGTTGGTTGATAGGCTTAGTGGTTGCGACCACAGCTAAGTGGCACATAAAGTTCCGTTTTGATGCCAGATTCTCATTTGTGATGACATTGGCTTAGAGTCCGACCGATACCAAATTTTTTTACCGATGCCGATGCCGATGCCGATTAATCGGTCGGAAGGGCGAGTTTGGCCGATGCCGATTAATCGGCCGAAAGGGCGAAAATCAGCCGATGCCGATTACATAGAAAAAATAACACGAATGAATTCAATCAAAAACACAGTGTGGTAGTTTATGTCTGTGTTTAGGTGCGAGTTCGTAGTCCGGGTACTCTTGATTAGGAAGCGAGAGTGCGCCGTAAAAGTTGGCCACAAAGGCCGCAATGTTTTCCCGAGTGAAATAAGCAAACAAACGCGTCGCTTGATCTCAGTACGAGAAGTTGCCTTTATTTTCCGAAAATTAGTTCTTATATAGTAAACTTACAAACTGTTATACGAAGGGGCAATTCCAGTGCTCCTCCCTCTATTTCCAATATTTTCTCGTTGCACCAATCACGACGCGGGTCAAAACTGACAACGCGGCAGTTTCCCAAAGTGGGCCAGCGCCCTGCGTTGACCTGCGGTAGGTCGGGTCGTGTTGCCTGCGCGATCGGTGCAAGTGCCCACATATGTTGTGACATGTGTCGCTTGTGCAAGTGCAGGCCACTTGAGTGACGCCGGCGTTCTTGTGCATGCGACACTTGACACTTGCAAATGTAAACAAACAAAGTGACGTGTGCGCCGATCGCTGCACGTTGGTCTTGCCGATTGGCTTGTGCGCTATGGTGTTGGCATAAGTGGTCACGCGGTACCACTACACCCTTACCCTTAAGCGAAAAATTATTCCTTGGAAACATTTTTTTTTAGAATTTCGGGGGGGGGTTGGAATTGCTTTACAATATAATAATAGTGTGGTAATAATAGTAGTAAATTTATGATAATGGTGGTATATTAATAATAGTAGTGAGTTTATAATGTCATGTTTTATCTTAAAAACGAGTGTAATTTTTTTTTGTAGTTAATTTATGTATTAATAGTAATTGTATGTTTTCTTAAAATGTATTCTATTTTTGTGTGTTACATTAAAGTGTATATGTAGTTTTTATCTTTATTGTGTATCTCCTAAATATTTCTTTAGATTGTTGTTATGGAGTTCTTTGTGTTTTCCATTTATATCTATTATTGTATTTACTCCTTTCCTTTCAACTATTCTGTACGGTCCGTGGTATGGACTTTGCAGTTTCTTACGTGTCTCTAGTTTTACATATACTAAATCTCCTACTTCTAGGTTTGTTACATTGAGGGTAGTATCGTATGTTAATTTTCTTTTATCTTTCGCTAATTCTATCATATTTCTAGCCTTATTTATTGATGTTCGTAATCTAATTTTAAGCTCATTTGCATAATTTTCAATGTCATACGTTTTTTCATTTCTGTTTATTGTGTCACTTGGCAATTGTGGCAGTTTACCAAACACTAGTTCATATGGTGAATATAGCGATTCGACGTGTGGTGTCGTGTAGTACGCGAACGTGTAATACGGTACCCACTTGTCCCATTCATAATTGTCTGTAAAAGCAAGTAAGTATTCGTTTAAGGTTCTGTGGTTGCGTTCAAGTGCGCCAATTGTCTGGTGGTGGTAAGGCGTAGAAAAAATTTGTCGCGTGTCAAGTAGTTTGCATATGTTGTGCATCAGCTCGTTCGTGAATTCGGTGCCTCTGTCTGACTTCAAAGTGTTGAAACAACCGTACTTGAGTATGAATTGCTCTACTAGCGTTTTTGCTATTGTTTCCGCGTCTTTTGTTTCTACCGGGTGTGCTATGACGAATTTTGTAAGGTCACATTGCATTGTCAGTATGTATCGGTATCCGTTTGATATACGTAACGGTCCGACTGTGTCAATTGTTATTGTCTCGAAGCTTGTTTTTGGTGTGTCTGTTTTAGTCAGTGCTTCTTTTGTGTGTCTCGTTATTTTGTTTGCTGTGCATTTTGAACAATTGTTTACAAATTCTTTGACCATTTGTCTCATATTTTTCCATATGTATCTTTGCTTTAGTTTTAATATGGTTTTTCTTATACCCAAATGCCCTGCTGTGCATGAGTTATGGAATTCGTCAATTAATTTATATTGTTGTATCGGGCTTAGTATTTGGAGTGGCATGTCGTAGATTAATATCTTTATGGGCGAATATTTGTTTACATGTAGTTCATTATACTTTCTTTTGAACTCATTCATTTCAATATTTTCAAATATAAATTTCTGTCTGCAAAGGGCTAGCTCCTTTATATGCAGCTTATTTAGTGAGCTGTGTAGCTTCTCCAACATTGGATCTAGTTCCAAAGGGTCATCACTACAAGTCACGTGCACTTCATTATTACATATTTTGATCGTCGGCCGACGCTTTTTAATAGTAAAATTTAATTTTCTCATATTCCTCACGTCAGTCATGGAGGTGCATTCCCAAATATGGAGTTGATCAGGTTCCTTTGGAGATATGTCCGTCCTGTTGATGCGTGTATTCAATTCTTTCTTCGTATGTTGCCCTTTTTCAATTGTTCCTTTTTTCTTATTTTGCCCTTCTTCGAGTTGTTCTTGTGTTTCTCTTTTTGTTGCCTTACTCCGTGTTATAGCTAGTACTTCTTGTGTTGGTATCATTGCTTTTAAGTCGTCACTGTCTAGTTTGATGCGTGACAGTGCATCTGCGTTCGTATTAATTTTACCTCGTTTGTAGACTATTTCGAAATCGTAATCGGACAGATCTAGTCTAATTCTAGTCATTTTCGACGATGGGTTTTTATGGGAAAATAGTGAAACTAGTGGTCTATGGTCAGTTACTACTATGAATTTTCTACCGTAGAGATATGATCTGAAATAATTGGTTCCCCAGTGTATTGCTAAGAGTTCTTTTTCTATAATTGGTTTATTTATATCGTGTTTTTGTAGTGATTTGCTTGCATAAGAGATTGGTAAATCGTGTCCTATTTCACCTTGTGATAGTACTGCGTTGAAAATTGCCATAATTGCCATAATTGATTATCTGTTATTAAGCATATTAGTTTATTATCTGTTCTTCTTTCCCCGGAGGAGTCGAATTTTGTTCCTCCGGGTCGCCCTCGTTTCCCTGTATGTAAGTTATTCGAGTAGGGCTACCTTGTCTGTTATTAATATTTTCTGCAAGCATTTTAATTGCTGTTGGTAATGACCGTGGATCGTTTCTGTTGCTTCGGTTCTTGTTTTTGTAGTTTGGTTGATAGTGATTTGAGTTGTTGACATCTCATCTCACTGCTGGTTAATTTGCATTACTTCTATTCTACCATGCTTAATGTATAGTGTAACGTAATGACAAATTTGCAAATGTTTCTCTGGTGTGTACTTTGGAGTTGACAATAAGTTTATTTGTTCTACTGTTGTTATTATTTATTGTTGTATTGTTGTACATATGTATATTTCTGGTTTTGGTGTGTTTTTTTTTTTTTCTTTTTTTTTTTTTTTTTTTTTTTTTTTTCTTTTTATATATATAATTATCTAATTATAAATTTGTTATAATGGGTTCTTGTGTATGTATATATATCGTTTAGACAGTTTTATTCTAAGATTTCTGGATAGGATTTTGGATAGGCCTTATTTATTTTGGATAGGCCTTGTTACAGCTAGCTTATCAATGTCTTTTGAATTTACTATATGTATAAAAGTAGGGCCACATAGTTCAGAGGCATGACGAAATGAAAATACTTTTGAAAGAATCTCGTAATGATTTATATTAAAATCACGCTCCATGCATTCGTACGGCAAATCTCGGCCATGATGAGTCTCAATAGCCACCGCCAATTTATTCAAAATGTGTACCATAACTCTCTGGGCGTCTTCCTCATGAATTCTTTTGATATATTGTCGGTGTTGCCGTATGGTGGTCGGGAAGTGCTATTCGCAGAATTTCAGACGGTGATTGTAGCTCGTCAAGTGGTCTTGCATACCATGCTCATCAGAAATAAATTCGCATAACTCACACTGGAACCTCGCATATAAGTCACCAGGGCCTTTAAGTACTTTGATTACATATTCAACGCCTATTAGTCCCAGTACTTCGTCATCACTTGGATTGGAGCTAAATATTTTTGTTGCAAATGTTGGCTGGACTGGTTTGTGCATCTTAGGGCTATCTTCTCCTGCTTTCGTCGGTGCTGGTTGATGGTTAGTGTATGTTCTCGTAAATCAGGTTGGTGGTTGCAGGATCGGTGTTCTTTTTCCTTTTAGCCGTTTGTGCTCGGTAGGTCCGTAGTTGGCAGGATCGCCATGTGGTAGTTTATGTCTGTGTTTAGGTGCGAGTTCGTAGTCCGGGTACTCTTGATTAGGAAGCGAGAGTGCGCCGTAAAAGTTGGCCACAAAGGCCGCAATGTTTTCCCGAGTGAAATAAGCAAACAAACGCGTCGCTTGATCTCAGTACGAGAAGTTGCCTTTATTTTCCGAAAATTAGTTCTTATATAGTAAACTTACAAACTGTTATACGAAGGGGCAATTCCAGTGCTCCTCCCTCTATTTCCAATATTTTCTCGTTGCACCAATCACGACGCGGGTCAAAACTGACAACGCGGCAGTTTCCCAAAGTGGGCCAGCGCCCTGCGTTGACCTGCGGTAGGTCGGGTCGTGTTGCCTGCGCGATCGGTGCAAGTGCCCACATATGTTGTGACATGTGTCGCTTGTGCAAGTGCAGGCCACTTGAGTGACGCCGGCGTTCTTGTGCATGCGACACTTGACACTTGCAAATGTAAACAAACAAAGTGACGTGTGCGCCGATCGCTGCACGTTGGTCTTGCCGATTGGCTTGTGCGCTATGGTGTTGGCATAAGTGGTCACGCGGTACCACTACAACAGTCTATTTTATAAAATAACTAAAGGAACTACTCCATATTGTTTGTAATATTTATCACAAAATAACAAAACAACGAGAAAAGAAATAATTAAAAACTAAATAACAACGAGAAAAGAAATAATTAAAAACTAAATAAAATAACAAGAGAATTCAGAATTCTGATACATTAACTGTTTAAAAAAAAATAATATATCACATTTATCCACTGAGAGAGAAACAAAAATAGTGACGTAAATATTGCATACAAATTCAGTTTTTATTCAACTTAATATTACGGTTTTTATATTAAAATTTGTACTCTCAAATTGCGACCCGTCGTACAGATGCAGTGGGAAAAAGTCAGAAAACAAATTTGGAAAAAATAAAAGGCCTGTTAAAAAATGCTTCCAATTAAAAAAGAAGGATAAGATTGAAAAATTAAATGCCCCTTCTTCTGATATCCTGATAGATGAGACGAAATGCATAGACCTTTCGAGAAAATCTGTGTTTTTTAGAATACCTAGTTTAAAAAAAAACATTTCTAGGAAACATTTATATTAAACAGTATCTAAAAATACATTACTGAAAAGGGGTATAAGAACCCGTTGGTACAAAAAATGAAAACAAAAAAAATGAAAGCATCGGCTTTGGCATCGGCCAAAAAAGGCCGATTCTTTTTTTTTTTTTCTTTTTTTTTCTTTTTTAGACCTTTCGAGAAAATCTGTTTTTTTTTGGAATACCTAGTTTAAAAAAAACATTTCTAGGAAACATTTATATTAAACAGTATCTAAAAATACATTACTGAAAAGGGGTATAAGAACCCGTTGGTACAAAAAATGAAAACAAAAAAAATGAAAGCATCGGCTTTGGCATCGGCCAAAAAAGGCCGATGCCGATTCTTTTTTTTTTGGCCGATGCCGATACTAGCCGATACCGATACCAATTTTATTGGCCGATACTAGCCGATGCCGATTAATCGGTCGGACTCCACATTGGCTGGTATTTTAAATTCACTTTGTGAGACCAAGGAAGTGTTTCTACACTTCCTTGGTCTCCATAGTTGAAATGGTTCCAAGGTTTTCCGGTAAGGGAGGCTCGAGCAAGCTTAGCCCGTTTCTTCCTAAACCGGGTCAGGTACAGAGAAAGAGTGACCCTCTTAGTCTGTATTTCTCTGATCTTCCTCCCCACAACTGCGACAGTGATTTTTTAAGGGTATTTGTATTGAGCGAGTAAATATTTGAACAGCGATGGTGGGTTTCTAAAGTTGTACGTCTTTTCTGAACGAGTTGGGAAATTCTTTTCCTGCTAATTTTACTCTTCGACATTTGCCATTTTCAGCTTAGAGGGCAGCTGCAGAATTAATAATTTTATATACTTTATTAGTTATGGAATAACATTATCGAATAAAATATAATACTGTGCGACAAAAAACCACTTTTTTTGAGACCCATCCAAAAGATTATATAGGCCTGAGACTAGCGGTTACAGTTTTTTATTTTCTGATCCGATGTCCCTTAAAAAGGATTTTACAATTTTAAGGACATAAATATTTCAAGGAATTTATTTAAGTTGTGCTATTTATTTATTTAAGTTGTGCAATAATGAAGATATGGGTATCAGATGGATGAAGAAAATTGTCGCTTTTAGACTATATTTATTATTTAAAACTTTCAAGACTAAAATATGTCAGTCCTTACTGATGTATCCTTCAAGTTTTCTTACGAATCCTTTTGGAAAAATTATATGTTTTGGTTTTTAGTTTATGTATGCCAATTGGTTCACAGTTAAAAAAATAAGTTTCCATTTATGCGCAGGAATTTTGTATGGAATACGCAATACTTGTTTGTCTACGAGATTAGATAGAAAATAGAAAATTTATTCATAAAGAGACAAGTTTTTTCTTTTATTTGGTACCCATACCTTCATAATTGCATAACCGCAAATATTTAAACAAATCTTTGAATTGTGTATGTGCTTGAACTTTAAAGTTCTTTTAAAAGGACAATGTATCAGAAAATGAAAAATTCGGGTATGCCATGTTACCTCTAATTTTACGCCTATATAATCTTTTGGATGGGTCAAAAGTACTGCCGCATCCCATTCCAATACTCTAACCAGCTGAGCCCTGTCATTGATTTAACGGTTCAAGTGATTACACCGTGCGACAAAAATCAAAAAATTTCAAAACACACGAAAAAATGGATATATGTACTCGCGAATCTAGGAGCCAAATGTAGTAAAACTGCGTTTTTAGTTTTCCTCTCTGACGTCAGGATTTTTGTTTAAAGGACTTTGAAATTTCAAGGACATGTTCTTCTTTAGGATAAACTAATGAAGTTAGAAGGACGAAATTCGAGGATGTGGTAGTGTACATATTAGTCCTTAAGATAAATTTTTTTCAAAAAAAAATATTGGAAATTTCCAAGGATATTCAAGGATAAAGGTTTAAAAGGACACTTTCAATACCTCTTCGTCCTTTTGCACCAAAACATTAAATTTTCTAAGATTCTAAGGATTTTTCTCTTTCATTTGATACCCATATTGTTATTCTACAATGCGCTCAATTTTTAAAATAATTTTTTTAAATAAACATGTCCTTGAAATTTTAAAGTCCTTTTAAAAAAAAATCCTGACGTCAGAGAGAAAAAATAAAAACGCAGTTTTACTACATTTGGCCCCTGCTTTCGCAAGTATATCGATTTTTTCGTGTGTAAAATTTGTTGTTGCACGGTGTTATGAAAAGTGAATTTTAAAACTTCTGCCCTTAGTTTGGCAGTCTGTATCACAAGTAATGAAACCATTATGAATTGCTACTCATTTACTTATAGCGTCAAGTAAATTATTTGGCTATCAAGAAGGTCCAACTCAATATCGCTACTCAGCCTGAAACAATGTTTAAGCTCTGCAATAATGCTTGTTATGTCTGAGTTCGAAATTTCAATTTAAGCAGAGTTCACATTTTAAACGATAAACGTAATTACAACTTTTTTGTTGGGCACTGTGCATTTTTATTATGATTTTCTCTTAATTTTTGTTGCACGTCCAAGAAATTATTGATATTGTTGTAATCCTTGCCGGATTACCTTGATGGCGGATACATGGCGAATGCGACTGTGGAACGGTGCTGCAGTTTCCTGCATTAAAACGCATCGGTTCGACGTCCAGCTGCGTGCAGGTGCAGGGACTTTTAAGTAATTTTCATTATAACAATGGTGAGTGCGTATACAACGAAATAAAACAAGATATACATATATACATTGTATATGTATGTACGAGTATATGTAACAAAAGCATCATCAAGCGGAAAAGTGAAAAAACTGCGCAGCGTTTTCCGAGCGCCTTTTATGACAGTTTAAGGGTATATTTAATATGAAATTACAGTTATGCTTAATACCGCGTAGGCGTGTGTGTGTGTGTGTGTGTGCAGAGCAACGCAGCGCACAACAACAACAATTTTTATTAAAACGTGATTTTCGCCATACACCTACGCACAGTTTCGCACACACACACACACACACACACACGACAGGCACATAAAAGCGCTCGAGGAAACAGTGGTTGTAGGAAAGCGTGTAGCATATTTATAGGCGCACATGTGAGATGCGGCAAGGTGAGGCGGCGAGCGCATATTTAAATGGGCAAAAATTATTGCAGCAGCCAGAACAACAACAACAACAACAGCTCAAAATCCATGCAATTGCAACTGTAATCACGCATTAAGTTGCAACGAATGGCAGCGCACAGGTGTGGCTGTGGCTGTAACGCATCGAAATTGTTTTTGGGCAGCATTTTACTGTCGTTTCTCTCGTTGTTGTTGTTGTTGTTGTTGTGGTATTAAGTGCACGCACGCATGGTCATTATTTATGGTGGAATCCGTGCAGTAATTTCGATTGATTGTGCGTGCAATGTGGCGGCCGGCGTGCGTTACGCATTGGCAGGCGGCAAAAATATCAAAAAGCAATTAAGTTGCCAGTTAAAAATCATTATTATGCAAATATCGCTGTGGTTGGTGTGGCGTTGTTGCTGTTAAAGGCTTCAAAAAGCATGACCGCCAATGATTGACACATGTGTGGCGCTTGTTTATTGGTGGGGAACCATTTATTGGTGAGTTGAAAAGTGCCCAAAGCAAATGTTTTTCATAAAAACCACTAAATTAGAGACGAGTCACAAATGCATGCAATTTAAAATTGCACTTTGCTCGGACCGTTAGATTTAAATTTGGCCAATACATCAATTTGGACAATAAATTTGTGATTATTGCGAAACATTATCTCACACTATTTTTCACTTCATTCAACTCAGTATTTTAATGTTTAATTTTTTTTTCCATTTGGTATGCTAACTTTTTATGTAAAACGATTTGTTACAACCTCTTTTTTCAATTTCTAAAAACAAATAAAAAGTTATTAAAATTAAATATAAATAAATACAAGAACGAAAAACAGCGGCAACAAAAATGAAATTCGCGTTATAAGGAAAACACGCCGCTGGCTCAATCGTATTCAATTATAATCACACAAAAGTGTAAATCGTATTAAAAATCAATTTGCAACACACTCAACACACATTTTACATAATAAAAATTAAAAATACTTTTGGCATATTTGCTCGTTTTTATAACAACTTTTCGCTTTTTTGTCTACAGAGCTTTTTCACTTTTCGCCACATGGCACAGTGATTCGTTCCATAGACAAAATTCAAAAAATTTATAGTCTCAGAATTTAACGATTTTGATGTAATTTGAAAACTCCAACTAAGAAAATCCCAAAAAATCTGTGCAAAAAATTAATTAGTGTCTGTGCAAAGGCGGCTCAAAGTTGCAACTTTTTTCACAAAAAATTTAAACATATATTTTCTATTTTTTAGTCTATTGAGTAAAAAAAAAATTGTAAAAATACATGGTTGCCAAGAAGTTGCTGAAACTTTCAATATATATTAAGAAATGATGTGGCCATTTTCGCTTTTAATATTTTCTCAAAATTTGCAAAGCTTAGTGTTTTACTTTACTTTTAATTCAAAATATTTTTCTAAATTAAAAATCTGAAAATTGGCCAAACTTAGAGGAAAATATCTAAAAAGTATGTGAAAGTATGTTCCTGGATTTTTTTTCATTTTAAGAAGCATTCTTTCTTTGTCGGATAATGTAATTACATCCTCCGATATCTTCCGATCTCAGAAAATAATTGAATTTGAAAAGTGGTCTAAACACGTATTTTTCGACAAAATGTATTTTATTTATCCCTAAAAGTATGCAATCAGCATAAAAAAGGAAAAATCTGCATAAATTCAAAACATGCATCTATTATTATCGTTTTTATTGTAAAACCAGAGGGTCCTGAGACAATTTCTGTTACTCTTTGGAATTATCAATGTTGATGTTACCGATGAAATGTAAAATCTGAAAAATCTAGCCAACACACTCGTTGCTATAGCTCTCCAAAAATGACGAAAATTGCAAATTTAAGTCTTAGACATTGCCAAACTACAACAGTTTAAGAAAAACAAAATGGAGATTTCAATTCAGCAGACCATGGTTAACTAGTGTACCAAATTTTATGAAGAAGGGACCACTCCTTCTAATTTTGTCCCGCGGTTGTATGGAGTCGAATCACTGTGCATGGCGAGGAAAAGTGCGTCACGCATTGCAAAATTTAATTAAAAAATAATTTAACAAACATTTTCATCATTCTCTGCCAATGCCGAAAACTTTTAGGTGCGTGCGTAAAAT
The DNA here is from genome assembly GCA_964056695.1 of Melieria picta. Lineage (NCBI taxonomy): Eukaryota > Metazoa > Arthropoda > Insecta > Diptera > Ulidiidae > Melieria > Melieria picta. Next base: position 13,608,911 of record OZ057400.1, read on the forward strand.
GCCAAAAAAAAATTATTCCTGCATGCGGTGCGCTTTGGTATTGGAAAATGGGTGTGCTGCTAAATGGGAAATGAGCGAAACTGCAGTCGGTCGACATTGGCGCTTAAATGCAAATATTGAAGACATCAGCATAATGCTGGAATGAAGAAAACTTTTTAAAACTGAACTAAAGCAAAACTTAAAGAGATATGGATAGCAACACAACATAGGACGTAACTCTATCAGTTTAGTGTTTTTGATTTCACGAAGCGTTGACTAATGGGTAGACTTGCGAAAAGACTGACCCTGCCATACAAAGACCATTGCTTGTCGTTTTGGAAGGAGAAGAGGAAGCAAAAGATCAAGATGTACATTATAGAAATGGAAGAAATAATCTTTCAGATAATGTGTCAATGTCCGTACTTGGCTAAGAAAGCACTTGAAATTCTAGGCTCGCTCTCTCTTACGAATCTTACTGAGCTTTCTATTCTAAACGACAAGGAGATAGCAAGGTTTATGTTGAGTTTCTCCATAGAGTTTGTACTCACTGGTGCTTGGGGTTCAAATATCTGTTTGTTGCACAAATTCTGCGTCGCAAATATAATTTCAAATGGCATTTGCCTCAAAAGTTGTGTATGAACACCCTTCTCCCAAATGGAATTCTATGTGTGCTAGGTAGGTAGGTTGTAGTGGCTGCCTCTGTATGAGACGCAATGAAGCCCACAAATTCCACTCGTTTGAATTGTGTATGCAGCACTGTCTTTTGTAATTCTCATCTGCTTCATTTGGAGAGCGATAGAAGAAGACGAATGTTTCACCAGCCCTAGCTAGGAATCGAACCTAGGGTCTTTGGTGTAAGAAGCCAGCATGCTACCCGCTGGACCGTCGAGGCCGGCACTATGTGTGCTACTGGTTACATTTGATCACAGGACACGAGGGTCACGAGGGCAACCAACAAGTGGACGGCTTTGTATAAAGAAGTGTAATGCGTCCACTGCTAAATAAGCTCCGAACTATTCTGTGAACTTTCCAGAGAACACATACAAGAATGGCTAAGAAAATGGGTAAATCAAAATTTTGTCGAGCAATGGACCAACAACAATATACCGAATCATTCGAGCGCTATGGACGTAGCCTTCCTGGCCACCATCACATCATGAATTAATCAGCAGTATGAAACTACGTCAGGCAAGGAGGAGTATTCTCAGACAGAGGAGTATCTAGAAAACTCCTCATGACGAAGAAGGAAGACCTTCCAGATCCTGATTAGATACCTTACTGATCATTGTTCATTGATCTATCATTTCAATATAATGGAAATTTCTTCTTTGGATGTATGTAGGAAATGTAATCAGGCATCACATACTTCCATAGATGTTCTCTGTGGTTGACCTGTACTCGGCAAAAAAAAGATTTCTCCAGTTAAGGGTGGCAACCTAAGTCTCGGAGAAGATTTGGAATTAGAACATCAGACTGCAAAACTATTGAAATGCCTCAACCTTGAGGGTTAAACCAAGTCTTGCACAACAGATCACCACCGGTCGCGGTGCTTAAAAGCCTTAAACAATAATAATAATAATCCTTCTTCTTTACAACGGTAACCACGAGTGCAGACGTTGTTAGGCAACTTTAGTCTCTCTGTGTGTTCCATAAGCACACAAATTAAATACCTATTAGGTATCTAGTGGGCATCCTAGTGCTGATGAAGTTCTGGCCTAGGTTGAATGTCTATCTGGATCGTCTTTACTGAACTAAAATCCGGATTGCATACGAATAATGTAAGTAAGTTTAAACTGGTTGGGCTCAAGGCCTCGCATAGACTCCATTCGAGTACTTAGAGTTACCAGATGGATGTCCTTAACTTTAAGAGTAACCGAACGGATCTGTAAATACATGAACCGGCCTCAGGCGGCCTCGATAGTCCAGCGAGTAGTGCGCCGAGGCCCTAGGTTCGATTCCTAGCTCGAGCTGGTGATACACTCGTCTACTTTTATCGCTAACCACATGAAACAGATAAGAATTGTAGAAGTCTAGGTCCATTCCCCAATCCACCTGAAATGTGTGTTGTAACTAGTGTCCGACCGAATATTCGGTTTCGGTTTTGGTTTCGGCCCAAATAAGTGGTTTCGGTTTCGGTTTCAGTTTCGGCCAAAAAATGGCCGAAAAGCCGAAACCGAAACTTTTTGGAAAATTTATTAAAATTTATTATTAATTTATATAGTGAAAGGAGGTGTAATTTGGATGCCACCACTGTAAATAAACTTTTTTTTAGCATATAATATTAAATGATTTAATTTTGAATATTAGCGAGTAAGGTATGAAAGGGTGATTTTTTCATGTTTATGTTTTTGAAAAATGAATAAATTGTTTTTATTAATAATTAATTGTTGAATAATTGTTGAAAAAAAAATGCTTGATATGGTGATTTTTATTTTAACTAGAAAGTTTCGGTTTCGGTTTCGGCCCAAAAAAGTGGTTTCGGTCGGACACTAGTTGTAACACATGTTGGAAAAAACAGTGTTGCCTACACATTTCAAAAACAGGTGAAATATGATATATCACACTCCTCTCCTATCCCCCATGGCCATAGTACAATGGTCCAACAATGGACTGAGTGCTATGGAAAGCTTGTAGCCTTCCTGTCCACCATCACATCACCTCACACAAATATATGAACTTTTATAGAGGACCCTAATTTCTATTAATTTTTCTATTGAATTTCTATTGATTTTTGTGGCAAATTACTTTTTTTTTGTACAATTAAAATTAATTTAATTTTTTAAATTATTTTGAAAAATAGTTTTTAAATATTGAAAAATTCGTATATTCAGTCCAAAAAATGTCTATAATTTAATAGTGTCTTACATTCGCATGTAGGGCGCAGCGGCAATGCCGTTCGAAAAAATGCGCTCACGCGTACAATAAGAATTCCAATAAAATGGCGATTAATGAAAAATAAAGCGATTTTTGTAAAATTTATTGGTAATTGAAATTGTAATTATGCGTAATTGATGTGCGAAACACGTACACGTTGAACGTATTTGCATATTTTTTTCCGCATGACTAAGATTGCTGCGGCACAGGATTTTCCAATAACGACACTCTTTGCAATTACAAAAAAGTGTATTGCACTTGCTAGTGTGTATGTGTGTCAGTATGTATCTGAGTGCGTACATGAATTGAAAATATTAAGCAACTAATTAGATGCAAATAGGAGCCAAAAAAACAAAGGAAATTAATAATTAATGAAAATTGACAGCTGCTAATAAGAGCAGGTGGATGGATTTTGCGTTTGTATGTATGAATGAATGTATGTAGATCTCTTTGTGAATATGTGAAAGTGGATGCCTGGAAGTGATACAAGTATACTATATACAGTGGTGGACATAGGAGGGTGGGAGGGGTTGCTGATACAAAATATGGTTTCAAATGGTATTGGGCTCAAAAGTTGTACGCAAAACCACCCCTAAATGAAATCCTGTGTGCGCCACTGACAATATATATGAAATCATTAAATGGCGGAATTTTTTAATTGACTTAAAAAACTGGCAGAGAATGTGTTCACTCGCTTGGAAATGAATTTGAAATGGAATTGTTTTTTAAGTAATATTAAGGTTTTTAAACAAATTGTTTTTATGGCACTTTCATCGAAATGGAATTGTTTTTTAAGTAATATTAAGGTTTTTAAACAAATTTTTTTATGGAACTTTCATCGAAATCAAATTCTTTTTTAAGTAATATTAATTAAGAGAGACATTATGTAGTTAAATAATGAAAATATAAAAAAAAATATTTTATAGTTGGAAAACATTCGTAATCCACTGGCTAAAGGAAAAACTAAAGCTCTGGCTAAGTGATCAATTAGTGAAATATAATATTTAGTTTGCTATTTATTTCATTCCATCAGTTTATATTGAACATTAATCAGAGACCGTAAATAACGATTATGGCACTTTTTTTTTTAAAATTCACACTGAATGAATCATCAGAGTTATGTTATCAATATTTTATATTTAAATCTTATTCTTCACTTTTTATTCCTCTACTTTATTTTTTGTTGCCATATTCTATTCGTCAATACTAAATTTTAACTCCTTTCAAATCACTTCCGCAGTCTATTCGCTCTCGCAATTATTCATAGAATGGCAATGTAGCCGCAATAAAATTGAGACATGCTTTTGCACTCTACACAAAACACGGACATCATTATCCTTGAACAATTTCTACAATACCCACACGCCCTAAGAACCACCAACAACAGTAACAACATCTCCAGGGTGTGAGCGACGATTTTCGTTCGCTCGCTCACAATTTAAACAATAACAAATAAATGAATTGCAGTTGGCGTAAACTTACTTGTCAACAACCAGCTTAGTGAACACCAGATCCCGCTTATAATAGACTGGATTGTTGTGTTCGTGATTCACGGCTTTGTCCATAAGCGGATGCGAGCGTATGAAGTTCAGCACCGTATCGGGCAGATTTGAGGTATCGTTGACACAGGTGCCGGGCCGGGGATCCGGAACGCGCGAATTCAACACCGGCAGCCAAGCCGAATTCGACGATGATTGTTCCTTGAATTTGCCTGTAAACAATTTTACAAATATTATAAATATGACAAAAACATGAAAGAAGAAGACAACACAACAAATGCGAAAAAGGTAAATTAAAAAAAAAATGCGTAACAAGTTACAAATAAATAGCACCAAATGTTGACGATACAATTGCGTTTGCGGTCCACAACAACTGCTACGCATCGCTGCAGTGCTTTCACGAGTAGGAAGCAGTCAGCAGATAATCCCAAAACAATTAAATAAATTTCCCACAATAAAACGACAATGCTCACAACACATCGACACAATGGCGAAACAAAATTGTATGTAAACGTTGCTGAGGCAAAATGCTGAGAAATTCAATGTGTGTTATAGGGTTGTCGAAAAAGTCTATTCGAATTTTGCTAGTCTACGCTTGGATGTTTGAAAAGTGTCTTCAGAAATATTTTTAATGAGATTCGTCATTAAATAGTTGGACTAAACTTATTCTGAGATGTCTTTGTTGTTCATCAGAATATTGCAACAGATATCGTTGATGATACACAAAAAAGTAGAAAAAACTTTGCTAGAAAGTTTTAATGTACAATTTACAAAGTCGGGATATAAGTACATTTGTGGTGTTTGCTACAGAACCTAAAAGGTTTCTCTTCTAGGAGAAACCTATACGAATTGGATTACGAAATAAAAAGTTGTATTGAGAAAACAACGAATGAAAAGTAGGACAAAGAAGGAATTGTAGTACCAATATTTCTTTGAAATATTTTTTAATTTTCAAGAACCAAGCATTCAAGCAAACTAAAAAGACCATAACAGAAATGATATTAATTTATATAACTAACCATTAGTCAGAAAAAAGAAACTTCTTCTAGCAGGTTAAATTTCAAAAGTAATTAGAAAAGTGGTACAATTGGGTCAAAAAGATGGACATTAAACTTTGATTTGAAATGTAGAACATATAGGAGGATGTAATTATCCTAAATAATGGCTTAACACTAGAATGCCCTACTAATCCAACCCTTCTTAAATGCCCATTTGAATTCAACAAACAACGTTTTTTCTTAACATTTTTTTATTTTGAAATTTTTTTTAAATTTTTTTAATTTTTTAAAATATTTTCAAGAATATTTTCAATCTTGTAAATAATTTGATTCAAAATATACTGAAATTTACGGAAGATTTGTTTTCAGAAAGCCATGCAATAAATAATTAAAAACCTCAATAGTCAGTTTGACTCCCTTTTAAAAAAAGTGCCTGATGATTCTTTTCGAAAAGTCCACAAACAGGGCAAAAATGGTTTCCAACGTAGAATTGTCTGAACTTTCGAAACCTTTAAATAAACTTTTATGAAAAAAATGGAAGACTAATTTAAAATTATTTATAAAAAAAAACATGGTTTTCACATCAATAATTTTTTCTTTCACTAAGTTTGAATCAAAATCGTAAAAAATAAATGTAATTATTAAAATTTGAACGTATTTGAACTCTTAACTTGAGCATGGAATAATTTTTTTTTTTAAATTCAAGATGGCGCCCCAATCCGAAAATAGTATGCTTTCTCTATATTTAGATATATTGGTAGTTATTTATAAAATATTTCAAACCAAATGAACATAAATAAAAATTAAATTATTTGCACATTAGTGCCAAATTTTTCAATTCCCAATTATTTTCTATTAATTGAAATTTAAAGCCCAAACAACAACAAAAAAATTAAATAAAATAGAAACAAAAATTAAATTATTTATTTATTTATTTAAACCATTTATTTAAACAGACAATTAAACAATTTATTTAAAAACAGCACAATTTTCATTTGCACCAAAAAGATCCGTCAAAAAAAGTCTTAAAAAAACATCCATTCAGGCACTAATGGGAATTAAGGGAATTAAGTTGATTAAGAAGAATTTAAATAATAAAAAGAAAATAATATATGTATATAAATAATTATGTAAAAATTAAAAAAAATTAAATTTAAAATTATTTCATATTATAATTTTAGTGTCAGTTCGTCAAAACAGAAAAACCATCAACTTTCTTGACAACCCAATTTTTTTTTCAGAGCGCTAGTAGACTTTTGATGTACTGTTTAGTGTAGCCAAGTGGCGGGCAAAGAGGATGGGAAGCGTAGTTTGAGCAGCGACAAAGCCACCCAACGTTAACAAACACACACACACACGCACAAGTAGACAGACAAAGAAGCGGATCAGGCGACAAACGACACAGTAAAGCACTTTGTCGCATACGAGTATGTGTCTGTGTGTGTGTGTGTGTATGAGTGTGGTGGATATGACAACGGAAACGTTGCGCTGGCGTGTGGATTGTGGTTGCGTAGGTGAGCTGATAGGCATGTACGTAGTTAGTTGCTCGAAAGCCGAGCGGGCGGCAATGCGAAGATAGGACAGGATATTCATAATCCATCAAAATGGATTTTCTAATGCGATTTGTGCACTTTTTCTCTATTGGTTGCTTTGCGCTGTTTTCGGGTCTTGCCACTTGTGAAGCGGAAGTGCAGCACAACAACTCAAGTGAAACACACATGCAAATGAAACAACAAAATGGGTAGTGCGGAAATGTGCGTATGTGTGTGTGTGTGATTTATGTACATGTGTGCTTTGGTTACTCGATACAAAATGTATATGGTGCTCATATTTTAGTGTTGTTGCCTAAATCTGTGCGATAGCATCGCATGACACTTGGGGGTTGCCGCTGCGGCAGCTGGCGTCGAGCGTTCTTGGTTGGAATCGGGTTGTAGTTGTGCCGTCGTTGAACGGAATAAATGTGAAATTTCCAAACAAAATGCTCAAAGGATTGCAGCTTTGATTGTGGTGTGTGTGCGTGTGCGTGTGCGCTGCTGAGTGTTTCCAATAACAATTTTGCAAGTAGATATATTTGTATATAAGTTTCACAGCAGACTTATGGGGACAATAAGGCTGAGCTTCTTGACTGGGTCCTACAGTTTTGTACCGATTTTGAGTGATGGGGTTGGGAGCCGTTTTGATGGGCTGGTCCCTGGTTTAGTTTGCTCGTGGAAATGTGTCTTGTAAAATTTCTTCGTGTGATTTGAGTTCCGATGCACTAAGAACTAAGACGCTTAGTCTAGTTTTTTTTTTTAGAAAGTTGTCTTGTGAAGTTGCTTTTTCTAGGTTTGCTTTTATCAAGATTCAAACCCATGATACTCTGATCCTCTGTGTTCTTGGGAACTTAGCAATGAGCTACGAAGTCTGTCTCAGTTTACTTTTAGAAGCTCTTTTAGCTGCCACCCTAACCTATCCTAACCTACTTTTAGAAAGTTGTCTTGCGATAAAACAATTAAACAAAAAAAAACAATTAGTATTACTTGTGTCGATATCCCATGACCCTCTGACTTCTGTTCTAATCGACTACTACTAGAAAGTTGTTCCATGAAATTGTTTCCTTAGTGCTACTTGTGTCGATATTGAATCCCATGACCCTCTGACTTCTGTTCTAATGGACTAACTGTTGAACCATGACGTCTAGTCCAGTTTTCTCCTAGAAAGTTGTTCTGTGAAATTGTTTCCTTAGTGTTACTAGTGTCGAAATTGAGTTCCATGATCATCTGACTTCTGTTTTAATGGACTAACTGTTGAACTACGACCTCTTCTACTCTAGTTTACTCTAAGAAAGTTATCCTGCGAAATTGTTTTTTTTTAGTATTACTTGTGTCGATATTGAATCCCATGATCCTCTGACTTCTAATAGACCAACTGTTGAACCATGACGTCTAGTCTCGTTTACTCATAGAAAGTTGTTATGTGAAATGGTTTTCTTAGTCTTACTTGAAAGTGCTACGAAATTCAAACCCAAGACTTGTTCTAATGTACTAAGCGATGACCTACGACCTATGGTGTAGTTTTAATCTTGGAAAGTTGTCTTGTGAAATCGCACACCCACTTCAAAAGTGACACAACTCAAAATTTTTAATTTTCGGGTTTATGTGTTAATAATACTGTGCACAATGCATCTATCTACCAATAAGCAAAAACTCAGTATATTTTGTTGTTGTTAACTGTTGCCAAAATACAGTCAGTGAAGAGAGCTTCATGTCAAGAAGTTTGATGCTATTTGATTGCTGCTGCTCAATGCAAAAGAGTCCTAATTCAAATTGTGACACTTTTGACGAAATACATTTTTGTTTAAGTTAATTTTAAGTAAAGTTGTGACAATTTTAGTATATATTTTCAAATAAAAAAATTAATTTCGAATTTTCAAAATTTTTCTTTCAACTTTTTAACTGTCATTTATAATTATTAAATTCAGCAAAAGTGACATAACTTAAAATAATTCGGTAATTTTTGAATTAAAATATCATCAAAAAAGTCACAACTCAAAATTTTGGATTTTCTAGTGTAAAATAAAAAAAATCTTTGCAACTTATCCTAAAGCATAATCCGTAGATTTTCTATTAAACGGTCTATACGTTATTTTAAAAAAAATGTTTATTCAGCTCAAAAACAGTTTTTTGCGTTTCCTGAAAAATTAATCTGTAGGGATTTTCTACTAAACTGTCTATACGTTATTTTTAAAAAAAATTTTTTCAGCTCAAAAACAGTTTTTTGCGTTTCCTGAAAAATTAAAAATTTTGAGTTGTGTTACTTTTGTAGTGGGTGTTCGAAATTGTTTCTATACACGATTTCATATAAAAATATTACTTTCAAATAATTTGACTATTCAATTGCAACTCAAACCTATGCCAAACCTATTCTCACTGAAAATAATTGAACAGCTGTTCTCAGTGGCGGATTCAGTGGGGTTTTGGGGTTGAACCCCCCTCCCCCCCGAAATATTAGGATCGACTTTAAAACTACATACAAATAAAAAAGCATTTCTTGGCATTTTATGAATATTAAAGAATTACTTTTTGAAACCCCCCAAAATATTTTTCTGAATCCGCCCCTGGCTGTTCTGAAATAAACTTTAATATGAAGAATCCGAATTAAGCTTTTCCATATTTTCAGAAGAATCGGAAAATTAGGAATTAATTTTAGCTAATATCTTGACTTGAAAAGATATCCTTTAAAATTAAAATTAAAGATTAAAATGGAATTTGAAGCGAGGTCGATGACTACAATCAACCTGAACTAAGAGACTAACAAGAGCCTACGCGAAAATCTTAACCCTTTCAGAGAGAGAAGATGCCATACTCGTAGATCACGAGGTAAGGTTTTTTTTGTCCCATAAATAAATAAGAATACAATTTTTTACTACAACCTCAGGATATTCAAATTAAAGAGGAAAGAAATTTAGAAACAATTTCCACTAATTCAAAGCAATAAAATTTCTTAATAAAAATGCACTGCATAAACTTACCATTGAAGGCCGCCTGTACTTCGTTGATATGGAAACTGCACACTGCTGAGCCAATGAGGCCGTTGGTGCTGGTCGTGAAGGTCGCATAGAAACGCGTCTTATCCATGGGCAGCTGATACACCGATTGTATCTCGTTGAAGTAGAATGGGAATTCGCCCGAGATGCTGCAATTCAGTCGCGCCTTCAGGTAGGTGGCCCAGTTGTGCGCCAACAGATTTTTGCCGCCCACATCCTTCTTGCAGACGCGCGCAATACGCGAATAGACCGCCTTGCCGCAGTTGATGTACTCGACGGCCGTCTCGCGGAAGAAAAAGTACACATAATCGCCAATATCGAAGGAGCCAACGAAATTCGGTTCTGCCAAAGTAAAAAGTGAATCAATTGAAATTGAGAAACGCTTTAACTAAGCTTTAGAGTAAAATATAATCCTTTTCATTCTATTTGATTTATCTTGGCGACTTATGGCTTTTGTGGCTTAGCAGCGAGTTAGCTGCTGCTCGTGTTGTGTTATCAAATTCATTGCGTACTCTTCGCTGTGCAACTAAAGCGATTTCGCTTGGCCGCTCAAGTTGCTTCGCGTTGCCGTGTCGGGCGCGCGCTTTACAGCTTTTAATTAATTTTCAAGCTCAACTCGGCGCGCGCACTAATTGTATTAGCTGCGCCTTTCAAGTGAGCTGCGCTGCGCCCATTGTCGCTCGCTGAGTGTTGCCGTTGCTTTCAGCTTTTATTAGTGTCGCTTGTGGATAATGCAATATTTTCGCTGCGATTTTCGAGCTTGCTGAAGAACATAATTTAATGAAATTTTGCATAACGTTTTATTTTTTTTGTACTTTTCAACTTTAACAAGTGTTGATTTATTTCCAAGTATTTGCTTATTTTTTTTTGTACGCTCGCCTGTCTGCTAACCAGCCAAAGATGTTTTCTTTGTTTGTTATAAACACAATTTTCACACGCAATCTGCACAGTGGCGACAAGAAATTGTTGGAAAAAAATTTTTGTCTAAAATTTAACTTGCAACTTTTGCTAACTTATCAAAAACTACAATAAAATTGTTTGCATATGAAATTGTTGGAACAAAATTTTTGTCTAAAATTTAACTTGAAACTTTTGCTAACTTATCAAAACCTGCAATATCATTCTTTTGAATATGAACTAAGTTAAAATAAATCAGACATCTAACTTTAAGCACAAATTAATTCTGTCCTGAATCAATTTATATTCATATATAATTTAAATCGAATTATTTCTGAACCCTTAATTTAACTTTCAAACAACCAAAACTGAAAATCAACCATGAGATGATGAAAGTAGGGACATAACAGTTATAACGTTTATAGGAAAAAAGTTGGAAAATAACTGTTTCACTGTAACAAATATTTTAATTGTTACTTATAATTATTATTTTGAAATAATTATTTTTACATCTATGTATAACTATTATTCGTGACAAATATTTTTTCTGTTGCCTAATAACTGTTATCAGCAAGAAATATTTTTTCCACTGTTCGGTACCGTTTATTTTTTGAAAAATATTTTTTCCGTCATCGCATAACTGTTATGAGAGAAAAATATTTTTTACGTTGCTCGGTAACGTTTATTTTTGGAAAAATATTTTTTACGTTGCTCGGTAACGTTTATTTTTGGAAATATATTTTTCCGTTGCCAGTAACTATTATGAATGGGAAATACTTCTTTTACGTTGACTGATAACTATTATTTTGCAAAATATATTTTTTACGTTGAAAATACCGGCACACAAAAGAAAGAGAAGTCTGATCGGTGAATGCGACTATAAATTGTCTATGGAATTAGGTTCGCTGATCATGAATTTGATGCCAGACTAACACCATCACCCATCACTTTTCGAAAAATCGCAAATCTAAAATCAAATCAATGATTAAATTTTGTATTGTGTGGGTGGTTGGTGTCAGCCCCTTGTCCAGTACCCGTCCCGGTAGAAGGCGTAAGACTTAGGGAAGTCCTTAAATGTGGTGGATACCCAACTCTGACATCGAATTTATGATCAGCGAACCTATTTCCATAGAAAAAGTATAGTCGCAGTCACCGATCAGACATCTGTTTCCTTTGTGTGCCGATATTTTCAACGTAAAAAATATATATTGCAAAATAATAGTTACCACTCAACGTAAAAACAATATGTCCCATTCACAATAGTTACTGGCAACGTAAAAAATATTTCTCACAAAATAAACGTTACCGAGCAACGTAAAAAATATTTTTCTCTCATAACAGTTATGCGATGACGGAAAAAATATTTTTCAAAAAATAAACGTTACCGAGCAATGGAAAAAATATTTCTTGCTGATAATAGTTATTAGGCAACAGAAAAAAATATTTGTCACGAATAATAGTTACGAAATGGCGAAAAAAATATTTTTTCCCTCATAATAGTTATTGTCCAACATTTATAAATATCTCTTAAAAATGGGCAACGATCTACTTTCAACTTCATCATCAATGACTTTCCCATCCAAATTGAGTTTTAGCCTCCTAAATTATCTTTCTTTATTCTCAAGATCCAACTAAACCTAAAACTAAACTTTTTTCTTTATACCTTTTGTTCAGTTAAACCTAAAAGTAACCATAAACCTGTATTGACGTTATTCACTAACCAACTAACCCGAAGCTAGCAGATCCATAACGACCTTAACCCTAATTCCCAGAATTTTAAAAGTAACGTAAACCCAGAAGTGAGACTGTGTCAGGCTTATATGAGCTAAATTACTGAAAACATTTGTTTAAAAAGTACAAAAACTGTCTAAAATGTTAAATTTATTAATGCAATATAATTCTAACATTCCATTAGAGGATTACATAAAATAATGGAATCGATAATCTTTTGGATTTATCACCATTTGAAATCTTTAGTGAGACTATAAGGCTCACTTCTGAGAATTAGTGTTAAAACTTAGAGCTCACAGTTCAGTGTTATAACAATGGAAAGATTAGGGCTAATTTACCATTTTTAAGTATGTTATAAGACTTTGGTTACATAAATTAAATTAAACTTAAAAAAAATTAGATGCGATAGTTGGTGGTCGGCGGCGAAGAAGGAGACAGCATCTCCGGTGGAAGGGTCAAGGTGATGACCAACTACCAACTGGAGAAGGCACGCAAAGCAAAGCAGAGATGTCTAGAGAGAACTTTGACGGCAGGTCGTAATCCGGTAACGGGTTATAATGGCCAGTTAAGCAAAAGAACTTAGCCTTTAATTGCTTGTACTTTACTAGATCTAATCTCTGCTAAGCTTTAATGAGATAGATTGTAGGATTGCGTCTGTATGAGACACACTTAGGCCCGTTGTAATACCACAAATTCCACCCGTTTGAAATGTGTATGCAACACTGTTATTTTCAACATGCGTTACAATGCACATTTAAAACGGATGGGGGGAAGTGAGGGAGAGGACCTACAGTTCGAACGGCGGTTGTAGACGAGTGTTTCACCAGCCCAAGCTAGGAATCGAACCTAGAGCCTCGGTATGAGAAGCCAGCGCACTACTCGCTGGACTATCGAGGCCGGCTATAAGCCTTAGTAATGCTTGATACTAAATTACGAATTAAAATAAATTAAATTACTTTACGAATTAAATTAAGTGTACTTGCAGTGTACTGCAAGTTGACTTAATCTTACTTTACCTAATCTCCGCTTAGCCTAAATAAAGTTCAGAGTAACTAAGTGTACGAAGTTCGGTTATATAACTAAGCCTTAAGTTGATTTATTATACTTAATCTTACTTTACCTAATCTTAACTTAGCCCAGGCAAGACTAGATTAAACTGGCTGTCCCTTAGGCCTCACATAGACTCCATTCGAGTCCTTAACGCTACCAGATGGACATCTATGACGCACAGATTTATAAATATACGCGCTTTTGTAGAGAACCTCAATAGGGCTTTGGCCTTTGTTTACAACTTGGTCTAACTAATAGAGTCCGACCGATTAATCGGCATCGGCATCGGCAAAAAATCGGCATCGGCCTTTTTTGGCCGATGCCACATCGGCTTATTTTTCTGCTTTCATTTTTTTGTTTTCATTTTTTGTACCTACCAACGGGTTCTTATACCCCTTTTCAGTAATGTATTTTTAGATACTGCTTAATATAAATGTTTCCTGGAAATGTTTTTTTTAAAACTAGGTATTCTTAAAAATACAGATTTTCTCGAAATGTCTATGCATTTCGTCTCTTAATGTGGATTTAATGTGCATTTAATTTTTCAATCTTATCCTTCTTTTTTAATTGGAAGCATTTTTTAACAGGCCTTTTATTTTCTCCAAATTTGTTTTCTGACTTCTTCCCATTGCATCTGTACAACGGGTCGCAATTTGAGAGTACACATTTTAATATAAAAATCGTAATATTAAGTTGAATAAAAAACTGAATTTGTATGCAATATTTACGTCACTATTTTTGTTTCTCTCTCAGTGGATAAATGTGATTTATTATGTTTTTTAAAACATGTTAATGTATTAGAATTCTGAATTCTCTTGTTATTTTATTTAGTTTTTAATTATTTCTTTTCTCGTTATTATTTAGTTTTTTATTATTTTTTTTCTCGTTGTTTTGCTATTTTGTGATGAATATTACAAACAATATGTAATAGTTCCTTTTATTATTTAATAAAATAGACTGTGTTTTTGATTGAATTCATTCGTGTTATTTTTTCTATGTAATCGGCATCGGCTGATTTTCGCCCTTTCGGCCGATTAATCGGCATCGGCCAAACTCGCCCTTCCGGCCGATTAATCGGCATCGGCCAAACAATTTGGTATCGGTCGGACTCTACTAACTAATACCTATATCTATCGTCTAGAATGCTTCACAACTTATACATATAACTGTAAATTAAACACCTAACCAAATTTTCACTAACTTTCACCTAACTCAAACCGAACCTAACCTCAACCGATACTTAACCAAACAACAAAACTCAATCTAAATCTAAATTAAAAATTTAATCAAAGCAGAAAACTTTGTATATTTATGAACACAACAACTCAACAACGATTCCCAACTACGAACTGTTCTTTCACACTTTAGACAATTTCACAAACTATTCCACTGTCATTGCGTCACTATTTTATGGTGGTAATAGTTTTTGTTGTTTTTGTCATTGTTGTGTCTTATTCTGTGTGCTTATTGTGTTAAGCAAATTTAATTAGAGCCAAAAACAGCAAAATTATTAGATTTACAAGGCGTTGCGCGCTAGAACGAAAATTACAAGAAAACTTGTGCGCATTTGTTGTTGGTGTTTAAATGAAAAACACACAAAACAACAACGTCGTCGAAAACAGGCGCTCACACAGATAAATTCAGCTAAAACTGTCTCGCTGTTTGCGAATGTAAATTGAATATAAATTTTAAATTGAGAGAAAATGTTTAGTGAGGAAAATCACAGCAGTCAGCATGGCAACCAACGTCAGCGTCGACGTCGACGTCGACGTCGGGTCGAAGCGAACGAAACCATGTCGAGGCAGTGAACTGCTGTTGGCGCTTTGTTTTAAATTAGTTATGAAAATCGCATAAAAGTTAACGCATAAGAAAATTTAATCTGTTTTGACAAGTAACGAAAAAAACATGCGCCGACGTTGTCTTTGTAAATTTGAGTTAAAATTGAAGAAATTTGCTTTTTGGTGGCAGTTTTCATGAATACGAATACAGTTTAAAAGTGTTATATGGCTTTTAAAACTTATTCAGAGATAGACGAAATCAATCAAGCATAAGTTTTTTAAAAATTTAATACAAACAGGCAGCGCTGCCAAGATTGACAACTTTGTGTCTGAGAGTCCGATCTTAATACTCACTAAGCAACGGCACCGTAAGTGTCAAGTCCACAAAAACGAAAAAGGCACAAAGGAAAATTTCAATAAACAACTTCATACTTACTATCCAGCCACTTGGAATCATATTTGAGTGTCCGCTTGAATTTATACTCCAACCGCTTTGCTGTAATGTTGTACAAATCCGTGCGAAAGATCACCGTATCCGCTTTTGTGAATTCCGCATTTGTGCCCGAATACTAAATACAACAACAACAACAACAGATAAACCATAAAAGATGAAAACAAATCTTTTCTGTTGTTGCTCGATGACAAGTGAAATGGCGAAGGCAAACGGGAGAGATGAGATGGGTAGAAGTAGTAAAGGGGAAAAACTGTTTGTCAACATGATGAAATGTGCATAACATAAATGCGAAATGTCACTTAAGTACAGTTTCGGCGCTTGTCGCTGCCTTTCCATATAAATAAATAAATAAACAGAGGAAAGTGGCAGAGACAGTTGCTGTCAATATTTGTGGCTTGTGCCAGAACTTCATGCTCAAAGTTCTATGAAAAAAAATTAAATAAACAAAAACAAATTGGAAGTAAAATGGGAAAAAACAAAAACAAAAACTGCAAATGTCCTCAGCCCTGCAGCGTTTTGTCGTCCATTTCTAATCTGACTGTGATTATAAGTGGGGTTTTTTCTATTAAGCTTTGGTAAGCTGTAATCTATTCGTGATTGTTATTTATTTAGTGTGATTTATATTCGGATATGAATGCCACTCGCACTGTGGAGTGCAACAGGTAAATATTTTGTACAGGTTTGGAGAAAAAGGAAAAAAAATTGAACATGAAAATAAAAAATGTGCAAAGAGAGGAAGGTAGGAGGTGGACATTTTTATTTTTTATAATACAACAACTTACCAAACCAGGCAGACCGCCCGGATTGCCTTCTTCCACGTAGATGGCTGTTGAATTGTCCAAAGGATCATAGGGACACTTGGCAATGCCCAAACCAACGCCAATTACATATTCCGAACGCGGCAAATGTGTGAGGTTTGACTAAGAAGAAATTGAATATGAAGATTAATATGTAAAATCTAAAATCTATGAGTTATCTATGTCGCACATGCACTACAAAAGTGACACAACTCAAAATTTTTCATTTTCGGGTTTATGTGTTAATACTGTGCACAATGCATCTATCTACCAATAAGCAAAAGCTCAGTATATTTTGTTGTTGTTAACTGTTGCAAAAATACAGTTAGGTCTCTCTTCGTGTCAGAAGTTTGATGCTATTTGATCGCTGCAGCTCAATGCAAAAGAGTCCTAACTCAAATTGTGTCACTTTTGACGAAATAAATTTTTGTTAAAGTTAATTTTAAGCAAAATTCTGACAATTTTTGTATATATTTTTAATCATTAAAATTAATTATGAATTTTCAAAATTTTTCTTTCAACTTTTTAACTGTCATTTATAATTATTAAATTCAGCAAAAGTGACATAACTTAAAATAATTCGGTAATTATTAAATTAAAATATCATCAAAACAGTCACAACTCAAAATTTTGGATTTTCTAGTGTAAAATAAAAAAAAAAATTCTTGCAACTTATCATAAAGCATAATCTGTAAGGATTTTCTACTGAACGGTCTATTCGTTATTTAAAAAAAGTGTTTATTTAGCTCAAAAACAGTTTTTTGCGTTTCCTGAAAAATGAAAAATTTTGAGTTGTGTCACTTTTGTTGTGCGTGTGCGATGTGTTCCAGTAGTGCACACAGGGGGGTTTGGGGGATTCAAACCCCCCAATACAAAAATGACTGATACAAAATATGGTTTCAAATGGTATTCAGCTCAAAAATGGTACGCAAACCCCATTCCCCCTGACAGATGAAATCCTGTGTGCGCCACTGATGTATGCTAAATATGTTTGTAATCGACACTGATGGACTCCAATTTAGTTTTCTTGCTATTGCGTCGCTGTATTTATTGTCTTTCTAACAGAGATCCCCTAATTACACTTTCAAAAGACAATGTGATAAGTAAGATAGAGGTTAGAAAACTTAGAAAGAGTTGGATCCTTAGACAAAGTTAGGAAGGTACACACCATACATTAAATTAGCAGTTGATGTACGGATGGTACGAATACATCTGAACGAATGTTCAAAACATAAATCTTTTTCTAATCTATTTTGAGGCAACGAGATTTATTGAAATCATTAGGTTAAACGTAAAGAAAGCTTAGAAGGACTTGGATTCTGAGAAGAGATAAGGGATGGACAAACCACACGAGTTTACATCGAAATGATTTAAAGATTGTGCGAAGACATCTGAAGGAATGTTTAAATTAGAAAACCTTTTCGGTTCCGTTCTAAGGCAAAGCGATATATAGGAGTCATTCAATTTGGATTGTATCAAAGTGTAGAACAAAGGAAAGAGGCGAGAGAACATCCTTGCGGTGAGGCAGCTGATATCTGAGACGCGTTAAACTTAAACTTTACAGATTTGAGGCCTGAGACAGCTAAGTAAGCGATTTCAAAGCCGCCTAAGCAAGAATAATTCAACAATGTTGACCAAAGAATTATTCGGATACTGCATGTACACTAAATGAAATCTTTCCCTAACAACGAGGCAGTGAAAGCAATGAAGCATGATTTTCTTCTTCAACTGAGTTAAAAAAGTAGATACTTAAATCTCAACTAATCCCAAAGTGAATTTAGGTATTCTATATGCTAGCAGAAGTAGCACCTGCCGGGCACTATGGCTCTCCCTTTCCTTGAGGAAAACGCCATTTCTACTGTCCCTGAGTCGAACGTCTATTAGGCATCTCGTTGGAGTCATCACTGGACACTGCGCGATTGGATCCATGCTTATCAAATGGCGCTTCTCGTCCAGTGATGTCTGCAGAAGCTGGTGAGATGAAGAAGAAGTAGAAACGATTCAACACTTTCTGTGCCATTGCACGGCCCTGCAGGAACGCTGACTCCGTTCCTGACGGACCTAGTTTCGGATCTGCTCTCCTTTATTAAGAGGTCGAACTGGTTTGCCTCGGACTGAGACTGTTGGTTAGCTCCAAAGCAATTTAGGAAAGGATTCACAATGGGCCAATTCGGCCTTCGAGTGGAAATGCGGTCTCTGCGTAGCACACACCCTTCCCTACCTAACCTAATCTACTTACACAAATGTTCAGCTTTTTAGAGCGGCGCACGGGATTAGGTTAAATTTTTTAGACAGTCTGCTTGCCAATCGCTCAACTAGTGCACTCGAAAGGCTCCGAGGACTATTGTAATGTCAGGAAAAAAGTGAGTAGTGGTAGTGGTTGAAACCAATCCGAGCTTTAAATGAATTTGGCGTTGTCTCCCAAAGCACAGTGATTCGACTCCATACAACTGCGGGACAAAATTAGAAGGAGTGGTCCGTTCTTCATAAAATTTGGTATACTAGTTAATCATGGTCTGCTGAATTCAAATCTCCATTTTGTTTTTCTTAAACTTTTGTAGTTTGGCAATGTCTGAGACTTAAATTTGCAATTTTGGTAACGAGTGTGTTGGCTAGATTTTTTAGGTTTTACATTTAATCGGTGACGTCAACATTGATAATTGCAAAGAGTAACAGAAATTGTACGAGGACCCTTTAGTTTTGCAATAAAAACGATAATAATAGTCGTATGTTTTGCTTTTTTGCAGTTTTCTCAATTTTTCATGCTGATTGCATACTTTTAGGGATAAAAATAATAAATTTTGTCGAAAAATATGTGTTTAGACCACTTTTCAAATTGAATTATTTTCTGAGATCGGAAGATATCGGAGGATATAATTACATTATCCGACAAAGAAAGAATGCTTCTTAAAATAAAAAAAATCCAGGAACATACTTTCACATACTTTTTAGATATTTTCCTCTAAGTTTTGCCAATTTTCAGATTTTTAATTCAGAAAAATATTTTGAATTAAAAGTAATGTAAAAGCCTTAGCTGTACAAATTTTGAGAAAACATTAAAAGTGAAAATGGCCACATCATTTCTTAATCTATATTTAAAGTTTCAACAACTTCTTCGCAACCATGTATTTTTACAATTTTTTTTACTCAATAGACTAAAAAACAGAAAATATGTGTTTACATTTTTTTGTGAAAAAAGTTTCAACTTTGAGCCGCTTTTGCACACACACTAATTAATTTTTTGCACAGATGTTTTGGGGTTTTCTTAGTTGGAGTTTTACCTTTCAAATGACATCAAAATCATTAAGTTCTGAGAGGATACATTTTTTGAATTTTGTCTATGGAACGAATCACTGTGCAAAGGTGCGAAACCTACTATGCCCAGACAATCTGCTGCGGGGTTAGGTTATCAATAAATATTGGTTGGATAAGTTGGGTAAGGTTATACTGGCTGCAAGTAAGGCCACGCATAAACCCTATTGGGCCCTTAGCGATGCTAGTCAAAGTTCCTTTTAGGTGTGATTGATTAGTGAGTGATCTTTTAGGATGATAGTCGATTTTATGAATCGATAAATGGTGACAATAGTTAAATAGACGCAGACAAAATTTGAACTAAAATTTGATTAAATTTGAACTACAAATTGTATGAAATTTGAACTTAGAATTTGGTGAAATTTGAACTTAAAATTTGATTAAACTTTAATTAAAAATTTGATTAAATTTTAATTTGAAACTTTCGTAAATTTTATTATATTTGATTCAAAAATTTTATAAAATGTTATCCAGTAAAAGTATTACTCTGTAGTATTGCATTTGATCTTAGGACCAAAGTATATGTGGCCTTGAAGCAGCCTTACCTCACCTAATAACTTTAATTTGGGACACATTTCTTCCATTGATAGTAAAAGTATTATTAACCTGCAATATTGCATTTGGCCTTAAGACCGAAGTATGTCTGGCTTTGGGGGGTAACTAAATAACATCTGAATAGGACCATAAAACGTAAATATATATTTCCACATAAACATTTGAATCAATTTGATATTCCACTCCAATACATTCCCGTCTAATATTTATTCATTTACTTATTAAAGCCACTTAAACTTTGGCTTAGTAAAAATTAAAAAGAAATAAATGTGCACAATCAATGGAAATATCTCAACTGTCGGCAATATAAGTAAAACAGACAAAGCGTTACTTTCATGCATTGCCAACACATTGTAGCAAAATCCACTGACACACACACACACACACATACTCTCACACTGACACACGCCGACCGATGAAAGCATACGGAAAATATGTGTCAATTGAATGAAAATGTGTTGTCACTGTTACCATTTTTCACTGATTTCTATCATCTTCAGCACATACAACACACAATTCCCCACCAACAATAACAAACACACAGCCATACACACACGCACACACACTTACACAAATATATGGCAGGCAAGAAATTTTCCCTACAATGTCAGTGCGAAAATGGAAGGATTTACTTTGCGACGAGAGCGAAAAAAATTTAAACGAAAAGCGAATCTTTGCGATAACTTCAATCTGTCTCCTGCCAAAAGGAATACAAAACAAGAAAGGCAGAGCAACACGGACGGACAGACGAACGAACGAACAGATGGACGGACGGACGGACAAGGCGCGCATACAACGAATGTCGCTGTGTTGCGGCGTTTAAGTTGTAAGTTTTCCGTTCATACACATTTAATATTTTTTCACTGTCGCACTCGAGCTGACTGCGACACACAAATGTATGTCTGCCTGTCCTGCTGCCCCTGGGTCCCCCCCCCCCCGAGGAACACTTTATCGTGCGCCATTATGTGCTTCAATTGATACTTACGTAGATGACATAATCCTTGGGATTGTGCGCATTTGTGCCGCAAACGTAGAGCCTGTTGCCTTGTTGCATCGACTGAATGACGCGTATGTGATTTTTACAATCGAAGACCTAGAAAATACATGCGAGAGAATAAAGAGAAAGAAACATTATATGAATGCAGGCATTACTTGGTTGCTGTCATTTTAGTGAAAAATAAAACGAAAGAACGTTAGTGAATAGTTTATGCGCTGGCAGCGCGACTGCACACGTCCGTGCGGGGGCGAACGTAATGAATTCGGTGTCATTTGGAAATGGCATTTATGTGTGATAACTTTTCGATATGAGTTGGCGGGAATATTCGAAAATACAGAATGAGAAAGGGCGCTCCAAACAAATTGCAATTTGCGAAAATGCAGCTGTGACTGGAATTTGTAGCTGCAACTGATTTGCAGTGCAGTCGAAGAAGCGGTAAATAAATGCGAGTATGTTTTCATTAACTTTAACAAGAAACAATAAATGTGCAGAATGCAAATGCATTATTTGTACCGTATTGGTAGATGGTAAAGAAATTGGGAATTTATTTGGGAAAGTAAGAAAATTGAAAAGAAAGAAGTTAACAACTGAAAAATATGGCATGCTGCTAGGCGCTCTTGGTTGTTTTATATTAATAGGAAATAAAGATACGTTCTAAGGTGTTAATTATACTTTTGTTAATGTTTAATAACCATTAGTTCGAAAAATTGAGCATACTTCTAGGCGTGCTTTGTGGTTTAATAAGAAACAAAGACGTTTGGAAGGTTTGACCATACTTTTGGTGATTTCTTTTAACCCTTAATTTAAAAGAAATAACAGACGAAAAACGTAGCATACCTCTAGGCGCGCTGTTTGATCGAACAACATAAAAAACAAAAAGAATACAAGTGTTAATCACTTTTGTTATATTAAAAACTAATTCGAAAAATTGAGCAATAAAAAAAATATGAAAAATGATGGGATATTTCTAGGTGTGCTTGTAGTTTAATAAAATATAAAATAAAGACATTCAAAAGTGTTAATCATAAGCTAGTTGATGTTTTTATTAACATTAATTCAGGAAATGTTAAAAGCGAAAAAATAAGGCATACTTTTAGGTGCGCTATGTGGTTTACTAAAATAGAAAATAAAAGGACATTTAAAAACACACTTGTTTTGATATTATAGTAATAACTAATTAAACAAAAATTAAGAGTCAAAAAAATGGTATACTTCTAGGCGTGCTTTGTGTTTGAATATACGAGGAAACAATACGTTTAAAAGCTTTAACTGTATTTCTGTTGATTTCTTTTAACCCTCAATTTAAAAAAAATAACAGACGAAAAACGTAGCATACCTCTAGGCGCGCCGTTTAATTGAACAAAATAGAAAATAAAAAGTCATTCACAAGTATTAGCCATAGGTACTTTTGTTATATTAAAAACTAGTTCGAGAAATTAACAATAAAAAATATGAAAAATATGGCATACTTCTAGGCACGCCTTATGATTTAATAAAATCAAAAATAAAATGACATTCAAAAGTGCTAATCATACGCTAGTTGATGTTTTATAAACATTTAATTAGAAAATTTAAACAGCCAAAATATATGGCATACTTCTAGGCGAGTCTTGTTGTTTCATAAAATAGAAAATAAAAGGACATTCAAAAATTTTAATTTCAATTCAATTTCAATTTCAAATAATGTTGTATTAAGGTAGCATGGCACGTTAGAAAGGGGAATTTTTTTACAATATATTGAAGGTTAACAAAACACAAACAAAATTTTTTTCTTTTTAGCATATTGTCTCTTATATAGGTGGAGCTGAAGTCGCGTAGAAAAAAAAAACATCCTCCATTACGGACACTTAATCTCCGGATTGGCTCGACCGATTTTCAAAAAGATTGATAATAAAGGTGCTGAACAATAAATAATTTTGTAAATCATTAAAAATTCCCCTTTCTAACGTGCCATGCTACCTTAACAATTAATTTTAAAAAATTAACAGCGTAAAAAATATGGTATACTTCTAAGCGCACTGTCTCACTGCACAAAATATAAAACAAAAAGACATTCAAAAGTGTTTATCAAATGTATTTTGGTTATATTTAGAATTAATTAGTAAAATTTAGCAATAGAAAATATGAAAAAATATGACATACTTCTAGGCGTGCTTGTGGTTTAATTAAATAGGAAATTAAAAGACATTCACAAATGTCAATCACACGCTAGTTGATGCTTTATTCACATTTATTTAGAAAATTAAAACAGCCAAAAAATATGGCATACTTCTAGGTGCGCTTTGTGGTTTAATAAAATAGAAAATAAAAGGACATTCAAAAATTGCAATCATCATTTTGTTAATGTTGTATTAAGAATTAATTTTAAAAAATTAACAGCGGAAAAAATATGGCATACTTCTAGGCGCACTGTCTCACTGCACAAAATATAAAACAAAAAGACAATTAAAAGTGTTTATAAAATTAATTTTTTATTTTTTATTAATTAGAAAAATTTAGCAAAAAATATGGCATACTTTTAGGCGTGCTTGTGGTTTCA
This sequence comes from Melieria picta, assembly GCA_964056695.1. NCBI lineage: Eukaryota > Metazoa > Arthropoda > Insecta > Diptera > Ulidiidae > Melieria > Melieria picta. Next base: position 13,632,896 of record OZ057400.1, read on the forward strand.
TTAAATAGGATATTAAAAGACATTCACAAATGTTAATCACACGCTAATTGATGCTTTATTCACATTTATTTAGACAATTAAAACAGCCAACAAATATGGCATACTTCTAGGTGCGCTTTGTGGTTTAATAAAATAGAAAATAAAAGGACATTCAAAAATTTTAAACACACTTGTATTGATATTATATTAAAAATTAATTTAAAAAAATTAACAGCCGAAAAGTATTGTATACTTCTGAGTGCGCTTTGTGATTTAATATAATATAAAATAAAAAGTGAATCATACATTGGTTCATGTTTTATTAACTTTTAATAAGAAAATTTAAACAACAAAAAATATGGCATATTTTTAGGCGCACTTTTTTTTATAAAATAGGAAATACAAATCCATTGAAGTATTCTCCATATTTTTGTTGATTTTCTATTCATTTTTAATTTAAAAAAATCAACTTTTATGCGCGCCACTTTTACCGGAATTTGTTGAATACTTTATTTGAACACATTGTTAAGTCTTGATTGAGTCAAGTGGCACATGAAAATAGTTGCATTCGCTTCACTTGTATCACTTGTGGTCGTCAAAGGACATTTGAAATGAGCTCACATATGCAGTGATTGTGCGTTAGAAATTCGATGCAAAATTCCCTGCCAGCCCGAATGCCGATTTCAAACTGTAAGCGCATGAAATAAATTCCCCAAAAAAAAAGGAAAACAATCCGGCAGGACTTGAGCTGCCTTACAAAGTTGCCACGCTCTAGATTTGTATTGTCAGCTGCGTTGGGCGCACTGCAAAGCGTGCGTGCAGCTGCAAGCGGCATTTGCTGTGTTGCATTTTTATGATAACTCTGGCAATGCGCTTAACGTTCAGAGCGAAATTGTGGCAAAGCATTTGGAGGGGCACAAGCGCGCTCACACACTCGACTGTGCTGACGAAACCAGCGGCCGCAACAACTGTGCCAGCGGCAGCAATGAGCACAAATTGCAAGCCACGAATAAATTGACGAGATTTTAAATTGAAAGGATACGCCGGCATATTGCGAACGTAGCTGCAATCGTGGAGACTTTGGCAGAGCAGAATTCTACGACAAGGAAACGCATTCGCAAAAGAGAAATTGTAGAGGATATGAAATGAGCCATCGAATAGTTGCCGGCAAAGGAAAAACTACGAAACCAGTAGACACAGACACACCCGCAGACGTTGAGGAAGTCAGTGTTTTGTGTGAGTGCAAGATATAAAAATCAATCAAATTGCGAGCGATATCGGCAGCAGCGCTGCTGTGACTTTGCTACCATAAAGCCGCTTCGAGCGGAGGAAGCGCAGCCAGGATATATGGCAGCAGGATATGCGCGTTAAATTGACTTGAAACACACACACATATACACACGACGGCAAGCGTCTGCCGCGACGAGTGGGCGGAAGCTTTAGCAAAGTAGCAAAAATGGAATTTTCTTGAAGCGCGTTTGACGGCAACCAGCGGCGCCAGCAGCATTTCAATGCACGTCGCTTGGTTGGGAGTGTGTGGGGTTTTGGTTGGCTGTTGGACTTTTGGCGCTAGCTGGCTTAAAGGTTTTTTTATATTTTTTTTTTTTACTTTGCCAGTGCACTGACACACAGGTGAGCTCTTATGTCTCTCTGGGAGCTCTTATGTGCGCGCGTGTGTGTGTGTGTGTGTGTGGTGCATTGGAGCGACAATCTTATAGCGCAAAATTGAAAGAAAATACAGCAGCAAAATCGATGGCTTTACCACTGCATCGGAAATCCTTGAAAAGTGGATTTTATTATGTGGCTTTTATAGGCTTACAATTTCCACATTGAACTTTGCGCACACCCACAAGTGGGCATCGGCAGCAGCGAGAATAATAACTTGGACGGGCATAGATTGTAGCGGGACTTGGCGCTTAGAGCGCAGCTTACCTGACTTTTTCCTTTGGAAACACAGCTGACGACATCATCGCGTGTGGGCTCCAAATTAATAACGTCGCGCTGAAAGAGAGAACAAAAATTGAAAAGTAAATAAAAGCGTTTGTACGATTTTCTTGCAGCTTAAAATAAATATTTTACGATTACGTTTTAATAATTTTTAAATGGATTTTTTTCATATGTAAAGTCGAGTGCATGTACATGTGGCATGCTTTACCACATTTTTCCCTACAACTCAGTGCATGTCGTGTACACTGACAGTTCAATTAGACTGCGACAGTTGCACTTTGATTCATGTTGCACAGTAAATAGTGCGTGGTGTGTGCGAGTGCATGACAAATGGTTAGTTGGGAATTGGGATCAATAGGTTGAAGTGTCAACTGGTGATTTTTGAATTTCATTTTACTAAAGCAGCGATCAGTGAGGGGCGAGAATATTTTTGCTTGTAGATGCCAAAAGAGGAGAAATATTTGAGCTCAACAAAAAGTTTACAGTAAATGGAAAAGAATACTGGGTTGTAGTTAGTAGAGGTTTTGGCCAAAAATATACAAATATACATTAAAAATTTAAGGATAATATTGCGTGTGTCTTGCCAAGAGGCAAGTAAGAGAATTTCGATTTGGTTTGGCGTTCGCGAAGTGCAGAGAAATGAAATGAATGTTTAATGTTTTAGTTTTACCACAATATCTAAATTATTAAAAATAAAATCAAATAAGTGTAGCTTACAAGTCGATAGTGAGTTGTCTGTCTGTCTGTCTTTGAGCTGTGTTGCATGCAAGTTTCAAGTCAATGGGGCCAATAAATCAAGATCTTAACCCTTTCGACCCCCGAATTTTACCCTGTGTCTCGATATTACTTGTTGGTATTTAAATCATGAAACATTTGTCTAAGAAGTGTGCACACGACATTTGAAGTCGCCACGCCTCTTCGTTAGAGTTTAATTTTGAACAATTTTAGCTTAAAACGGGTTAAATAAATTTTGTATCAATATTTTGTAATTACAGAAAAATTATTTAGTATTTACGGAAAAATACAAAATTATCACTTTTTGATTTTATTTAACCAATATTAAAGAAACAGGGTTTTGATCAAACGCGCTCAATTCGTAGACTTCAATTAGAACACAAACTTTTCCTGATATCGCTGCAAATTATGGGAAATTATTTTAGGGATAACAGTAAAATTTTTGTAATTTGCTTTGAATTGACTTCTAAAAATATTAATTTGTTGGTGCCTGCTTAACCCTTATTCTCATACCCGGGTACCCGGGTGCCCACTGCGATGTATTTTCGTGAAAAAAACTGACAAATAATGAAAATTTTTTTTTTACCTTCCGGATCCTCGTTATTTAGGTGAAAAGCGAACAAATCATATATTTAAAAAATTTTGTTTTCTATATTGAAAACTTAAAAATTTCATGAAATGGGTACCCGGGTACCCCGGGTGCCAAACGACGTTAGTAAGTTTGGGTATGAGAATAAGGGTTAAATTAAATCTATAAATCAATCGTAGCTTTTGCTATAAGATGACAAATAGGTGAAGTTGCTCTCAGGCAACTTTGGGTTCGAAAGGGTTAAAGCAAATTGGTAAAAGCTGATTCCGTTAGATTTTTATGAAAAAATACTGATCTAATTATTTCTCATTTGAAGTGCTTTCACCGTATTTTAAGTCAATTGGCACATTAATCCTCATAAAAACTATTAACCCGTCGTTGACTCTGTCACATTTCGATTTTCGAAAAAATGAAAAACACGTATCAAATTATTTTTCACCAAGAGTACTTTCACCAAGTTTGAAGTCAAAAGGCGTAAAAATCATGTTTCTTCATATAAACTTTTAACCCTTGGTTCACCCCTTTAAGTTTTGATTTTCCAAAAAATGAGAAACACGTGTCAAATTATTTTTGATTTTAAGTGTTTTCACTAAGTTTGAGGTCAATAGACCTCATGGTTCATGGTTTTTTCGTAGTCTTTCCGTATACGAACCTTAACGCTTGGTACACCCCGCTAAATTTTGATTTTCGAAAAATTGAAAAATACTTGTCGAATTATTTTTGATTTGGAGTATTCTCACCAAGTTTGAAATCAATATGTCTATTACTATCCTATATCTTTCTTTCGTTTTCGATATTATTAATGGTTCTGTTAATTGTCCTGCTCTGTTAGGCAGGATTTTCTTTAATTCGCCACTGAGATTCCTTCGGAGCCCTGTGCCGTTTTATGTCAGCTTCGTAAGAACGACTTATGCGCAGAATGCTCCTCTTTCCAGAGCATTGATCGAGTTCAATGGACTTTTTGTGTCCCTGGACCTCGACTTTGCCCTTCCAAAATCCAAATTCCTAGAGTGTCTCAACCATGCCCTTAACTAGCCCACTTTGTATTTTCCTATAGACGTTTTTGGATTTTTTAATTTTAGTGCCTTAGTATGTAAGGACATTTTTGTATAGTCTGTAAGAATTGTTGTTCATAGACTGAATTAAATAAATAAATAAATAAATAAATAGCGTTTCTTCATACAACACCTTAACCCATATTTTGCCCTTTTAGACCCCGAATTTAAAAAAATACCGTCTTAGCGGAGGTTCATTTTTCAAGATGTACCTACAGTTTAAATTTCATATGTGTAGCTTCAGCGGTTTGAGCTGGGCGGTGATGAATCAGTGAGTCAATCAATTAGTCAGTCAGTCAGTCAGGACAAAAAAATTTATGTATATACACAGATAAATCGAATACATCAATTACCGTGAACACTTTGAGACTCTAACATGTTCTTTCGTGTAGTTTTTTAGATTGGTTACAGACAATTTTTGATAGAACAAAACATCTCTCACATTTCGATTCCTTGACCCTCGAACGCATAAGTCCGTCTCTAGACGGAGTAACATATATGTGCACAACTTCAACTAAACACTGATATAATTTTTGCTATGGCTACGCTGGCTTGGCCATGTCTCCCGAATGAACTATGAAGCTTCGGTGCAAAGGTGTACGACACGGTAGTTGTAGGTCTATGGTGAAAGGACCAAGTTGAGGACCAAAGCAAAGGTGCCTGGAAAAATTACGTTTGTAAAACAAACAACAATTCATGCATTTGAGGCTTAATGCACCTTTAGTTAATATTTAACCTGAATAAAGACTTACCAGCCCATAGAATTTCAACCAGTTAATTAGTTTTCAGTGTTATACAAAATATGAAAAATCTCTTACAACTGCTGCCATTTGGCGCATTTGTTTATTTCGACAACTAAGAAGCCCGTAGTTACTGTCTAATAATCACAAACAACTCATAGAGATTTAGTTTTGTATCCCACTTTATGTGAAGTTATAAAATATACTACTCGTCGACTACTGTAGGGTTGTTAAATGTGTACATAAAACCCAAAACTATGAGCGGTAAGTGAATTTAAAGCACTTTTAATGCAGTTTTCATGTTCCCCAAATTTCAACTCAACACAGCCACCAATATAACACACTGTATGCCTTCGAAACTGTAACCCAACTGTTTATGGTACCGAAAGTACAACTCTCTCACACACATACACACACACACACACACACACACTTGTTGAACACAACAGTGTCGAACACACAAAGTTTCAATCATTGCCTTTGTTTTGGCAGCGATTTTGATTATGCACAACACTATAAGATAAAACGATATAGAAACCAACAAACCCAGCACCGAGCGTCCTGCAAAGCAGCTATTTGTCGCAACTGTCCATGTCCTGCGGTGTTGTTTTGATGGCTTTGTGGCAGTGTGAGCTCTCTTATGCATCGATATAGCAAATAATAAGGACCTAAGGAACTAAGCTCGCTAGCAACAAACACAAAGGCATCAGCATTATTGTTGCTGTTGTTGTAAATTGTGTGGCTGGCTTCAAAGCAATGTTACCTGAATAGCAGCTTCAAAGGACCACAGAGCACTTCCTCTGCCTGCAACGCTCGAGGGCGGTTTTGTCAGTTACAGTTTATGGCATAGGGGGAGGGGGGGGACTGTGTCATGTGATTCTGTCTTTGTGTGTGCTTGACACTTTTGCCACAACACTGGAAGCGATGATGTGTTGAGAATGTTTGAAGTTTATTATGGCATAATCAGCATTTTTATTGTCCATTAAACTGATGATGGCATATGTGAATGTTGTTGTTGGTTGCATTAGTGGGCTGGTAGGTTCAGAAGAAGATAGCTGGCTGCATTAGTTTCAAGTGAAATGTTTGATGGCTTGCAGCGGGGTGCAACAATTTTGATGCGTATTTACATACATATTAGAAACTATTTGTGGATGCGAAACTTAATGGTTCGCTAGTCTGATGGTCGCAGAGGTTCGAATGCTGCATCAGCAAAAACGCAAACTATAGAACAATTCCTCTTTCACTGCCAGATCTGAGTAACGGAAATATGTTGCAGTGCATGTATCGTCCAAAATAAGCTCAGAAAATACACAAACCTTTGAGTTTTGCAACAAAACCTTTTACCTATCAGTAACGGATGCACAGAGGGCGCTCTACACAACCCAGTAATAAACTTTCACATACGGAGGCATATTTTTAGGGGACAATACCTCATCATCTGGAAGTGCTAGCGGTAGGCTAATCACCCATCATTGCAGGATTTCAATTGATTGACGTAACCAACAGAAGCCTTGTTGCTCCCAAGTGGAGTGAACAAGGACAAAATGAAATCATTAATTAATTGATTAATTTATTTTTAATTTTAGCTTTTCTTTGTTTTTATTTTTAATTATTAGCTTGTGATTTTATACTACATTTTTATAATTTTTTTCATTTATTTTTTCTAATTAAAATTTTTTTTTTAAATCTTTAGCTTGTGATTTTATATTTTATTTGAGAATTTTTTAGACATATTTTGTAATTTTTCATTTTGTGATTTGATATTTGAATTTTAGATTTTCTTGATTTGTTTTATAATTTTAATTTTTTAAATTTTAATTTATAACTAGTGCTGATAATTTATTGTAATTTTAATTATAATAAATAAATAAATAATAATAATAATAATAATATATTTTTTGTTTTTTTTTAATTTTTAATTTATCGTGTTTGATTTCATATTTTATTTTTAGAAATTTTTTATACAGGTTATTAGTTCTTTATTTTTATTATTTTTAATATTTGGCTTGTGATTTTATATTTTATTTTTAGAATTTCTTTTAATTTATTTATTTTTAATTTTTAGTTTGCGATTTATTTTATTTTTAGAATTTTTTTCGATATATGTCTTTAAGTTGTTTAATTTTTTTAATTTTTGACTTGGAAGTTTATAGTTAGAATTTTTTCGAGTTTATTATAGATAATAAAAATAATTTTTTTTATATAACCATTTTATTAATTTTGTTTCAATTTTAGTGATTAGCTTATGATCTTGTATTTTAGTTTTAGAATTTTTTTTAGTTTGTGATTTTATATTTTATTTTTACACTTTTTTTGATATAAGCTATATTGTTAATTTTTTTATTTTTAATTCTTAGTTTGATATCTGTAATTTTACTTTGTTATTTTTAGCTTATAGCTTGTGATTTATTATTTTATTTTAAACATTTTTTTGATATATTACTTTAAGTTTTTATTTTTTAATGGTTCATTTTGAGCTTGTGATTATATATTTTATTTTTAGAATTTTTTCTCGATATGTTTTATTAATTTTTATAGGTTTAATTATTAATTTGTAGCTTGTAATTTTATATTTTAAGATTTTTTTCGATATTTGTAATAAATTTTTGTTTTTTTATTTTACGTTTTATATTTAATATTTCGTTTATTTATTTCGCGTTTTATGTTTTCAATTTTGTTTTATATTAAATTTTGCAAATTAGTGTTTCCATTTGTCAATTTTATTTTTCATATTTCCAAAAAATTTTTTATTTGAATTATTTATTTTGTTTAATTTCGATTTGTTTCCTACTTTTTTATAACTTTGTTGGCATTGTATCATTTTTTTACTTTAAGTTTTTATTTTTTTTAATCGTTAATTTTTAGCTTGTGATTATATATTTTATTTTTAGAATTTTTTCTCGATATATTTAATTGTAATTTTCTTTTTTAATTTATAGCTTAACATTTTATATTTTACTTGTAGAATTTTATTTGATTAGAATTTTAATCGATATGTTTTATAAATTTTTATTGGTTTTAGATAATTATTTGTAGCTTGTAATTTTATATTTTAAGATTTTTTCGATATTTTTAATCAATTTTTGTTTTTTATTTTGAGTTTTATATTTCATAATTCGTTTATTTATTTCAATTTATTTTCAATTTTGTTTTATATCTAATTTTGCAAATTAGTGTTTCCATTAGTAAATTTTATTTTTCATATTTCCAAACATTTTTTTATTAGAATTATTTATTTTGTTTAATTTCGATGTGTGTTTGTTTTCTTACTTTTTTATAACTTTGTTGGCATTGTATCTTTTTGTCAGCGTATTTTGTTGCGATAGAATGTATGAATCAGACACCAGACACCGGCACCGGGTAAAAACGTATGCAAAGGTGTCAACGCTATACAAATAAAGCAACTTAAGGAGCAAAAAGGAAAATAAAACAGCACAAACAAAATTAATATATAATGTGAGTTTCGTGTTCTGCTGTTGACGGCTGCTGACAAGAAGAAAAACAAAAGGGAAAAATCAACGCTGGACAACGGATGACGTAGGTTTGTTGATAAACACTGGACAGCTGGACTCGACTGTGCTGCTGTGTGTGCTGTTTGTCCTATCAGCAGTGCGCAGCCAGAGAAAACAAATTACGCTGATGTCTGTCGGCACGAAGCGACAGTTGGAGCATGGTGCCAGATTTTCAGCAAACACCAGCCAACTGTTGTGTAGAGCGCGAAACTATGTTCATGTGTGTGTGTGTGTGTAAGTGTGAAGGATTTGCATGCGCATGAGTTGACTTTATTTGCGTAGAGTAAGAGATTTAAATAAATTACATCAGACACGTAACTAAATAAAGCGAGTTGAGTGAATGCAAGTTGAAGAGTTTCAAATAGTGTTAACAGCTTTAAGAGTTAAGAAATTTTTGCTATTTGAATTTTTAAAATTGTCTAAAAAATGATTTTAAACTGCAAGAGAAACTTGGTACTGCAACTTTGGTTAATTCAATTTGGCTGCAATTTTTAGTTGCAAATCCACACAGTAGGGGAGGTGGTTGGGTTATGAGACGGGTTGGGTTGTGAGACAGTCAAATGTTTCTATCATGCAACACCAATATGCAGGATCATACTACTGTCAAATGTTTGTTTTGACGTGAGCCAGTTTTTGTGCTAACACCGGACTGAATAGACCTACTGCTCGTACTCGTTCCAGACATCGTGCTTAAACATCCAATCAAAAACTATTTTTTCATTTTTTTAAAAGTGTAATTTTCTTAAGTGAATCAAGTGAAAAAGGTGAGTGTGATGCATTTTTATTTAGTGTTTTGTTTATATTTGACGATCCAATATTTGATTTTGCGCACATGTGCCAACCACGTTTTTTCTTTCTGTCATGTTCGAAGTGGCGTTATGGTTGGGTTGTGAGACACAAAATTTTCGTACTAGAACGTACTAGAATCGTCGTATTACTGTCAAATATTGTTGTTTGTGTTTAGAAAAAGTATTTATATGACATTTTTTCGTATTTTTTTCAGTCATGTCGACCCCAAAAAAATCACCTGCACCCAAAGAAATTAATTTTAATGCCCTTCTTAGTGCTGTGAAGGAGCATTTAATTGAGAAAAAGGGCATAAGACCGACTGCCACTACACATGGCATTGATAAGAGTTCGCTTCAGCGCCATGCCAAAAAAGTTGCCGATCACTTTGGTGACATTTCCAAAGTTCGTGATGACGAATTGTTAGACTTTCTTCGCACATCAAATATGCACCTTCCATCAAACATGGTATGTTTTACTTTATTCCCGTAATTTGTCAGGTTTATTCCGTCTTTTTATTGACGATGTTTTTTTGGCACTCTTTTTTAGGTTTTTTCTCTTGAACAAGAAAGAGACCTTGTGCAATATATTCTCAAGTGCGTTAATCATTACTACGGCCTGAGCATTAACGAGTTGAGAGAACTGGCCTTGCAGTTAGCAATTAAACTACAAGTAGACTATCCGTCTAACTGGAATGACGAAGGAAAAGCCGGCCGTCAATGGTATAGAGGGTTCATGGCTCGTCACAGAGAACTCACGCTCAGAACACCAGAGCAAACATCGATTAACCGAGTCAAGGCTTTCTGCAAGCCTAATGTCAGCCTAAAATCAGCAGCCAAACCATCAAAATCAGCAGCCAAGCCGTCAACATCAGCAGCCGCAAAAAAAAAGTGTAAAAATACAACGACCACATCCGAGGATTTGGATTTTTGTGTCATTTATTTGCGCTTTCTACCGAAAGAATTAAATGATAAAAATTCGATTGAATGTGAGAGATGCAAACGTCCGGTGCACAAGAAATGTCCAAAATTGGACGCAAACGGTTCTGTTTTCATATGCAAACGGTGTTTGCAAGAAGAAGAAGAAGATGATGATTAAACTCATCCATTCATTGTTTTTTTTTTCATTAAACTTCAATGTCATAATAATGTGAATTTTTTCTTATTTAATTCAATTTTTTGCGGCATTGTCACACAAAATTGTTTTACTTTTTCTTCCTAAAATAAACGAAAATTAATCTTTCTATGAATTCATGCGAGTTTGACTTCATTATACCTCTGTTTTGATAGAATTTATTAGGTGTCTCACAACCCAACCACTTTTTTTGAAATGCAAAAGATCAGGTCTTTGGAAAAGTTGTAATAATCACTATACTTTCTTCGGACAAAAGTTGCGCATTTCTTTTACCTTTCCAACGAAATACAAAACTCTTTGATATCTGTAGCCAGTGCGAAGTTACAGCCCAAAAACAAAACCCGTCTCATAACCCAACCACCTCCCCTACTGCTGCAGTGCGCTTTGCCACTTGCAGCCGTTGCCAAATCAACTCAATGTAATTTAAGTAAATAACCTCCAATTATGTACGATTTACATTCAGTTGTTGCCGCTTGGGCGGAAAATTTCCCATACGCACACTGGTCGCACTCTGCATATAACTAAATTAAATCAAAATGTTGCAAACCGCCGCTGTTGCACGATCACCGCAACTACAACGCACACACACACACACACACACATGCACTCGGATGTTAACTGCCGAACGTGCGTGCGCAGTCATTGCAAAATATTGTGGGAACAAGCAACTTTGGCGCGCTGAAGTCGTGACTCAAATCTGCATATTTAAGCTCGGCCACAGAGCGTACGCCACATTCTCTCATTCACATATGTTAGCATGTATGTGTGTGTGTACGTGTGAATGTATTTGTGTTTGTGTGGCAAATCGCAGCGTGCTGCGCACTTGTAAATTTCAGCATTATTACAGGGTGCACGTCGCTGGCGGCGACCACAGACAGTCGTCACTCACTCACTCACCCACACACGCTTTCAGCTAAATTGATTTATAAATCACGTAACATAACGACAAGTGTGCCTATTTGTGTGCATTTATTTTTGTTGTTGTTGTTGTTGTATTTACTGCTCTAAAACTAAAATGACTGAGAGCACCTCGGCAACGGTGTTGACGCCACGAAAAACGCGTGCGGGGAATTGACACGAGGCTCGTAAAATAAGGCACAACACGCAGGCACGCACACGCACACGCACAAAACCAAAATCATGTATTATTAAAGATTTTGCATTTTGCCAAAACGCAAACACACACATACACACAAACACACATGTGCCGAGTACGTACAAATGGGCACTAACGACCGTACATGCCGTGCCAGCGCCAATTCGTAATGCTTTGTAATAAGAAAATAACAAAATTCACTCTCGCTCACTCATATATTGACATATGACGTTTTATAGTGCTGCCATGGCTGGCGTTGCCATGCGTCCCAAAAAAACACATTACACCGCAACCGGCGCGTACCTGAATTTATGAGTTTGTGTGTGTGTGTATGTCTGGCCGCATGTGTTGGATTAGTGTGCGTATGTCCTGTGAGAAAAATATGAAATCGGTTTAAGTTGTGGTGTTGTTGACTGAAAGATGTGGATATCTAGATTTGATTAGATTAATGACTGATTTGAACTAAAAGCAGCATCAGAGGCTTCACTGGTTAGTGTTCAACCAATAATCTGCTTTTGGTGCACAAAGTCAATTCAGCTTGAATTCGATCAAGCATCTTAGTCTTCATGTACTGGCGACTTCGAAACGGCAAGTTGGAAGTTTTTCCATAGACGAATATTTTTAACTCTGAGAAGTTTGTTTTTGGGCTTTTTAAGAGGGAAAGAAAATGGTTTTTTCTTTATTGTTGATGGAGTTGAAACTCCCACTTACAACATACGATACACAAAATTTTGATTCTAAAATAAAATGAAATAAATTTGTAAATAAACATTAACAAAAAATTTCACAGTTTACAAAAGATAGTAAATGTCCCCCTGATAAATTGCCGTATTTGGAGAATCAGCTGACTTTGTTTACATTTTCGCAAAGAAGCATTTCCATAAAAGAAATATCGATATTTTTTGTACAAGATATCGGTTTTGCCAAATACTAAGGAACAACATGTTTTCATAATTTTTCTTTAAAATATTTAAGAAAAGAATTCATCAAAGAATAAGAAGAAGAAAGAAGAATTGTTGAAAAATGATTCGAATAATCAAAATGAATCTAATTTAATTTATTTATTCATTTGTACAATAAGACTAAAAAAATAATTGACTTTTTGAATTGATTTCCCATCGCTGGCAAAAAAAATACGCCATATACCATGAAATGTAGCATGGAAATGGAATAATTTCTGATTAATATTAAAATTTCTGAATTTATTTTTATTTCTGATCAATATTAAAATTTCTGAATTTATTTTCAGTTAATTGAAAACATGTGTAAAACAATCAACTCTTTGAATTGAGCTCCCATTGCACAGTGAAGGAGTGGTCCGTTCTTCCTGAAATACTATACTTGGTATACTAGTTAATCATGGTATGCTAAATTGAAATCTCTATTTTGTTTTTCTTAAACTCTTGTAATTTGGCAATGTCTGAGATTTTAATTTGCAATTTTCGTCATTTTTGGTGAGCTATAGCAACGAGTGTGTTGGCTAGATTTTTCAGATTTTACATTTAATCGATAACATCAACATTGATAATTGCAAAGAGTAACAGAAATTGTCTTAGGACCCTTTAGTTTTGCAATAAAAACGATAATAATAGACGTATGTTTTGCTTTTTTGCAGTTTTCTCAATTTTTCGTGCTGATTGCATACTTTTAGGGATGAAAAAAATAAATGTTGTCGAAAAATAGGTGTTTAGACCACTTTTCAATTAGAATTATTTTCTAAGATCGCAAGATATCGGAGAATGTAATTACATTATCCGACAAAGAAAGAATGCTTCTTAAAATAAAAAAAATCCAGGAACATACTTTCACATTCCTTTTCGATATTTTCCTCTAAGTTTTGCAAATTTTTAGATTTTTAATTTAGAAAAATATTTTGAATTAAATGTGATGTAAAAGCCTACGCTTTACAAATTTTGAGAAAACATTAAAAGCGAAAATGGCCACATCATTTCTTAATATATATTTTAGCAACTTCTTGGTAACCATGTATTTTCAAAATTTTTTTTACTCAATAGACTAAAACACAGAAAATATGTGTTTAAATTTTTTTGTGAAAAAAGTTTCAACTTTGAGCCACTATTGCACACACACTTATTAATTTAATTAATTAATTTTGCACAGATTTTTTGAGGTTTTCTTAGTTGGAGTTTTACCTTTCAAATGACATCAAAATCATTAAATTCTGCGACTATAAATTTTTTGAATTTTGTCTATGGAACGAATCACTGTGCATTGGTATAAAAAAATACATCATGAATTGTATAATGAAAATGATTTGGATGATCAAAATTAATTCTTTTGAAACAAAGATGATTCAGATAGTAAAAACATGGGTTAAAAAAAAATAGATTTTTTTAAGTGAGCTCCCATTGCTACCAGAAACTACACCATGAAACAATGCAGAATAAAAATTATTCCTAAAATCATATATCATAAATTAAAAATAAATTAAATTAAATTTTAAATAAAAATTTTAATTAATGTTGAGAATTATTTTGTTACCTTCAAAATGAAGGTAAAACAACCAACTCTTTGAATTGAACTTTCATTGCTATCAAAAAGTACGCAATACGTTATAATATCATTTTGGTATTTTATTATATTTAATATTTTTGGTATTTCAAAAATGAACAACTGCATTGTTGTTTTAAATTTACTAAATTTATTACAAAACTCAGATTATATCAACAAAATATGATACAAAATCACCACACATAATGAATACCCAGATTTTTATTTATTTTTTTTATTTTTTTATATAGATTTTTATTTATTTTTTATCAAATACTACACAAATGCATCATTTTACTGTATTTTTTACTTTAAAATTTTAAGTAAAAGTAGAAATTTATAATTAATCAAGAAATTAGCGGAATAAATGATAAAGTTTTTAATTTTTTTAGGCACAAATTTCCCGATTTCAGTCTCTACAAACTTATTGAAATTGCTTCAATCTATCTAAATTCAAATCCAAATCCATTCAATTTAAAATTTATGGCAATAGTAACAATGAACATTTCATGTGCATCAGTTGATTCTATAAAAAGTCATCATAATACAAAATCACATCACACAATGTTTTAAATTGAATAATAATAAATGTTTAATGCTACTATGATAAATTTTTTCAGAAATTAGCGGAACAAATGATTAATTATTTTACAGGCCCAAATTTCACGTCTAAATTTCAGTCACCGCGAACTTATTGAGAATAAAATTTATGGGAACAGCAACTATGAAAATTTAATGTGTATCATTTGATCTTCTAAAAAGTCATCATAAGAGTTACAAAAACCCGAATTTCGCTTTGTGTGAATATGTTCAAATTACTCCTAAAACGCGCAGAATTTCATACTTCACTAATATTCCTATGGGGTATTTGCTCTGAACGTGCCTGAGTGTTTGTGTGTATTGGCTAAGGCGCATTATGCGGCCAGGTGTAATGCGGCGCACGAAAAGCACTAAAACGCCCAAACATTGTCGTAAAGAAACTTTGACGGCTTTTCTCCCCCCGACACACTCCCAAACAAGCACACACACACATACATACTCGAATGCATATCAACAAAATGTACCACACATTTGGCTGCCCCCAAAGGTATGCTACACCACTATGCGGTACGTCGGTAAATTCATACATACATACATATTCGTAGATTTAATGACGGCGAAAATTTTCAGAGCAGAACGAAATGTGTTGCTAGCTGGCGCAGCGGCAACATCTCATAATGCGGCTGCCTGCCTGTCTGTCTGTCTGTCTGTCTGCTGTGGGACGGTCTGTGCTTGGGACCCATCGTAAAGTAGGCACAAACTACTCAGCCGTTATGTGTGTGTGCGTCGTCTACTCGTACCTTGTTGCCGACGCGCCACATAATCTATGTTGTATAGTGTAACATATTTGCGTTATTTCTCACTCCGTGACGGCTGGATGGCATTGTGTGCTGTTGCTGCTGTTGTGTTGAATTATGAATACAGCGGGGAGTTTACCATTTTTCACACAAATCCATTTGCGCTTTTAAATTTTTATGTGCCTTTGCTTTTTCGAAAGCTACAGCGCAGTGCCGAGTTATAGTGCTAAAAATTTGTCATATGCCACAGTCAACTTAACCGCACAATACTTTTTACATTTCATAAACACAACAACAAAAAAAATACATAAACTTTGTATTATACAACAGATTTGCCATGTTCGCATAGAGTAGTTGGAAAAAAAAAATAAATAGCTCGTAACAAAAAATAACAATGTAAAAAATAAACTAATGTCACAGTACAGGCAAATGCGCTAAGTTCAGTTGTCCGATTTTCCGCCTAAAAGCGGGCTTAACTATTCAAATGCTTTGTACGTATGGGTGTAAGTCTGTATGTATGTATAAAAGCAACAAAAATCATAGCTGCCGCCGAAGCCGCTGAACATTTTATATTTGGTAACTGTTTGCACTTTATTCGCTGTGTTTATTTTGTTACGTTGGCTGTGTTTGTGTTTTATTATTTTGTACTTTTTTCTTGTCAGTTTTTGCGCTATGGTTGCTTTAGATTTGTGGTTTTGGCGTCATTTGGGACGCATTTTTATTAAAAATTTATGTAATTTCATTTCGAGTTGATTTTATTTGATTTGGGTTTTTTTTCGGTGTTTCGGTTGTTGTTCGTTGTTATTATTGTTGTTGTTATTATGTGGCAACACTAAGCGGATATGTAAATCTCGATTACTGTTCAGCGTTTATGTTAGCCATGTTAGTCCCCGGGGTAGGCGCTGTCATTGACATAAAAACCAAAAGCTGAGCATACTTTTCGGCGTATTAGCCAACAACATGCATTGCTTTTATTATCTTTTATTATTGTTTGTTTTTGATGGCTATGTTGTTGCATTTGCTTTGAGAGAATTATGATTTTTTGTTAGCATTCTGCCGATAACCAGACGCACACAATATAGACGAACACACACACACACAGATCTACACGAATACAATATATATATAGTATGTATAAGTCGCGCCGTGACATTAATCAATTTTTAATTATAACCTAAAATGCTGTTATAATGTGTGTTGTTTTTGTTTTTTTGTTATTGTTATATTTTGTACTTACATCGCATAAAGAGGATGAAATATTTTTTAAGCTCAGGCGAAACACACGATCCCTGTGGGAGACATAAAAATCAGTTAATATCGATAAAAGCCAATAAATCGCTGTTGTGCCGCAACAGCAACAGAAAAAATGAACAGCAACAACTCATGTTGTTGTAATACTCACATGGCGCCCACGTAGAGTGAGTCACGCTCCTCGTCCATATGAAAAGTGCGGTAATAAAGTTTGCCACAGTTGAATTCGCGTACATGATCTGCAAGTCAAATTGAAATTTTACTCAATAAAATGTTACTCAGTAAAATAGAAAAAAACATTTTGAAATACATTTTTGAAAATAGATGTAAAAAATATAAAAAAATTAAAATTTAACAAACTAAATGCAATAGAAGAGTAGAGATAATACGATTTGGCACAAATTCGGTTTGGTGAAGAATAGTTTGAAAAGTTTTCGATTTAACAAAGATCCCAGATATTTTTTTTTTAAATTAATTTAAATTTTTCTCAATAGTTTCTTTCTACCTGCATTGCTCCAATTTTTTTAAATAGTCCAAAGAGAGCATTAGAAATGTTTATTCAAATACATTTATGGTGTCTAACTTTGGTCTCAATCGTAAATCTTGATTCAATATATGACAAGCACTTTCTTTGTTCATTAGACATGATTCAGTGCACGATTTTTCGATTCGATTCGATTAGAGGTTAGTAAAAAAGTACGTGAGCCAAAACTAGCCAATTTTGGGGCTAGAGTGGAGTTAAAACGCGTCGCATTGAGGCCAAAGTTCACAAAAAAGCTGGGAAATTCGACAAGTTGCTCCACAGCTGGTCAGAAGTTGCTCTTAGAGGGTTAAAATCTATGACTGACCCCCACTAATTTTCCTTACTGAACATTATTTTCAAACATATTTATACTCTATCTCCAACCCTTAATGGGCCTCCCATACAAAATGATCGTTTTTATAAAATAGGCTCCAACTGCTCCCAGGTTGGCCCCAGATGTGTTAAATGTAAGACCAACACTAATTTATTTTCTCTTCCGAATGTTTCTTTCAAACATATCGACCCGCTATCTGCAAGTCTTAAGGGGGCTACCGTAGAGAACTGGCAATTTTCTATGGAATTGGCTCTCCACTTGTAAATGTAGTAGTAAAGTAAGCAAGGAAACATCGTATCTCGAAAGCTACTGAACCGATTTGAATGATTTATTCAGCGATCGGCAACATTCTTGAGTGTAAAAAATACAAAATTAATTAAGGTTCAGAAATTCACCACCAGAGGGCGCCTCCCATACAAACGAAGTTGTGTGGTTGTCAACTTTTGGGTTTCTACGAAGCAAAAGTCAAAATGTATTGTCGAAACTCCATTCACCTCCTCATTGTTTTCAAGACGCGAAGTAAAGGTAGTCCTCATATTTGACATGTTTGAGAATATAACTTAATAACATAAGCATTACTATTTACAGTACTATTTACAAAAACAGTATAGACCAGTGGCGCACACATTGGGTCTTGGGGGGTCAAACCCTCCCCCAAACACAAAAGATGCTGGTACAAAATATTGGATTTGAATGGTATCCGGTCCAAAAGTTGTACGCAAACACCCGCCCCCCCTCCCCCCAACCCTAAAATTAACTCTTAAAATAAGAAAAATGTTCAACTATGCATTGTTCTTTTTCTCTCCATAGAAATTTTTGTAAAAGGGATGCTGTCAAGAAAAAAGATAAAAATTCCACAAATAACTAAATAATTTATTTCTAAAAATAACAAAAATTTTTTTTCGGAAATTCAAAACTGCCAACATTTGATTGCTATCCATTTGATTTGTTTGTCGCTTTAATTGCCATCTCTACGGCGCTGCATTCCAAGAAGACATGTTCGGCATTTCCTGGTAATAATTCAGCGCACATCGGTCATTGCTAACGTCGTGGCCGCTGGCGTTTCGTGTAACGTGATACGCTTCGGCAAGGGTCAAAACCAAAACATGCAACAACAAAAAGCGCCATGATCGAAATGCTTTTAGCTGGCAAACGAGTTGAGAGTGTGTGCTGCGAGCAGCAACAACAAATAAAATAAAATCAAATGTTGGCAAACAATTTAGTTCTGTATGATTGTTGATGTTGTTGTTGTTGTTATTCTATGTTTTGCTTCACTTCATTTCTATTTGCAGTTTTAACGATTCAATTCCGTTTGCCAACTTGCGGGCATCACGGTTGTCTGAAATATATATGTATATATATTTATATATATGTATGTACATATATATATATTTGATATGTGGTATAGGGAAACGGTACACGGCGCCATGTATTGTATTTCTATACAAATACACACAGCAAACAAGCAACCGATGAGTGAAACAAAAGCTGCAGCAGCTGCACTTTTGCAGTTGTGGCCGCCGTTGGGGGAGGGGAGGAGGCCGACGATAGGGCAGCGAAAAAACGAAATTGGTAACGAACTTTCATACTGCAGGCTGTAATTGAAATTCTAATCAATTGTCAAATGGCCGCAGGATGTGCCAGAATAAAAACCGCAACTGTAGGAATTTCAAACAGGAGTGCAACCGAAATGCAGCTGTGTACGTGCTAAGCAGACTAAGTTGAAAACAAAAATTTTTATGAAAATAAGTTTTATTCACGATTTTTGTATTAGAAAACAAGAGAAGAAGAATTGAGCAAATCATTGGTGGTTAACCCTTTCGCTATTTTGTGGACGTCTGCATCCTCTATGGTTGCAAGAATACATTTTTTTGTTGGTCTTTAGAATAGTTTGAAGTTTTAGGAAAAATACGAAATTAATAAACTGAATATTTAAGTTTAACCCATTAAGCCCTGAGCGTTGCGTTTGCGCAACGTTTGGGAATTTCGCTATATTAAGTAATTCATAAAGACAGAAGACTTGAAAATGGGGAGAATTGGATTAGAATTGATCGTTTTAGATTCTGTTATACTCAAATTTAAAAATTTTTTAAATATTTATACATTTTTGTCGATCCAAAGTCAAAGGGTTTTTTTGGGGAATTTTTGAAATTCACTTAAAAATACTTATTCTTCAAACCTATCAAAATCCCTTAGTGGGCTGCATTTTGCAATGCTAAACTATTTAAAAACAAGTTTTAAAAAATTTTTTTTTTTATTTTTTAAACAAAAAATATGCTTTAAGTTTTGTGTTGCGCGAATGCAACGTTTGGCCTAAACACTGCCAATTTTCATACAACGCAACGCGTGAAAATGTCAAAATCCAAGCAGCTGATATTTTATTGGCACATTTTATTTTCCGCAAATGTTTGATTTTGTTTATTTGTGTAATGTTTGTGAAAAACATGACAAAAAAAAAACATGGTATGAATTTTTTGCTTGATTTTTTTTCTTGATTAGGTCAATTAATAAGACTGTGTAAAATTTTATGGAAATCGCACAAGCCTTTCTGGGGTCAGGTTTTAATGGGTTAAAGAAGAGAAGTATACACGTTTTTGTAATGGTATATCTTGACATAGTAAAGGAAGAAGAAGCAGAAAAAATTAGAGAACTTTTTAATTTGACGTTTTCTTTCAATTTAGATACTTTTTTTTTTAATTTTGGCGGAAGTAAATGAAGAAATATTCCAATTTTCGTTATGCGTAAAAAGTTTAATGTTTAAGTAATTATTGCAGCCACAACGATGTGGTTGCTCTCATAGAAAAACACTCTAAAATGCAGGGTCCGAGTATAAAAATCAAAAAATTTCTTATGGAATATTACTAATATAACCACATAAAAACCTAAGACGTAAAATTTAAAATTTTAACTTTCCGCAGTAAAAACCTGTAGCGAAAGGGTTAAGTAAAGGCAGTGTGAATATAGAGTAGGATCGAAAATTTTTTTCGATATTTTGAATTTGTTGCCAGGTAGGTTGCAGCCGACAAATGCTTATATTTTCTCCATTTTTTTTATGTGTATTTCATTAAAATAAAATTATAACCAATACAAACCAAATAAAATTAAAAATTAAAATTAAAAATTTTAAAAATTAAAATAATCAAAAAAATTAATTTATAATATAATTTCAATTAAAACTCAGTTCCTCACATTTCCCAAATTCTTACTAATTATTTTCCAGTACAGTAAAAAAAAACTAATACAAATATTTCACAAGCAACTGAAGCCCTAAAGTTGCTATTTGAAAACCATGTCAAAAGAGAAGCAGCCTTTTAGGCATTCGAATTTCTCATTTTCCCCCGCTCCTGCTCAATCAGCAATCAGCTCGTCAGTTATGGCGCCCAGCCTGTACGCTGGCTAAACGCTCCAGAAAATACGCTTAAGTGGTAATTTGTAAGCAAATTTACTTTATGCGCTCATCAATTATGAAATCTCAATTTTGCGTAGTCGCCAATTTGTCTGAGAGTGTTGCTGATTTTTGCGTTAAACAAGCATTGCCAGGCAGTACAAGAGCCTTTAATTAACATTATTAATATTTACGTTTAGGCTTCGAGCACTCGGCAGGACGTCTCTGTACAAACACAACGCAAACTCATTTCACATGTCGGCATATTAGCTGACGGCAACAAAAACCACATGTTTGTGGTTTTTTATATACAACTACATACATGTGTATGTTATATGTATGTACATGTGTGTGTACATGTTTGTTCGAAAGCAATTCGCACAATTAAACATGGCACATCTTGGACAATTAATATTCTTCCTTCCTTTCTTCCTTCCTTTATTCCTTTCATTCAACATTTACTGGACATGATATGACATGCTGTGCTGTCATTGTTGTTATTTTAGTTGATTGTGGAAATTTGTAGTTGTAGCTGTTTTCTATTTCTTTACTTATAAGCAAACAATGCATAAATTGTGTCCGAAGATGGCAACATAAATGTTGTTTCATTAATTGCAAACCGTTCAACAACACAGAGAGAAATGCAAAATATTTGAAAATGTATTTCGTTACATATAAATGTGTACGGAGTTTATAATAAAAATAACGGAAATATATTAATAAATTATATTTCATTGCACTGCTGAGAGAGCAACCACTGAAAGAAATGTTTTTGTTTAGTTAATGCTGACTGAGTTGGTAATCGAACCCATGATTCTCTGGCTCGTGGTCCAGTGGATCATTCACTAAGGCATGGCAACAATTATTTTACAGTTGACACTTTCATATCCAACAAGGCTTAACCAAAAATTAAATAACACCAGGGACCGGAAATAACAGTTATTTATGAAAACTATAATTGAAAATTTTACTATGCAGGAAAAATCATGCAAATAAATGAAATATACCAATACATTCTTTTCGCACGGGGAATCAAACTTGGCAATAAACTTTCTTTTTTGTAATTTTTACGGAAAAATTAAAAAATTATAATTATTTTTTATTTATATTTTAAAAATCCTTAAATAACAATTATTTTTGATTTTTTTGATATTAGTCCACAAATAACAGTTTTATTTCGATTTTTATTTTAGTTGTCCTATGATAACAATTATTGGTGACTTTTATTTTTTTAGTCATCAATAAAAATCATTCACTGACTTTTATTTTTTAAGTCATCAATAAAAATCATTCAATGACTTTTATTTTTTAAGTCATCAATAAAAATCATTCAGTGACTTTTATTTATAAAAGTCATCAATTACAATTATTCAATGACTTTTATTTTTTGAGTCATCAATAAAAATTAGCCTGTGACTTTTATTTATAAAAGTTATCAATAAAAATCATTCAATGACTTTTATTTTTTAAGTCATCAATAAAAATCATTCACTGACTTTTATTTTTTTAGTCATCAATAAAAATCATTCAGTGACTTTTATTTATAAAAGTCATGAATAAAAATCATTCAATGACTTTTATTTTTTAAGTCATCAATAAAAATCAGTCAATGACTTTTATTTTTTAAGTCATCAATAAAAATCATTCAGTGACTTTTATTTATAAAAGTCATCAATAAAAATCAGTCAGTGACTTTTATTTTTTAAGTCGCAATATAAAAGTAATTTTCATTAATGCATGCAAAAGTTATGATTCTTCCAGAAAATAGAATTGTCAAGACAGGTTTTGTTAAGCCGATCAAGAATATATATATAATTCGATATTTAATGAATCCAGTAGTGCAATTAATGAAAATGACTTTTATATTATTTGTTGAGTCATTAAATAAAAGTAAAAAAATAACTCTTAAACATTGATTTTTATAATAAAACTTATAACTGTTACGGTCCCTGCATAATACTGATTGGAATCGGCATTCTAAGACACAATTGTCTGAATTGCAGTCCAACAAAGCAACTACTGAGCCACGGCGACAACTATTCTAGGACTGACACTTTTTTATCCAACTTAACCAAACAAGAACTGAATGATTCGATAGCACTACTCGACAAAAAATGGGTTCATCGCGTGCTCCTAAAAACAAAAGTATTTTTTAGACTAATCTTCGGCTGCTGAACACGAAACTGAAAATCAAAAAATTTTCTTAAGAAGCGTTTTCGAAAAATCTTCGAAAAACACGTTTTGTCCCTCTTATTTCAGTTATGAGCACATACGAGTATCTCGTAAACCAACCATCCGACTAACACAAGTGGCCCGTCGTTCGGAAGGTAATTAACTAACCTTTCCAACGATATATCGATTGTCCAAATCAGATGAGATTTGGGGAAGTTACTGACGATGAAAGTTTTAAAAAAGTGAATTTTTCGACCATTTTCAAAAATCATCAATTTTCGAATAGTTTTTTTATAGATAAAATAAATGATCTCCTCTGGTTTTAAAACCTAAGATGAAAGATATATTATTTGAGCAAATATTAAGCCCAACATCAATAGAATTGAAAGAAAAATGACAAAGTTATGATGCTCGGAGTGAAAACACCAACTTTTCATTTATTACACCGTGCGAAACAATTTTTTTATTTTTCCGAGACCCATCCAAATGTTGATATAGACGTGAAACTAGAGAGATGATGAAGAAATGGGTATCAAATGAAAGAGGAAAATTGTCTCCTTTTAACTAAATTTTCTATTTTTAACTTTAAGGACCAAAATATGTCAGGTATGCAAAACATAAATGTTTTGGATCGTAGTCCGTAGATTCATACATCTAAATTTTTTTCTATTTCAAATTTCTGAAAGTTCAAAATAGAAAATTTAGTTAAAAGGAGACAATTTTCCTCTTTCATTTGATACCCACGTCGAACTACGTCGGCATCTATTCTTCGACTAATACTTTTACATAAATTTAATTTAAACCCGATCTTGCATAAAACATCAACAACGCCTTAAAGTATGCATTGAAATATTTATCCACGCATTTACAACATTACCAATAATGTTGCTCTAGTTTTCTACATTTCACAATGCGCACAATTTGCACCTAAACGCACACAACAATATAAACCACATACCAACAACAACAAAAACCATTGTTGTGTAATTGCAGAATGCGGCAAGATATTACAAAAAAAAAGGAAAAGCGTTTTGTTTTGTTGGCACTTTTTATTTGCAAATTGCGCAAAATACGCGTTGCATGCTGACAACATTGCAGCTGTTGCAGTTCACAGCAATGGCGAGCAGCAGCAACAATCGCCGCTACAATGCTATGGCGGCGATTGCATAAACTTGGCATCAACATGCTTTGAATGTTGTTGCTGTTGTTGTTGTAGTGTGTATTGTTGACGCTCTTTCATAATTTAATACAAAACTGAACGCCTGCAACAAATTGGCGAGTTTGTGTTTGCTGCTGCTGTCGCTGCCACAGTGCAATGTTACAGCACGCTGGCGATGACGTCAAGCAGCAGCAGCAGCAGCAGCTCGAGCAGCCAGCAACTCTTTGCATTTTTATGAACATAAGTGAATTAAACTTTTTCATTCGCCGCACAGCATACAACACTTTTGCTTCGCCACTTTCTTCGCAACACTTGCAGCGAGTGGCGGCCGTTAAGTGTCTGGCGGGGTGTGGCGAAATTGTTGCGCCATTTCGACCAACATTGCCCTTTGCATATTTCATTTGCAGTCAATAGAGGATTTGCTTGTCTCTTCAGTTGCGCGCATCCTTACTGTCTTTTTGTCCTCGCGTTCTTGCATTTTCCACGCTGGCTGCGCTTTTCCCTCTCCCCCCAACTTGTTAGATTGCTTTTTGTTAGCGCTTTTGAAAGAGAAATTAAATGAAAAACAAAAGCAAAAAAAATTAAAAATAAAAATAAAAATAAAAGAAGAATATTGCTCGGACAGCGAGAAACGCAACGCATAAAGTGGCTAGGAAGTAAACTTTAATTAGTCTTCTTTGCGTTCTACACTTTTGTGTGGAGTTTTTTCAAATTTTTTTTTATTTATTTGTAGTTTTTTGCTCATGCAGTGTATGGCTGAAATTTGTATTAATTTACTACTTGCAAGCGTTAATTTAGTCCACTTTATTTGTATGCAATTTAATGCGATTATTTTTTGAGTTTATTATATGCTTTATAGCTTCCAAAAGGATTAAAGGCGGCAAAGTTGGGCGGGGTATTTCATAAAACTGAAGCTATAGTAACAGCAGAGTTGAAGTGAAGCAGATAGCAACTTTTACTTTTCTCGCATGCGATAAAGTAGGAGAAAATAAGACTAGATCACAAGACAAGACAAGATGTTTAAGTCTTTCTGCCGGTTCGCCTTAGGATCCAATTGAAAATTAATCGAAAAACATATTACGTAATTAATACTTTGGGGATTAGTACCTCAAGTGCTACTAAACAACGAAATATGTAGAATCTAAACTAATTTGACCATTTTAATATTTTTTAAAGGGGCAGAAAATTTGTTGGAAGTTACGAGTGTGGTCTGAAAAGTTTCCGACCACAACATGAAAATGGCAGCACTTGTCAACAAAAGGTAGGAAATCTGTTTGTGCGTCGTTTGAAAGTGACTCAACAAAATTTCAGCCATTTTGAATAAGCAGATTGTTTGACAATGGACTGAGTCGGTCGATATGAGTGTTTTTGTGAAAGTAAAGAAAATCGATTGTCATTAGTCATATTTATTTTTGAAAGGCAGTAGACCTAAAAGAATACACGTTGAACTCTGTGCACAGGAACTCAGAAACAGAAACAGAACAGGAACGCGAAATTTTGGGCAGCCAAACTTAAACGTGGCTGTACCAACTTGGGAGATGATGAACGTTTGGGTTGTTCAGAAACTGCAAGGGAGCAGAGAACTGCAACTCCTGACCATAACATTGCTCAAGTTAGCCAAATGATGTTAGGCAACCATTGAAATATACTATGAAAGAAAGCAAAAGCTATGAATTTGTCCAAAGTATGTGTTTGTCAGCCGCCGTAGCTCAGCTGGCTAGTGCGTTGGGCCGTGAGTCAAGACTCCGCGAGTTCAATACTCCGTTGCGTTAACACCGAAAAAAAAGAAAAAACAACAATTTTTCTTTCGGCGGCTGTCCTCTCAGCAGGAAATGGCAAACCTCTGAGAGTAAAATTGCCTATGAAAAAGCTCCCAACTCGCCGTTCGGAATCGGCATAAAACTGTAGGTCCCTTCCAACCTTGTAAAAAACATTCGCACGCACAACACGGTTGGTTGCGGGTAGCTAGGCCTTAGTCTCATAATCGGGCTGTCGTGCCAGTCAAGAAGAAGAAGAAGATGTGTTTGTCATGTATTGAATAAAGATTTAAGAATTTAGAACTAAGAAGCTCTTCGTGCTTTTGGTGCTACGTTTGCAAAAAATTGACCCAAAACATGTTCGAATGAATATTTTCAAATCTCTTTTTGTAACTAAAGATATGGAAGCATAGTTGGAAGAAGTGTGTAGAGTTACAAGAAAACTAAGTATTTAATGTAGAAAAATTATGTAGAAAAATTAAATGAAATTTTTTGCATCTTTTTGTTAGGTCGGAAACTTTTCAGACCACCCTCGTACTAATTCGTTATTCGTATTTGTTAGTGGATTATGCCAGATTTCAGTTCAACACCCATGGTTGAGAATTTTCCTGTACAGGTTATTTAATTTAATCTAATTTATCTATATTAATGTAATCTTTATTAATCTATTAGTAATAAGATCTCAGACAGTTGTCTTGCCATCAAAAATTTCTGCAAATAATTTGTATTTTCTGATCGAAAAAAAATCAACAAATAACACAGTACAACAATTTTAAACTTTTTGTGTGCAACAGAGTAACGACCATATATTTCTGAAAGAGGACGTCATGCTGATCATTTTTGCCGAACAAAGTAATAGTCCAGCACGTCTGAGTTTTTTGTAATTTGCACATAAAGGTTAAAGGGCCCCTATAAACTTTTACACGGAAAGTATAAAAACTTGAAGAGCTAGAGCGTTGATGTCTAAGACAAAGTTGTTTCCATTAAAAGTATGAATATTTTATGTGTATACATTACCCACCTCCCCCTTTCCTTACTCCCCTTTTTCATGTTTTTCGGAAAAATTTTTCATAAAAAGCTTGTATTGAATAAAATATTGAAAAAATACCTTATTGTCTTTTGGGAAAATATTCTTCATTAAAAAATAGGGGGGGGGGGGGGGGGTCTTCAAACAACAAAACTTTCTCAAAACTTCCGCCAAAAAAATAAAAAGCCTTAAACACGAAACCTTCATTTAATACTTTTTTCATAAATTGCTAGCTCTGCTTCAGATGTTGAGAAAAATGTTAGGTTAGGTTAGGTTAAAGTGGCTGTCTTGGCCTGGGACTTGCCGAGAGACACACTTAGGCCACGGAATGGGCCCGTTGTGATACCACAAATTGAAAGGTCTGTCTTACTGCAAGTCGAGAAGCCTATACAAGCCATTTCGAGGAGTGAATGAACTCAAGCAAGTCATTGATTTTGGCTGAACTGAGGTTATTCAAGTTGTCGAAGAAAGGAGATCCTAGAGTCTTACATCTTCGTCTAGATAGAGCCGGACAGTTGCAGAGAAGATGGCTGATAGATTCCTCCTCCTCTTCATTGAAGCAACTGCGGCAGAAGTCCCAACCGTTGACGCCTAGCCTGGAAGCATGGCGTCCAAAAAGACAGTGGCCAGTCAGGATTGCGACGACCTTACAAATGTGTTGCCTGCTAAGCGAAACAAGTGCTCTTGTTCGCCTAAGATTAAAAACAGGCCAGAGCTGTTTAGTTATGGAACATGTGCTCTCCCCTTGCCATCGCCTGTTAGCCTTGTCGAGGTAGAGGGAACAGATCATTAGTTTACAGGAAGCGAGAGGAATGCCTGCCGTAACTGAGGTGTTGAAGTGCGGGAGGGTGGTGCCACGCCTGGCAAGCTCATCAGCTACACAATTTCCACTGATGTCTTTGTGGCCCGGTACCCAGATAAGGGTAATGTCGTGCGCATGCCCTAGCTCATTTAGTAGGGAGCGGCAAAGAGTAACCACTTTCGATGTGGTTGAAACCTTCTTGAGGGATTTAATTGCTGCCTGGCTGTCAGTGAAAATGCGAACCATACCTTTAGGGAGGTTGCATTGTTTTAGCATAGACAGGGCTTTAAAAATGGCCAGAACTTCCGCTTGGAAGACACTGCAGAAATCTGGAAGACGAAAACATTCTTCCATGGGTGGATTTTCACACATAACTCCACCCCCTACTCTACCATCCAATTTGGAGCCGTCAGTATAAAAACATACTCCAGTTTTCGGAACCGTGTCTTGTTCCCACTCCTGTCTGTGAGGTATGAGGGTTGAGAATTTGGAGTTGAAAACAAATGATGGTAGCGAGTAATCTATATTGTCCCGTAGGTCAGGTGAGCTGCCTAGAATCTGGCAGTGACCGAAATCAGTACGTGTCCATCTATTGATGATGTTTAGTCTCACTGCAGAGAGGGTAGCCATTTGTTTACCGAAAAGGTCAACAGGGAGAAGGTGGAGCAGGGCGTAGAGTCCTTTGGACGGAGTCGATCGCATGGCCCCAGTTATTATGAGCGCCGCCGATCTTTGAACTGAGTCCAGAGGTTTCTGGTTGGTCCCCTTATCCAGGGCAGTCCACCATACAATTGCTCCATAGAAAAGAATGGGCCTAATCACGGAGATGTACAACCAGTACACGATGCGTGGTTGGAGACCCCATTTTTTGCCAACTGCTCTTTTGCAAGAGTACAGTGCAACAGTTGCCTTGCGAACCCTTTCTAGTATGTTCGCTTTCCAGTTAAGTTTCCTATCCAGCAGTAGACCAAGGTATTTGGCCTGCGAGCTGATAGTTAAACTAGTCCCGTTAAGAAAAGGCGGGTTAAAAGTAGGAACATGGTGCTTCCTTGTGAAAAGGACCAGATCGGTTTTGGACGGGTTGACGCCCAAACCGTTCCTAGAGCACCAAGATCCCAATAGGTTCAGGGCACCTTGAAGAAGATCGACCAGTGTCGAAAGGTTCTTCCCAGATACCGCTATGGCCACATCGTCTGCGTATGCAACAACCTTACACCCCGTACGGCTCAGTTGCAAAAGCAGGTCATTAATCGCAAGGTTCCAAAGGAGAGGAGAAAGGACTCCCCCCTGCGGGGTACCTCTGGTGACCCACCTCCTAACGGAGGAGTAACCTAGCGAAGAGTTAATAACCCTATTTGTTAAAAGGAAATGAACTATGTCCACTATCGGCTTACATAGTTTCAAGTTGGTCAGTGAGCCAGTAATGGCTGCCGGAATAATATTGTTGAAAGCTCCCTCAATGTCGAGAAAAGCCACCAAGGTGAATTCTCTATAAAGGAGGGAGTATTCAATTTGCCGCACGAGTGCATGAAGAGCCGTCTCGACGGACTTGCCCTTCGTATATGCATGTTGGTTGGGTGAAAGTAGATGACCCACTTTGTCCCTTTGAGAAAAATGTTGAATATTAAAAAATAAATATTTTCCATTGAAAAATAGTTCAGGTGGTCTCCAAACAAGAAGTCCCCTCTTAATAAAATAAACAATTTTTATGATTGAAAATTGATTTCTTTCACTTTCACTAATCGCAGTGGAACTCATGTCTCGTTCATAGGTTCTCAACCTTTTTAAATATATACAAAAAATTAAACAAACATTACATCCGACTAATGTTAGTTTTAAATATGCTAAACAAATACAAATCTGCAGTTTACAGTTAACTAAATAAATATTGACTTTTCTTTAATCATTTAATCCCACTAACCAATGCATTCAATTGCCAAAAAAAAAAACAGCAATCTAACAGTGCTTATCTTTATTTTGGCATAACAACAAACAAGACGTTCAACTCTGCACCTTTTCTCAACAGCAAACAAATAAACAACAAGCAAACAAACAAGCCAACAAAAAAAAACACTGTCCAAAAGGGAAGAGCGAACCTTTCTGTGTTGTTTCGTGCGTAAAAATTACAATTTTCCTTAAGCTTTTCTGATATGTAAATAGAATTTTGGGGAAAGGGAGTGCACACAACTATTGTATTGTGTTGACAATTTCCACTACAAATAAACAGCAAAAACAACAACACTAACATTGCTTATGTTGGCAACGATTTTTGATTTCCGATT
Organism: Melieria picta; assembly: GCA_964056695.1. Taxonomy (NCBI): domain Eukaryota; kingdom Metazoa; phylum Arthropoda; class Insecta; order Diptera; family Ulidiidae; genus Melieria; species Melieria picta. Next base: position 13,663,009 of record OZ057400.1, read on the forward strand.
AAAGGTAACTTTACCAAACCAAACCAGAATCCCAAGCACCAAGTTAACCAAACAGGCAGACTTCCCATGGACGCTGCTGGCGCCACTCCGCCGCTGCCACCCGTTGCTGTTGTTGTAGCTGCTTAACCATTCATTGGTTTTTGTCATGCCCAGTGAGCTATTGTGTTGTTGTACTATATTTGCTGTAGTTGTTTTTGTTGTAGTTTAGCATGTTATTGTTGTGAGCTTGTTGTGTGTGTGTGTGTGTGTTTTGGGCATGTCGCTGCGTTCCCTTTAGTCAAGCGGAAGTTGGTTTGTGTACGCTTGAATTGTGCTGTTGTTGTTGTTATTGTTTTGCCTTTGTCGCCATTGTGCCGTTTTGTGCGTGTGTACAATGTTTGTGTTTTTTTCTGTTCTGTTTTGTAACAGCAAATTTGCATTTTCTGCTCTTTGACTATTTCCGCTGGCGACGCAACGTTTCCATTGTAAACAACAATGCAGCCAAAGTTGTTTATTGCTTGACAATAAGTTAAGAGTTTACAGAAAGTAGCTGATTTTTTTTAAATAACAAAAATACATTTTTCAAACTCTCTTAAATGCAGCAACTTAAAGCAAACATTAAGTTCAGCATGTCCAAAGTTTAAGTTGCATGCAAGGTGTGCGCCCCCCCTAAAAGCATGCAACAACACTACGCAAAAGTGATTATCATTAACGCATTGTTCGACGTGTATTGTTAGTGTTGCAGTTGGTGTGCATTTGCCATGTGGCAGCAACATTAACGAGCTGCAATCATGTCGGCATTGAGCGGCGAACGGCATGCAGAATGCTGAGTGCAACTGTCGAGTGAGGCGCGCTCGCGTAGCCTCACTCCCGCATTGTTTGGCCATGACAAAGCTAACAAAATAACAACAATAACACTGACAACGATAACAACAGCAACAATAACAAAAACAAAAACAACGTTGATACAGTCTGAATACGCAGAGCGGCAAATGATGCGACGAAATTCTCGATGGCATTGCAGCTCGCTCACACGCTGCCACCAGCGCCACACACACACACACACACTCACACACTGTCACCATTGTGACATTGCATTCGAAATGTTGAACAGAAGCGACGGTTTACAAAGAGCGCCCAGTGAGACAGGCCACTGCGTTCGATTTATTGTGCGTCGAAGAAAATTCCAATTTTGCAAAGTGTAAAATTCGCCAACGCATTTGCATAGTTTTGGGCGTTTTGGCGTGTTGTTGCAACGATTTTTGGTCGGGCACATTTGCATAAACCAAACGGTGATGCGACATTAATGTGCAATGCTCTTGTTCTAGTTGCTCTCGTTGTTGTTGTTGTTATTGTTGTAGCATTGTGCTACACAATTACAAGTGCACAAGAGAAATTTTTCTCAATGTTGTTGCAATTCCGCTGAGAGACTTTGCGCTGGTGCAAGTGTGCAACAAAACCGTATGTACAATACAATTATAACAACAACTACAACAAGTCACCCCCCCAGGACATACATGTGTATGTACAGCAACAATAACAGGCACAGCGTCAGCGGCAATGGCTGACATTGCAACAGGCAAGCGGCCTTTTGCATGTGTTGTGTCAAACACAACGAAATGACATGTTGGGGCTGATTCGGTCCATTGCGGAGCCATAATCAGTGACCACAAAAATTATTGTCGCTTGCGGCCGGTGTTTCTTGTTTCTGTGTGTGTGTGTGTGTGTCCTTTACACATTGAACAGTCAAATGACTGGCGGGTTCGATGTTGTTCTGTCTATTGGTTTGCTAATGTTTTTATGTATTGTGTGTAATTATTATTGCTGAGTGGTGTTCAAAAATGATTTTTGCAGGAGTTTTTTTCTTGTTGTTGTTGTTGTTGATGCATTAGTGGTTAATTATAATTTAGTAGCAACATAATGCAATTGAAATTTATTAAGGCTTTATAGAGTTTTATGTACATAAAACTAATAGATATTTTCTTCATTGAAAAAAAAGTTATGTATAATATACACATACATACATACTTATGTACATTTGTACATTAAAAAAAAAGATTATTTTTTTTGAAAAAAATTTGATCTTTAACTTTTTTTATTTTTTTAAATTTTTTAATTTTTTTTAACAACAACAACAAAACCAACGTTGATGCAATTTAATTTATTTTGCAGCGAAGCCAAATATCCTCGACGCAAACATATAGTAAAACTAGCTGATGTGTGACTTATGGTTCCAAAGTTATCATGTGAAAATTTAGGCTGGTGAAAAAGTGCCACGCCCCGTTTTCCTAAAATTTTCTTTCATAAAAATCTTTTTCTGACAACTACGAAAACAACCAAAAAAATCCAGCCAAATCGATCCAGCCGTTTTCAAGTGATTCGCGGTCAAATATGGCAGGGATTTTCCGGCTTTTCCAATAGATTTTCCGGAATTTTCTTTTCCCACAAACCTGAACTGACTCAAGGCGAATCCAACAAAAAAAACCCATGGAAATCGGCCGGCCCTTCCTTTCTTTTATATATATATAGAAGAAGAGGATAGAAGATGTTAACTAATTACAATAAAAAATCTAATGTTCTTTGTTGTTTCGAAAATGTAACTTTCATTCATTTTGACAAACAAAATTCTATTCTTTTCATTGATAAAACACTTTCATTTAATTAAATTAAATTAAAAAAAAAAAAAAATCGCAAAAATAAATAAAAGATAATCACAAAACAATTTTACATAATTTTATAAAATTTGTATTGCAGTTTTCAAGAACTCAGACAACGTTACGTTCTACAACATTTTTGCCGATTTCTTTTCGTTCGATTTGTAATCACTGAAAAAAGTTTGGAGCTAAAGCTTATTCAGGCGCTAATGGGTTGGAATTACATATAAATAAAAAAAACAAAACAAAAATTGTTTTAGTTTTATATTTTTATACTAATATTTACATTTTTTTGTGTACTTGGTTATATTTTTATATTTTTATTTGCATATTTATTTAACTAAAATTTAACAAATCTATGAGTATATGATAAATTTAATGTAAATTTAATTTAAAAAAATAAAAGTTTCAAATTTGCAAAAACAAACAAAACAAAATTTTCAAAAAATTTTTATATTTATGTAAATATTTAAATTTTTTTATTTTTATTTTTATTTATTTATTTTATATTTATTTTTATTTTATATTTATTTTTATTTTATATTTATTTTTATTTTATATTTATTGTTTCTATGTATCTGGTGGACCTAAAAGGAATGATCCGCCATGAGGTCCTAAATCCTGCAAGAATTTGAGAGGGAAGGTCTTACCCCATCGGACTGTAATTTCTTTCGGTCCATGGCCCACGCATTGGCTGACCAGGACTTGGAGTCTGGAGCATGTGCTGAAGAATTCAATCCTCAACAAAGATGAGGAGTTCTTCCAACTCGTATGCTGCCCGAAAGACGGCCAGGAGTTGTAGCAAACAGCCGAAAATTTTTTATTTTTATTTTTTTTTATTTCTGATTGAGAAACTTTTTCGTTAACCCTTACGCTATTTTGTTGCCATATGGCACATGCTACTTTGTGGACGTCTGAACCCTCTATGGTTCCAGGAATACATTTTTTTATTGATCCTTAGAATAGTTTGAAGTTTTAGGAAAAATACGAAATTAACAAACTGAATATTTAAGCTTAAAGAAGAGAAGTATACACGTTTTTTAATGGTATATCTTGACATAGTAAAGGAAGAAGAAGCAGAAAACTTGAGATAACTTTTTAATTTGACGTTTTCTTTCATTTTAGATACTTTATTTTTTTAATTTTGGCTGAAGTAAATGAAGAAATATTCAAATTTTCGTTATGCGTAAAACGTTTTATGTTTAAGTAATTATTACAGCCACAACGATGTGGTTGCTCTCATAGAAAAACACTCTAAAATACAGGGTCCGAGTATAAAAATTAAAAAATTTCTTATGGAATGTTGCTAATATAACCACATAGAAGCCTAAAACGTAAAATTTAAAATTTTAACTTTCCCCAGTAAAAACCTGTAGCGAAAGGGTTAAATGAAGAAACGAATGCATTTACATTTATTCAAAAAACCAAAAGTCATTCTGACACACTTAATACTTGTTTTGTTTCGGGTTGACGAACCGAACAGGGTGGAATGTTTAGCAAGCAAGGAGGGCCAAGTAAGTGCAGCTTCTACAGACCGCACTGGTACAGAGACGAACGACGAGCCAAGCGCTCAAATTCGCCCTTAGACGAAAAACTTGACGGTACTTTCCGTAGGGGAAACCGGTATAGGACGTGAGGGGGTTAAAACCTTCACACTGACGGGGTTAGGCTTTCGTTTTTTCCTCACAAAATCAAATAAAATTGGCACAATTGTCGTTTCTTCCGAGCATTTTAATATCTTTTTTGAATTTAGTAGTTATTAAGTAGTTTGTATATGACTAAATGAATATTTCGAGTACATATTGTTTCGGAACAATATTCAACGCCTGCAAAACAAAGATTCCCACATCAATACGCTAATTGTCATGAGAACATATAAAAACAAAACCATAAATTAGAACATCGAATAAAGTGTATTTTAACAGCGCCTATAAACATGCTACAAACAAGGGCAAATCATGAAATTATTACAGACTCACACACACAAACACAATAAACAGCATTTATACGAAGAAAGACACATCGACTGCTGTCGCGTTGCGTATGACAAAAATCTGTTTTTATGAATTCTTGCAGTTCCGCATTTCGTTGGCACAGTCATTTATTAGCTTCTAGCCTATTGCTGCCATTATGATTCGCATGTTATTGTTAATTTAATGTCTGTACGAAGTCGACAACAATGCCGACAGCACTGAAGCGCGCCTTAATAGTGCGTCGTTGCATGCTCGCTGCCAGCCACCAGCGAGTCAAGCAGGCATTTCCCAATTGTCACAGCCGGGTTGAGTCAATAAAAATATTATAACGCAATAAACGCTTTCGGAAATATGCAGAGCAGAAATCACTAACAGCGCAGCAATGCGAGCAATTCAATATTTTTATAAGCATAAGCGTCGATTTTCAAAATGTGGCGGGGCGATACAGACTCAAGTGTGCGTTTGTGTGTGTGAACATATATGTATGTATGGCAATACACAAGACAATAATAATAAATAACAAATGAAACGGAAGCAAATCGTAGCATATTGTTGGGAGCGGAAGCGGCTATGAGCCGTGAATGCTATGTGCCTCTGACTTTTCGGCGACTGACTGTGTGCTGAAAGCAGAAATGGCTTTCCTCTCCCTTTTACTTGGCTACTTGCTATCAGCACAATTGCCAATAATGTCGGCATTGAAAACTCGCCGCACGGGCAAGCAATCGTGACGAAAATTATTAGCCGCGGCAACCAAAGTCAAATGTTGCAAAAAAAAATGTGAAAAATTTTATTGAGAAAAGAAAAAACGCAGCGAAGTAAATACCGTGAAATGCGCAGCAGATTTTTGATGAATGCGAAGTGTGTGTATTTTCAAAGTTATTGACATTTAATTGCAGCTATTTGGAAGCGTGTAATAAAATTGTAAAATAAAACGCAGTATACTTTTAGGCGTCTCACCTGTGTCCAGGCATTGCAGATCAGCGCTGGAGTGGAGTATTAGCTGGTTGTATGCACAGTAAAACTGGCATTAAAATCTCAATAAAACCGAAAAGTGCCCACCCACACAGCGCCCACACAAAGTATGCAGCAGCAATAAAATTTCATTTTTTATGACTTAATCGCAAAATCGCTTTAGACGTCAATTGTGCGCTGACTTTGTGTGCGTTTGACGTCTTGTTGCTGTTATTGTTGTTGTTATTGCAGTACATTGAATGTGTGTACTGTGTGTGTTTGTGTGTGTTATTGCCTGCAGCGCCTGTCAGCATTCCACACCTGTGCATAATGGCTGCACGTGCATACTTTTAGGCGCAGCGCCTTCGATTTACCTTTGAATTGGTGAGCACACGGTGTGTGATGTGTAGCAGCAAATACATAAAAGTCGAAAATTTCAATTTAATTTCAGCGCAATTTTTATGTGCTTTTAATCGGCTAAGCTTCAATCAAAAGCAAATTGCATTTATTGCTCCATTCAACTGTACTCAACGATGGCAAATTGCAAACGGCATTGGGCGCCGCAAATGCAAGCGAAGTAAGAAATTCGAAGAAAAATCGGAAAAAAAACTACACGCGCCATCTTTGGCAAAGCAAAGACTGAAGTCTCAAGAAGAAAATGTCAATAATTTTTATGAGGTCCATAAATGTGCGTCTACCCCGTGCGGGCAATGCGCGGAGAAGTAGGAAGCAAAATTCAAAGCATGCCCTCAGTGCGACTCATATGCAGCGCAGCCACATAAAAAGCCAATAAAAATTGAAAACAAATAAATGCATGAAAACGAAATTGTGAAAAGAAATGCTAAACTCTTTATGTGTGATTTTGCTTTATGCTTTCGAGCGGCAAAAGCCACCAAAAATTCAACAATTTAAAAGACGATATTTGTTGTTGGGGAAAAAAATTCAACTCATGCTACGACAACGCTGCAATGATGTCAACGGCAAGAAATGTGCCGCAGGAGCGCAAGGAGTGCGTTCGCAGTTTTGTTGCGGCACGTTCCAAGACTGTCAAATGTCACTTGCAGCAGTTGCTTTGTGGCTTTGCAGGTGTGTGTGTGTGTGTGTGTGTGAGTGTGTTTGCAATTTATTGCGTTGCACTGCCAAAAGGACAAATGCTGCATAGATTTCTTCTAGCTGTGTGTATAGAGTAATTGCGCCGCAAGGTATGCTAGAATAGTTGATTTTTAACTTTTCAATGCTTTAGACTTTGCGTTTTTTAAATTGAAATTAAATTGAAATTATTTTTAGAGAAAACAAATTAATAAAATTAATGTTTGTGTTAAAAAAACAAATGCAAAAGTCTAGACATGACAACAATTGTATGAGAAATTATGAATTGACCAAATGTGTATGAATTGATAAATGGGTGCCGCATATTGATGGAGTGAGTGCAAAACGTTTGTGTGTATGTGTGAGGGGCCACGAGCTGAAGCGCACAAAATGAAGCGAAAACCGATAATTAATAAAATGATTAAACAGCGCACACAAAAAATATACAAAATAAAATACAACCATATAAACGCACACAATGCTCTCGTATACAATAATAAAAGTGGCATAAAAATGGGAAAATAATTTATGTGAATGCGGGCGCACATGAGGTGGCCGCATGCGGCAACAATTTCACCTGCACCAGTCGCACTAAACAACTTCAGCCGGTTAAGTGCGCATTTTTACTGCATGAAAAAAAAATCAACAACAACAAAAGCAAAAACAAATAGCAACAACAACCAAAGCGAACACCATAATAATATTTTCCGCCATTTGCACATGTGAAACTGAGCTGCACACAATCGTAAAAATGCACCAATATAACACACACACACACACAGTTGCAAAAAAAAAAAATATGCGTGCGTGTGTGTGTGTTTGTGTGTGTGTATGGCTGGCTAGCATGCTTGTACACTTAAAAATGAATTAACAATAAAATACTGAAGCTGAAGCACTGCGAATGGCCCACAGCCACAGCCAACCGAATTGCACCAACAACTGCAACAAGAAAGCAACCGCTCGCCGTATGTGCAATGCAACCTGGCGCATTGCAATTCTACTTCATACCTCCCCTCCACTGAATGTGGATGTACTCTGTATCATTGTTGTTGTTGTTGTTGGGTTAAAAAACAAAAATACACGCCATGGAAAAAAGTGCAACGTGCAGCGTTCGTTGCTCAACGCTGAATGCATTGAAATTTATGGCAAACATAAAAATTCATTTCAGCTGTGCAGCAGCCAACAACGAACATTGCCGACACTGTCTCCTAGCATGCTGCATGTTTGTTGTCTGCTTGTTTAATGTTTTACGGTAAAGAGGAGACAAGCGAAGGAGTTCATTTTATTTTGCAGTTGCCAAAAAGTAACAACAAAAATAAGCAGAAAAAAGCGTAGCAAAAAAAATGAGAAATTTCTCAAATAAAAGCCATCAAAATAGCAACAAATGTGGTTTTACGTGAAACGAAGCACACACACACACACACAGAAGCAGCACCGAATATTTCTCTATGTGGCATGTCAGGCAGCATGAACCCCGATGGAAGGCCGATTGCTGAGTGCATTTGGTGTATGGGTTCATCGAAAACCGAGCATTATTTAAACATGAGACAAATTCTTATGACTCATGCGGCATTTTTACGTTAGCAAGTTTGCGCCGCCAAATGAATTTTTTGAGTTTATGGCCAAAAGTTAATGTGCGGTGAGTTGTTCGAGTATTTCATGGACTCTGATGTCAGATTATTAACCGACTGATCTAACTATTAAAAGCGAACGACTTTTGTCTGGACCATCTTTCTTCGGCAAAGAACTCACAACGCACAGCGATTCGACTCCATAAAATTAGAAGGAGTGATCTGTTCTTCATAGAATTTTGTATGCTAGTTAATCATGGTCTGGTGAATTGAAATCTCCATTTTGTTCTTCTTAAACTTTTGTAGTTTGGCAATGCCTTAAATTTGCAATTTTCATAATTTTTTGTAATTTTCATTTGATAATTTTTTTTATAATTTTTAATTATTAATTTTTTTTTATCAGTTACATCAACATTTGATAATTGCAGAGAGTAACAGAAATTGTTTTGGGACCCTATAGTTATGCAATAAAAATGATGATAATAGATGTATGTTTTGCATTTGTGCAGTTTTTTCATTAATCATGTTGATTGCATACTTTCAGGGATAAATAAAAGATATTTTGTCGAAAAATAGGTGTTTGGACCAATTAATAAAAATTAATTAAATTATAAAAATTAAATTATTTTCTAAGATCGAAAAATATTGGAGGTTGTGTTCACATTATTCGACAAAGAAAGAATGCTTCTTCTAAAAAAAAATCCAGGAACATACCTTCACATACTTTTTGTCAATTTTCAAATTTTTAATTTTGAAAACTATTTTAAATGAAAAGTAAAGTAGAAGTCTTACCTTGCAAATTTTGAGAAAACATTAAACACGAAAATGCTCAAATCAATTCTTAATCTATATTAAAAGTTTTAGCAACTTTTTGCCATCCATGTATTTTTACGATTTTTTTACTCAATAGAGTAGACAACAGAAAACATGTTTTTAAATTTATTTGTGAAAAAAGTTTCGATTTTGAGCACCTTTTGCACACACACTAATTAATTTTTTGCACATATTTTTTGGAGTTTTCTTAGTTGGAGTTTTACCTTTCAAATGACATTAAAATCGTTAACCCTTTCGACCCCAAAGTTGCCTGAGTTGCCTATTTGTCATCTTATAGCAACAGCTACGATTGATTTATGGGTTTAATTTAAGTAGGCACCAACAAATTAATATTTTTAGAAGCGAATTCAAAGCAAATTACAAAAATTTTACTGTTATCCCCAAAATAATTTCCAATCATTTGCAGCGATATCAGGAAAAGTTTGTGTTCTAATTGAAGTCTACGAATTGGGTGCGTTTCATCAAAACCCTGTTTCTTTAATAATGGGTAAATAAAATCAAAAAGTGATAATTTTGTATTTTTTCATAAATATTAAATAATTTTTCTGGAGTTAAAAAATATTGATAAAAAATTTATTTAACCTGTTTTAAGCTAAAATTGTTCAAAAGTAAACTAGCTCTAGAACTCTAACAAAGAGGCGTGGCGACTTCAAATGTCGTGTGCACACTTCTTAGGCAAATGTTTCATGATTTAAATACGAACAAGTAACATCGAGACACAGGGTAAACTTTGGGGTCGAAAGGGTTAAATTCTGAGACTTTAAATTTTTTGAATTTCGTCTATGGAATCATTGTGCAACGGTCTAATGACGCTAACGCCATGCATATTGCAACAACTTTTCAAATGATTTATTGAAAAATTAATTCTATTGCAACACTTTGACTTTGCCCAAAAGTATGCAATGCATTTTCTACTTAATACATTAAACATAAAATGCTTTGCAGTGCAAAGATGTCAGGCACCTGTGTTCTACACAAGTTTTAATAAAATTAATAATTTAGGCATATTGCAAATACTTGGACACACACACACACACTCACATGGATTAGCAGCTTTAGTTGCCAAACACTGGTGGCTACGATCAGCCAGCGCGCCTAATAACTGCCAACTTGCCAAGTCTTATGACTAATTCAATAACTTTGCCGACCGCTGCAGTCCATTAGGCCGCTTAAGTATTATTAATTAAAACTTCATCAGCCATGGCCGGCCCGTGCAAACTGCATGCATTTTCTTAAAATATTTAATTTTCCCTAATCGTTTCGGAATTTGCGTATTTGCATTAATTTTGCATATTGTTTAGCGTCGGTCAGATGCGGTGCACTCGGAATTAATAAACTATTATTGAATATTGCTACGGCCGTTGCACCTAAGTGGACCTACTAATTGCAGACAAGCGTTGGCAATTGAGCTTTGCTTTGATTTGATTTAATTGCAATTTACTGCCGGGCCAGCAAGGCGAATTGGTTATTAGGCCATTGGCTGGCACAGAGTCAGTTACGAGTATGTGAAGAGATTTAATGTGCACTCAACTGTGAGCACACGGCGAGAGATGCATGCAAGTGCCACAGACAACATAGTCGGTTATTGCAGTTGGAAGATTAACTATGCTGACTTCACTTTCATGTGGCAAATTCCGGATGACTTGTAGATTCGGTAAAATATTTTATACAAAATCCAATAGTTGAAATAACATTTTTGATTTAATTAAATTAGTTAGCAGCAAACAAAAAAATTGCAATACAAAAGTATATTTCATAATTTATATGTCTGCAGTCAACAATAAATGCGACCGCCTTCTGGACATTTCAATATGTGTAATGAAATTTCTATTTTTGTTGACAATTTTCAATTTGGTATTTGTGGCAAATTGCAAACAAAAACACATTCTCAATCATACATCATCAATAAATGCAAAATTTCTTATATCCAATTAAAATTATATAACACCGACAACCAACCAAAAGCAACAACAAGATTTATTATCAATTTTGCTGGCTTGCGTTTCCTCACTGCGGGCAAACCGTTTCCAGTTTGTGTTGTTATAAATTCTGATAAAAATTATTTTGTTGTTGTTGTTGTTATTTTTTGTTGTTGCTGTTTTTATTAATTTTTTGTTCCTGTCTTGGTTGTTTTTTGTGTTCGCTTGTTGGAACTCTGCTGTCGTTTGTTACATTGTGTACTTGAAATGCGTTTGCAATGTTTGTGTGTGTGTGTGTTTGTACGGCGGCACATATGTTTGACTGATAAGCGTACATATTGAACATAGTATTCATTTCATTCATGCGTATAAAAATTGCTTATAACATTTTAACAAGCTTGTATTTCTTTGCATGAGGACTAAAAAAAAAAATATTAAAAATATGTACTTGTATGAGTGTGCGTGTGTGTGTGTGGTACTTGTGCGCGCATTTCGTTAACTTGAAGTATTATGCAATAAATATAATGCTTGCTACATTTTGTTGCTTTTACTCATTTAAAAATGCGATTTCTTATCATCATTTTTTAAACTTATAAACAGTCTTACAAGTAACAATTTTGAGCTCATTCAGTTGAGTTAGGTCAGGCAATTGAAATATGAAATATTTTGGCTTACTTTGACTTTGTAAGTCGAGTAGTTTCAATAGATTATGAGTCTCTTTCTCCCATTATTCTAGTTTATTCCAAAATAAAATTTGACAATCGAACTTGACCGCATAAAATAGTTTTACAAGAGATTGTTCCCATAACCCACTGGGTTATTGGGTTGACAAGAAAGTAATTTCGGTTTTTAAGAATAGATTGCGCTAGGTTTGTTTTGAAGGACTTTTGTCAATGTTATGAGTTTTTCTCTTTTGACATTTGATAGCTGTTGTGCATTTAGTTTACTTTAGAAGCAAAGTGCGCGCAATTTGGGTTTCAGCTGTTTATTGCAATTTAAAATAGCTTACTGTTTTATTTTCGTAAAAACAGAACTAGAGACAAAAACACTAAAGACAAAAGGATTATAACTCCAAATTTTTCCAAATTGATTAATTAATTGATTCCATAAATCAAGCACACATCTATACTTCAAAAAATTCATTCTTATTACTTTCATCTTTAACTGGAAAAATACTGCATATCTGTTTTTATGCTAACTCGAATGTGCTTTCGAGCGAATTAATATGAAATATAATAGAAAAATTAAATTAAATTAAATTAAATTAAATTAAATTAAATTAAATTAAATTAAATTAAATTAAATTAAATTAAATTAAATTAAAATTAAAAATTAAAATTAAAATTAAAATTAAAATTACAATTACAATTACAATTACAATTACAATTAAAATTAAAATTGAAATTAAAATTAAAATTAAAATTAAAATTAAAATTAAAATTAAAATTAAAATGAAAATTAACATTAAAATTAAAATTACAATTACAATTACAATTACAATTACAATTACAATTACAATTAAAATTAAAATTACAATTACAATTACAATTACAATTACAATTACAATTATAATTACAATTACAATTACAATTACAATTACAATTATAATTACAATTACAATTACAATTACAATTACAATTACAATTACCATTACAATTACAATTACAATTACAATTACAATTAAAATTAAAATTAAAATTAAAATTAAAATTAAAATTAAAATTAAAATTAAAATTAAAATTAAAATTAAAATTAAAATTAAAATTAAAATTAAAATTAAAATTAAAATTAAAATTAAAATTAAAATTAAAATTAAAATTAAAATTAAAATTAAAATTAAAATTAAAATTAAAATTAAAATTAAAATTAAAATTAAAATTAAAATTAAAATTAAAATTAAAATTAAAATTAAAATTAAAATTAAAATTAAAATTAAAATTAAAAATTAAAATTAAAATTAAAATTAAAATTAAAATTACAATTACAATTACAATTACAATTAAAATTAAAATTGAAATTAAAATTAAAATTAAAATTAAAATTAAAATTAAAATTAAAATTAAAATTAAAATTAAAATTAAATAGAAAAATTAAATTAAAATTAAAATAATAAATAAATTAAATTAAATTAAAAACTAAGCGCTACTGAGTTAATTTTGTTGCTTCTGCAAAATCAACAGTTTTTTCAAAGTTGAGATATTTGTGTTGTGACTCTTTTGTATTTATTCTGCGATATGTGAAGTTTATGGTGTCAATTGCATTTCAGAACACATTTCCTAAAAATCGTTCACTCCAAGATGACAATCGTTCTGATCGATCTACCAAAGTTCATGATGACTAAATCAAAGCCATAATTGAGTCGAACCGTCATTTATTCGTAACTGTACGAGTGATTGCAAGGAGACTAAAAGCACTTAAACACAGATGAAATTCAATTAAAAATGTTGGGGTAAAGAAACTCGATATTTGGGTTGTCACATGACAAAACACTACATCTCCATACAAAGGTAATTCAGTTCCTTTGTGACACTTTTTTGAGCTTTGTAACTTTTGGCCAATGCATCCATTCGTATGGAAAATATTTTATATGCTTTAAAGTCACTATAAAAGTGTAATTTTGCTCGCACTACTTTAATTTTTGTTGCCGGAACTGAGTTTAAAAATAATTGTCAAAGTATGCCAGTTTCTATTTAAAATTAATTCAATAGGTTTATATTTTAACACCTAAAATAAATCTGATTTAAAACCACCTTTTCTTTAAAAATGAAAATTTCTAAATCCCTGAAATTCTGGCAAGCAATGTTATTAAAACAGCTTTCTAGCTGTTGGAATTTTTTTTCCACAATCAACAAAGCGACATTTTGAATGAGTTGCAACAGTGCTGCATGAGTTGAGTGATTGCTATTGAATTTTGATGAACTTGTATGTTCAACTTTTAAAGTTGTTGCAGTAATTTCGAACTCATCTTTTGAACAGCAACATTTTCGTTTTCGTTACTCGCAGCCATCGCTGAATAAGCAACAATCATCAACAAAATCGAACCACGCGCAGGTGTGACTTTTAAGCTGTTGTCTCCGCTGTTGCTTCGACGCATTCACGCAGCACTCAGTCGCGCTTAAACTTCAGCTGTTGGCTTCTGTTGCATTCATTCGATGCATCGAGCAGTGCGCCTAGCAGTAGGCAACAATGTTAACTGCTTCAGTTTCTCTGGCACGAGCGACAATGCACCACACTTACAACGCTGGCGGCGCTTCATCGATGCAACTTTTATGCTTTTATTGCTTTTATTTGTTCGTTGTTTTTCGTGTTGTTGTTGTTTTTTTTCTTTTTGCTTCAATCATAGTTGGACTTTTGTCATTGCTGGCGTACTTCTTCGCTACTTCGTTTAACTTTTGGCGCTCAGCTTATCGTTTTCACGCGCGCTCGAAGTAAAACAGTAAAAATAGATAGAAAAAAATATGAGTGAAGAAGGAAAATACAGTCGAAGTAGAAATGCGAAACTTTTTCCATAAGTCGACGAAATCGGGTAGTTTAAAGTTTTGCAAGTGTGCTGCTATGCACACTTTGCTTCCATTATGCGGGCGTAATGAAGCTGAGAATTGCAACAAATTGCAGGTGAATAGTTTATAAAATGTTGCAACAGCGACGGTGGACAATTTTAATTTGCGTCGAAATTGAATTTTTATTAATGTAGAAGAATGCAGCGTGCAGTGCGAACGGCATAGATAGAGTTGCGAATTTTGTAGTGATGGAGGAAGAACAGGATTGTTTTTTTTTGTTTTTCTTTTTGTGTGAGATGAGACAAAAACAACAAAAAGAGATAATAGAGTTGAAAATCTTCAAAAGGGTAAGAGAGTTGAATTAAGTTACAAAGTAATGCAATAATTTGGAAGCCAATTGAAGTTAGAAAAGGATATCATAGGTATGAGTCAGGTTTTTCACTATCAGTTGTTAAGGTCTTCAAAAACTCTTAAGAAAATATAAAATCTAGATCAATAATTTACTTGATCCATGTCAAAAACAGACAAATATCAGCTGATTTTGAACCTAAAGAGATAGAAGAGTAAACGAGATTCTTTACTATCTTCATTTACACTTAACCACACTTAACTACTTTTGTAGTACCTCCTCTGCCAGAAATCCTAAAGTTATTTGAAAGCCAATGGGGCATAACACTGTGCAACAGTAATTTTGACCCATCCAAAAGATGATAAAGGATACTGGAAACTTTTTGACTGAATTATGTATATATTTGGAATTTTTAGGACCAAAATATGTTAGTAAATAAATATAAAAAATTCTCAAAATTATATTTTTCTATCCAAGTTTATAGACAACAAATTAATGAGTGTTCCATACTAATACTTTGCTTATGGATGGAAACTTATTTTTTTAACTCTAAACCTATAAAAATAGAAGAATACAATTTTAAGGAAATTATACTTCAGACCGATATCCAAAGCATATATTTTTTTCAAAAGAATTCATTAAAAACCTTCAACGGTATCGAAGAATACATATTTGAAATGACCTTACTGACACATTTTGGCCTTAAAAGCTCGAAATAGGAAATATAGTCCAAAGGCAGAAAATGTTTTCTTTCTCTTCATTTTTTTTTTCTTTCATTTAATCACTTCACATCTGCAAATATTGAAAAAAATTCTTTGAAATCTGTATGTCCTTAAAATTGTAAAGCCCTTTAAAAGGACATCGAATCAGAAAATGAAAAATTATGTATGCCAGGTTACTATGAATGACCTCTAGTTTCATGCCTTTATAATCTTTTGGTTGGGCCTCAACAAAAGTGGTTTTTTGTAGCACAGTGTAAGGATTCGAAGATTTGTAATATAGCCAATTGTTGTGTTATTAAGTATTTGAGCGAGTTGAGAGAGGCTACAGTTGAACGAACTAATGCTACACGTCATTAAACAGCAACGCTTACGAGTATAGTTTCTTCTGTTTTCATGCAGAAGGGACTGCAGGTAGTTAAATGGCCTAATGACGGTGAATTTTTTATGGTCAAAGCATATGGAAAAGATGGACATATCAGAGAGCGATGACACAGCACGCTGCACAGTGATTCGTTCCATAGACAAAATTCAAAAAATTTATAGTCTCAGAATTTAACGATTTTGATGTCATTTGAAAGGTAAAACTCCAACTAAGAAAACCCCAAAAAATCTGTGCAAAAAATTATTTAGTGTGTGTGCAAAAGCGGCTCAAAGTTGAAACTTTTTTCACGAAAATATGTAAACACATATTTTCTGGTTTTTAGTCTATTGAGTAAAAAAACTTGTCAAAATACATGGTTACCAAGAAGTTGCTAAAACTTTTATAACATACTAAGAAAAGATGTGGCCATTTTCGCTTTTAATGTTGTCTCAAAATTTGCAAAGCTGAGGCTTTTACATTACTTTTAATTCAAAATATTTTTCTAAATTAAAAATCTGATAATTACCAAAACTTAGAGTAAAATATCTAAAAAGTATGTGAAAGTATGTTCCTGGATTTTTTTTATTTTAAGCAGCATTATCTATTTGTCGGATAATGTAATTACATCCTCCGATATCTTCCGATCTCAGAAAATAATTCAATTTGAAAAGTGGTCTAAACAATTTTTTTTCGACAAAATTTATTTTTTTCATCCCTAAAAGTATGCAATCGGCATGAAAAATTGAGAAAACTGCAAAAAAGCAAAACATACGTCTATAATTATCGTTTTTATTGCAAAACTAAAGGGTCCTAAGACAATTTCTGTTACTCTTTGCAATTATCAATGTTGACGTTACCGATTAAATGTAAAATCTGAAAAATCTAGCCAACACGCTCGTTGCTATAGCTTTCCAAAAATGACGAAAATACCATATTTAAGTCTCAGAAATTGCCAAACTACAAAAGTTTAAGAAAAAAAAATGGATATTTCAATTCAGCAGACCATGATTAACTAGTATACCAAATTTTATGAAGAACGGACCACTCCTTCTAATTTTGTCCCGCGGTTGTATGGAGTCGAATCACTGTGCGCTGTGGAGAAAATGGACCACTTTCTTTGTAACTTTGTCGCTGTGCCTGTCAGGTCTAAGTAATTTTTTTTTGGGTTTAACCTTGCCACCGATCTGAGATATTTGGCACTGATATGCTAAAAAGTGACCACTTTGCCTCGTTGGTATCATAGGATCCACTAAAATTTTCGCAGACGTCAGGTAGATTTAAATAATAGTTAAATGGAACCTAAAGTTGCAGTTCAATGGACTTTTGTTCTGAAAAAAAGTATGTACAATAAATTCCTAAAATTGTTTTTCTCACCCAAAACACATGTTTAGCACTTCATCAACTCACCTGCAAAAGAAAGAAAGAAATAAAATATTATTTAAACTTGCAGAAAACTATAGTCCAAAGTTTAATACGTAATTTTGAGTTAACATTTAAGCACAATAAAAGTTGTAGAAAACACCTTAGACCCGCAACAACCCGCACCCAATGCGCCCAGCTGTGCCGAAAATGCATCAAAGGTGAATCTTCCAAGCAAGCGAGTACACGAAACGGGCGTAACGCTGCCGCGTGACCCTCGCAGTCACCGCATCGCACCACACTACATGGGCCTCAATATGCCATTCGCACCTTGCTCAGTGTGTCTTTCGCACGGTTTGTCAATAAAAAGGCGTTATTTACACCAACACCAACACCGATTGGCACACATTTCTACATCGCACCACAGACACAGGCACAGCACGCACACAGCGACAACATGCAACTACAGCGTCGAACGCAAAATGGGGCACACGTTGGCTGTTTGTTTGCCTTCGCCGCGCCGAAGGACATTATCGACAACATCAATATCGGCAACATGACACGGTCAATACGTTCGGCATTACGTTTAAACATTCGTTGGCACTGACTAAATGTCAGCGTGCATTTACGCCACATTTTTACGCTTGTCATTTTCGATTGCTCATTCGGCGTTTCATGCTGCGCACTTTGCACGTTCGGCGTTTGCTGTTACATGCGCGCGTACACACACACACACATGCACATACTGTATACGGTTGTTTTTGCTGTTATTTAGCGCTGTTCATTGGTGCGCCGTGACCAAGTTTGACGCACGCAACATCCTCAGCAATTTGCAACGCAATTTTCAGCCAAAAGCACCACTCAATGAAATGTTGGCCAGCCCAGCGCCTCAATCAGGTAACGCCGAGGTGGTGGGGGAGGGGGAGGAATAGTAGGTGGGGCAGTGAATAGTGAAGTGGGCTTTTGGGTCGCTTGAAGAAATGTCGCTTAAAATGAAAACGTGTCAGTGGGTTTTAATTGTTGACACTTTTGTTATTGACATTTTATGAAATTTTCATCCAACAAGAAACAGCAACAAACGTAGAGAAATCCTTAAGGCATGACATACACACAGACATATCTACATATAAAATGCATAACAACAACTTGTGGGGCTGTGGGGCGGCTCATTGATTGAAGTGCTTTGTGTAGTTAGTTGCTTTGTAGTTGTGCGGCAGAATTCAGACTGTGGGCGGGAATGGGAGTTGCCTCATAGCGTTTGAGAACATTTTATGACCTCATTTGAGACTTTAGCATCTGCGATAGCATCAAAATGTCTACTATTAAATACTATTAAAAGCACAAAAGGAATAACTAAGTAGACACCTTCAGACCAATTAAAATTAAATTTACTGACAGGCAGACCGTAGACAGATCAAATTCTTATGATTGGATTATGAAATTGAAATGAATGGAATTCAAAACCTAATGAATAAAAATTAAATTTCAAATGTTTTCTGGGTCATTATGGGATTGGATTATAAATGATTTGAGTCAGAAATTTGTCGATATTTGGTAAGCTACCATAAGTTTCAAGTCAACTCAAATATTAACTGGAGAGGAATTAAAGAATTTAAGAAAAATCTAATATTACAGAATGAAAAAGCTTATGAAGATGTTTACTTTAGGAACTTGTTCAAATTTTTAAATATTTTTTTAAGACTGCAATTCGAAATTCAAGTTTGCACCTTAAAAAATATATTTAATAATAAAATTAAATTCGTTAACTTAAAAAATATAGTTTTAAGAGTATTTAACCCTCCATTACTATCGTCAGGGTGGAATCCACCCTGTGAGTTCAATTTCTTAGTAAAATATAGATTTTTTTAACCAAAACCAACATAAAGTTATAATGTAATCCACATTTGCATATTTCGGAAGGTTTTAGAGTACATTGCAGTTGCATAAATAAAGCAATTGTTTTTATACAATTGTTTTAAAAAGTCACTGGGTGTGTAGTGGCGTTATAAAATTGCTGGATGCTTAACACCCATTATTAGTAATGAAGTTTTATTTTTTATAAATTACATTTACATATTTGTATTCACTTTTTGGCGATAATTTTTTTTAATAACGAATAGACCATTTACTTAGTAGAAAATCCTTAAAAATTATGCTCTAGGATGAGTAACAAAATTTTTATAACATTAAATTTGTTATATCTTAAACTGATAAAGTTGGAAGGACGAAATTCAAGGATGTAGTAGTGTACATATTAGTCCTTAAGATATATTAAAAAAAAAAACTATTGGAAATTTCCAAAGATATTCAAGGATAAAGTTTAGTTTAAAGTTAAAAGGACATTTTCAATACCTCTGCGTCCTTTTGCATCAAAACATTAAATTTTCTAAGATTCTAAGGATTTTTCTCTTTCATTTGATACCAGTATTGTTATTCTTCAATGCACTCAATTTTTAAAATAATTCCTTGAAATAAACATATCCTTGAAATTTCAAAGTCCTTTAAAAAAAATCCTGACGTCAGAGAGAAAAACAAAAACTGCAGTTTTACTACATTTGGCCCCTAGTTCTGCGAGTATATCGATTTTTTCGTGTATTTGGAAATTTTTGATTTTTGTCGCACGGTGTCACCTTTAAAAGTAGCAGGTATATTGTTGATTTTTGTTTGAGTTTTTACGCACAATTTTACCTCGATCCGAAAAAAATTATTAAATAATTATTTATTACTTAGTTTTTTAGCTTTCTAAATCACTAAGCCCAAGAAACATAACTTAAATATTGTGCAAGATGTGGCTATTTTCCCAATACAACTTTTTATTTCATCTTTTTTTTCCTTGAAATGAGATGCACATAAACAAATGTTTATATTAAATAAATGAATTAGCAAAATTAAATAATTTATTTTTGTTTTTACATTTTATGATGTTCTGATTACGAAAAAATTTGTTTTTTGTTTATTTTACCTCAATGGATAAGTAAAACAGATAATCAAAAGTTGTGGGTGGATTACACCCATAGTTAGTAATGGTGTTAGCGTAATAGACGATAGTAATGCAGGGTTAAATTAATTTGTATTTATTTTAATTATTCATTTATTTTTTTATTTATTTTAATTAATATTAACTTAAAAACTTAAAATTATATAGTTAAAAAAAAAGATATAATTTTAAGAGTGTGTGTAATTAATAGGCCCTCATTTCTTTTGAATTATCTTAAAAATTCGGTTCGGTACAATTCCTGCAAAGCACAGAATCATCCTTCAGATACCAAGTTTCAGTTATAGCAATTTCAAAGCTCTCAATTGTGCACACTGCTAGTTTTTGGCAAACCCCTGAGCACCCTGTAAGTTTTCCACGAGGCTTTGTTCCGGAAAACCAATTGACCATTTCAGGCCGGGAATTCGCTGCTCCTTCAAGTATTTGTTTCTTTGTCCTTCTTTGAACGTTATGTCCAGGTACGTAAACGAGATTTTCACTCTGCATTATTAGATTTTCCGGAAAGTCTTTAAATCCCTTAGAAACCACAAAAATTTGGTGCATCTAAAGTTATGTTCTCCAGTGTATCTCAGCTAAGTTGCGTTGTGCTGCTTTTAATCTCTGATGAGGAAATCAGTCTTTTCTTCTTACATGTATTTATTATAATTAATAAACACAAACTATTATATTAATATTACCAAATGGTTCCCAATAGCTCGCGTATAGATCTAAGGAAAACTCAACAGATAGGGAAGGACGCCGGATCCTAACTGAAGGGATCACAAAGGACCCAACAGGGTCTCCGAGTGCCAGTGCATGTCGCACACGCCACTTCTGTAACCTAACCTAACCTATGGTCAATATTTAGAAGGACATCCCCAAAGTTCCGATGTTCTGAAGAAAAATAAACAGACTTGCTCTATGACAGTTAGACATTTATGATCAGCATTTTCTAAGAGACATGTCTGACATTTTAAACTACGTCCCATATTTTCTAACCGAAAGAGATTTTCCAGGTCTCTACACGAAAACATATCATGAGAAAGTAGTTTTTTTTTCATAAAATTTTGATCATTTTTCACTAAAATTCTTTCTCAATGCAAAAAGAAATCTCAAGATAACTGAGAGAGCAACTAGAACAAACGAGAATTGTCCACTACAAGCAATTCACTTCCTGTAATTTTCTGTTTTTCTACTTCGGCCTCGGCCTGTTTTTCTACATCGACTTTCATTCAAGCCTACTTCAATTTTTTTCTTTGTCATTCAACTCTACGTCTTCTTCTTTTTCTTTTTCTGTCTTTGCTTTATGACTTTGTAGTCAACTCATCAACACAGACTACCTGCTTTTTAGCAAAACCTCACCTTCACATCAGTTACTCAACATCTGTCTGCTCTCTCATTTACGCACTCTCTCCTTAATAATTCTCTCACATAATTGTATGGAGAATTTATGTTCATAACTTAATCAGCTCATTTAGATTGTCTACGAGTTCAACAATAATAATGAAGACATCATCACGTCTGTGGTGGCTGCCGTGTTGCCGCTTCTTGGAAAAGACCATAAAACCAAAATTTAACCCAAAACCGGTCATAATGACAACGTACACAACAACAACAAAAACATGCCCAAGAAAAATGCTTGCCACGGCATTATAGCAACAGAGAAAAATATTCGAGTAGAAGGCAAACAAAAACGAAAAATTAAATATCGAAGGAAAAGGCAAAAAGTGAGGCGGCAGTAAATTAAATTTAGCAGGCAGGCAATTTCGAAAATAGATAAAGAATGCTACCAACAACAGTCAACGAAGCGTCGAAGAAGAGCAAAGACAAAGGTCGAAATACTCGTACAAACATACAATAGACAAACAAAACGGAAGAATGGAAGTTAAGCGGCACAGCATCTGTCATGTCGGCAATTTCGGTGCGCGGCGCTGCAATGTTGCCTCGCAACTGTTGGTTGGCGATCAGTGGTGCGCTTGCTGCCTGATTTATTGCTTGTCAATTGATGAATGTCAATTGTTGATAAAGTGTTGCTTTTTTCGGTTGCTGCTGTTTTGTTTTTGTACACTTTGACAGTGCAACGTTGCATCTCGTATTCGGATCAAAGACTGGCACGTTTTCTTGGTCTTTGACTGCAGAGGCAGCAATGTTTCGCTGTGGTTCCAAGTATTTGGGTGGAGTTTAAGTGTTTTTGGAATTTTCTGCTGAATTTGAGAATGAGAGGAAATTTCACATTTTTGCATGACGGCGATGGTTTACAAGAAATTTATTTTTCCTTTGGACACGGTTGGTTTAGTTTTCAGTGAAAACTTTTCAGTGAATATTTTGAACAAAACAAATTAAATAATGGGCAAAAAGTAATGGATATGTTAGAAAATTTCTAAAATTTGGTGTCAGCACTATTGGATTACTTTGTATCGTTTATTGTGAGCATTAAAATTAAGTAGACGTCAAATAGGAGAGAAGAGGATTTATTCAGAGTGTTTCCAAGAATGGAGATTGTGCTGTATACGTATTTCTGTTGCTTTTTTATATAAAAATATCTATGTAGCAGCTCTACTGTGGGTGTTATGTGGTAAGGTAATTTTTTTATATTTCGCAGGAAGCTAAGGCTTCCCATACCCATTAAGCCCTGAGCGTTGCGTTTGCGCAACGTTTGGGAATTTCGCTATATTAAGTAATTCATAAAGACATAAGACTTGAAAACGGGTAGAATTGGATTAGAATTGATCGTTTTAGATTCTGCCATACTCAAATTTCAAAATTATTTAAATATTCATACGTTTTTTTCGATCCAAAGTCAAAGGTTTTTTTGGGGAATTTTTTAAATTCAATCAAAAATACTTATTCTTCAAACCTATCAAAATCCCTTAGTGGGCTGCATTTTGCAATGCTAAACTATTTAAAAATAAGTTTTGAAAATTTTTTTTTTTTATTTTTTAAACAAAAAATATGCTTTAAGTTTTGTGTTGCGCGAATGCAACGTTGGGCCTAAACACTGCCAATTTTCATACAACGCAACGCGTGAAAATGTCAAAATCCAAGCAGCTGATATTTTATTGGCACATTTTATTTTCCGCAAATGTTTGATTTTGTTTATTTGTGTAATGTTTGCGAAAAACATGACAAAAAAAAAACATGGTATGAACTTTTTGCTTGATTTTTTTTCTTGATTAGGTCAATTAATAAGATTGTGTAAAATTTTATGGAAATCGCACAAGCCTTTCTGGGGTCAGGTTTTAATGGGTTAAAGTACCCTTCAGCGCGTTTCTCGGAGTCTGATTAGTATTTTGTGTTATCAAATGTTTTCAGTTCTTAGATATCCAATCCACATATTTAATGTAATGAATTTGAAACTGATGCAAACCTCTTCATTCACTGGTACCACAGGATCTACTTCACACACCCCTTCTATAACCTAACCTAACCTAAAATAAGCAGGACCTACTCAGCTGTTTTAAGTCCACTACAGACGTTAGACTTGGCTTCAGACAGATGTTGCGTACTTGGTTGCAGATATACTTATACGCAAACATGTTTGCCAAAGTCGGCTTCAATTGGAGTAAAGAACAAAACTTTTTGTTTTCACCTCAGATTGTTCGTCAAATCTGAAAATCGGTCGTCAACATGCCAGCAAATTAGGTTTTTTACCCAAACACGTCTTATCGGGCTTTAGATCTAATGAATCAACAATGCATTGGACCACAAATGAAGGCAGATTTGATCTTTTTGGAGCCATGGTTGAAGTCATTGATGTCGAAAAAGATGAGGTAACATTGCTAACATTCGGAACCTGTCGTTGGGAATCAGCATTCGTATACAAAACCCTAGTAGTCACCTTATATGTGTAATGCCAACACAGAGAAGGGGATAAAGGAATCCTTATTTGGGGGGGGGGGAAAGGGGGCGTTTGCGTACACATTTGTATCAGCAATGTTTGTATTTGGGGGCGTTTGGACTCCCAAAATCCTCCTGCGTACGCCCCTGGTTATCGCTAATGGTCTGGTTGCTACCTTTTGCTGCAAATATTTGTTCGCTTCGCCTTTGAGCAAGTACGATGACATAGGAAAGGTCTGAAGGTCGATTAAAATCTGTCATAAATAATTTGATGTGACAAAAAAAGGTACGAAGCCAGTGAAGGATTTCAGTTTGGATGGGGTTCCTCACACAATTTTTGAGCTTAATACCATTTTAAATCACAATCTTTAAAAAATACTAAAATTTTTGGGGGTTTTGAGTCGGCAAAACCCCTCTTGCGTGCATCACTGTACAAAGCAAAGACACCTGGCGAGATCTAATATGCCTGACAGCATTTCGGTTTTGAGGTTTCTATGCCTAGAAAGTCAGTTAATCAGTCCAAATATTGTTTTTTTTTGTTTTAATTTTACTATTTCCTTTTTTTAATTTACGGTCATTATTGTTCTTCATTCATTTTTTTTTTCATTTTTCGTATATTTACGCTCAATATAATTTTTTTATTTTAGACGCAAGGTATTCATTTTTTATTTTTTTATTATTTTCATATTTTTAAAATATTGTTTAAATGTCTTCCAAACAATATTTAAATTTTTCTTTATTTTAAAAATTTCTGCTTTAAATTTGCAATCAAATTTAGTGCATCTCCTCTTCAGTATGTAAACTTCTTGCAGTGACTGTTGTGCATGAAGTGCAAAAATTGTGAAGACACACACTGTCCATGGAGAATTGATGAACAACTGCAGTTTTAATATGACTGACAGGCATTGTGCGATCGCATAGTAAAAACGTTGGAGTGTTACAGCGTTCAGAACACAACAAATGTCCGCCGCTCAAACAGAACAACGCCAAGCAGGCCAACTATCAGGGCCAGCCGAGGCCACAGCGGCAACTCGGGAAAGTATGCGCTAACAACTTAAGCGCCTTTCTAATCGCATCACGTTTCAGCAAGTGCTTCAGTAGGATATTGCAGTATATTTTATATGTACGAGCACACCACACATACACACACAAATATAGTGTGGATGCTTTATTCTTGCGCTTTGCTGTTAACTTTCCAATGATACAGAAATTGCATAACCGCCAACGAGACGCGGGGGGTCGGGGTGGCGAGGGACCTATTTTTATATGCCTGACACAACATTTAAAGAGGAATGTCTCTGGAGCACGGGCCGCACAGGACCTAAGACCTTTCGCATGCTGTGCGCTACACACGCAAAGCATCCTTGAACGTGAACTCGTAAAACACGCAAACTGGACACCGACATGCAGCATCGCCGCCGTACAGCAACTCCAACCGCAACTAACATCAACATGCATAACAGCAGCAACAACAACAGCTAGCAAGGATGCGCGCCAAAGCACTACAACAAAAGTGAACTGAAAATTTTTGCCCGCAAATCCTTTGAACACGCTGCCAAGCGTCAACCGGCGGGGCGGAGTTTGCGCTGTTGTTGTGTGCTGGTCATGTCGAATGTGTATTGCAAAAAAAGCACACACACACACACACACACACATACTCGTACTCGAGCAAACAGGAGCAAAATAGAAGGCTGCGAAAAATGTGCTGCAAAAATGTTTACATGCATTTCTTTGGCCGTGGCGTGGCGCGCCGCACGCTGCAGACGCCATCGAATAAAAGTAATGTATGCTACGGCAAATGGAAACTTAAAAACTGCAGACTGCGAACGCATAAATTATTCAACATGTAAACTAACAACATGCGGAAATACAAATGTAGTTCGCTGCCATTCTATTTTATATGTTGTTGTTGTTGTTTTAGTTTATGTTTTACTATATGTCGGTGTTTATATATTTTTTTATTTTGGCGCAACGGCATTGCCGAAATTCTCGTGCAGACTTTGCGCAAAAGTTTCAATTGCCCGAAAGCGGCAATTGTGCGCTTTTAGCGTACGCCGGCTGCCAAGCGAAAAGTGTGCGAAATTTGCACATTTTTCCCAGCCAAGTTTCCAGCCGCCGCCACTGGGGCATTAAACATTTACGCAAAGTGTGCGGCGCTGATTAAAAGTGCATACAAAAACAATTCAACAGCTCATGGGAACTGATGCTTTTTGTGATCGTTTAAGCCAAGTTCAATACTACGAAAGTGTAAAAATTGTATTTTTTCTGTTGTTTTTTCAATGCCTTAAAAATAAAATAAAAAATAAAAATATTTTGTCGATTTCGCGAAAACAATTTTTCATAATCTTTAAAGCTTTTAATTTTGCTTCAATAGCGCTGTGTCAAATTTTTGATTAATGGCCAATATTTGTGGGTTCAGTATTTCCTTTTTGCTTTTTTTAGTTTTTCTCTTTAGCTGCAAAAATTTTTAATGACTCAATATTGTGGTTGGCGGTGTATGGGCTATAAATACAACCGGTTCTTTAATGAGTGGTAACACACACACACACACACACATGAAGTCACAGACACTATTTCATATGTATGAAAATGAGGTTAAAACTTTAATTGAAAAAATACAAAATTTTAGTTTATAAAATTAGACAAAAAATTGATGCAATAAATATAAGATCAATGTAAAAGCAAAGTGAAAATTTGAATTTATAAATAATGAACTATGAAAAATAATAATAAACAACTAATAAGAAAATAAATGAACACAAAATTAAATAAAACTTCATTTGAAAAATAATAAAAAAATAAAAATATATTCAGCTAATAACAAATTATTGAAAAAAATTATTAAATCTTGGATTGTAAAAAATAAAAAATAAATAAAAAATAATAAATAAGAAATTAATAGAACACAAAATTAAATAAAACTAATTTGAAAAGTCTTAAAATATAAAAATAATAATATAAAATTAATAAAAATTTATTGAAAACAGTTATTAAAATATCAATCGTTAAAAATAAAAATTAATAACAGTTAAAACAGTTAACAGTTAACAAGATAAATTGAACAGAAAAGTAAATTAACCTAAATTTTAAAAATTAAAAACAATTGTAATACAAATCTAATAAGAAATTGTTGAAAAAAATTATTACAATTTAATCGTAAAAACTAAAAAAAAAATTAATAATAAACAATTAAAAATAAATGAACTGATTTACTTTTGTAAATTAAACTTAATTTGAAAAATTATAAAAAACAAAAAATAATGATACAAAACTAATAAGAAATTATTGAAGAAAATTATTTCAAATTTAATAGTAAAAATACAAAATTTAAGTTCACAAAATTAGACAAAAGCATTAATGTAATAATATGAAAAAAAGAAATAACAATTATTTAAAAAATAATAAAAAATTACAATAATAATAAAAATTTAATAAAAAATAAAAAAACATGAAAGCTGATAGTAAACAATTTATAAGAAATTTATTGAACACAAAAGTAAATGAAACTTAATTTGAAAAAAAATAACAAATAAAAAAATTTTAAGCTAATAACAAATTATTGGAAAAAAATTATTAAAACTTGGATTGTAAAAAATAAAAAATAAATAAAAAATAATAAATAAGAAATTAATTGAAAACCAAAAGTAAATAAAACTAATTTGAATAATAACAATAATATAATAACAATTTATTGAAAAAGATGTTAAAATTTCAGTCTTCAAAAATAAAAATTAATAGTAAACAATTGAACAGAAAAGTAAATAAACCTAAATTTTAAAAATTAAAAAAAATAGTAATACAAAACTAATAAGAAATTGTTGAAAAAAATTATTACAATTTAATCGTAAAAACTAAAAAAAAAATTAATAATAAACAATTAAAAAGAAATTAAGTGAACACGAAAGTAAATTAAACTTAATTTGAAAAATTATAAAAAACAAAAAATAATAATAATAAGAAATTATTGAAAAAAATTTTTTCAAATTTAATAGTAAAAATACAAAATTTAAGTTCACAAAATTAGACAAAACCATTAATGTAATAATATGAATGTAAAAGAAATAACAATTATTTAAAAAATAATAAAAAATTACAATAATAATAACAATTTAATAAAAAATAAAAAAACATGAAAACTGATAATAAGCAATTAATAAGAAATTTATTGAACACTACAGTAAATGAAACTTAATTTGAAAAAAAATAACAAATAAAACATAAAAATACAAAATTAATAATTAATTAACTTTAATCGCAAAATACAAATTTCAAAAATTAGACAAAAACCTTAATGTTATAAAATTAATCTAAAAATTAAATAAATATTAAAAAAATAATAAAAACATTTAAATAATAATACAAAAAAATGAATAAGAAATTATTTGAATACAATTATCAGATTTATTCAATTTATTCAAATCTATTTTTTTTTTAATAAAAATCGGTAAATCGCGTCGTATTATAATTGAAATAGGGTTATGCTAGATGGCATTAGAAATATAAGATTTCGTACTAAACAGCTTTTTAGACAGTTTTGTCATTGCTTGACGAAGTTTTGTTTAGGTGCTCGTCAAAGATGGACACCAACAAAGTGAAAATACCTCATATTTTAGTTTTAATTCACGCAAGCCAGGCGCCTATTGAACCCACTTAGCCTACGCACTGCTATTCATTAAAGATCCATTTTTTTTAATACTAATGTCACTCCTAATGTCGCGCACAAAGGGATGTTTTGGGAATTTAAACCCCTAATTAACTGATTTCAAATTGTATTGAGCTCAAAAATTGAGTATGGAAAACCTAAAATAAAATCCTATGTGCGATGCTCACACTTCTACATAGTTCCACCTACAATTTCGATTTTGTATTTGTTAAATTCTTAATTAAACTATTTTGAAAAAATTTAACCACCGACTACAATTAAAAACTTTTCATAATTCTCTATCGCAATGGCCCTGAAACCATGCAGCAGCGCAACATTCATAGAGGAAAAAATACCACAGCGGAAGTTCAATGTACGCGCGCCCACACCACAAAGCAACAAAAAACCATTTCACACAAAACTGATTGAAATTAAAAACCGCGCAGCCATAAACACATTTTAATCACCTTAACGCTACTGAATTGTGTGTAAAGTACTGAACGGGCGCTCAGCCGCTAGGCGGCCATTCTTTTTTTTGTCAAGCGGGCTTAATTTTAATTTTATCAATTAAACCTGCCCCGGTCCCAGGGACTTTTCCGGTTCGCTTAATGAATGCAAATTTAAAGCGCCGTTAAATGCAAAAACAATGAGTACATGAAAAACCAAATACAATTGGAAATTACTTATAAATTGAATTGTGGAAATTATGGACACGGCGCGTCGGCCGGGGTCGGGCGATCGGGCATAATTAAAATCTGCCACAATGCGCCAATGACTCGGGGTCAGTGTCAACGCAGTTAAGCAAATGGGCGATGCGCGTGTGTAACGGTAAAATTATGGCATAAATAAATTATGTACAATTGACCCAGAAGCGGTTGGCGTGTGTATGTGTGTGTGTGTGTGTGTGTACGTGTTGAACGCTGATTAATGGCGATTAAAGGCCAAACAATGTGCGCATTAAACGAAGAAATGAAACTGCAATTAAATTATTAAAAATGTATTAAAAATAATCGCAATAATAGCAAAAGTGAAAAATGCATCTTTTTTTCGTTATTGTTGTAATTTCTCTTCGAAAATAATGCGTGAGTGTGTGTTCGAGTGGCGCCACACAAATGCGACAAAGGACAATCAATAAATCATAAAATAACGAGCCGATCGTGCGCTGATGCAGTTAAAATACGCTCACACACACACACACAAATGCGAGCAATTTCACAGACTCGTTTGTGTGTGTGGGTGTGTGTGTTTGTAGGCATTTATTTATTTACAATTTGCGCAAATATTTTTATTTCACTTTTATTATTTTTCGATTGGATACTTCTTGCGTGTTATTGTTTTATTATGTATTGTTGTGAAGTTTTCCATTCGGTTGTTATTATTGTTGTTGTGAAAAACAATTTACCTCTTTTATGTTTGGCATAATTCGTGACCTCGCTGCCGCAGCACGGCTGCTCGTAGTAAAAATTCCATGTATTCTCATAATCGCAGGTTATGTACGACACACAGCAGGCGAGCAACGCGACAAGGACGAAGAGCAGACGTTGCCGCACCAGAGACCACAAACTCAATTGGATTATTGGCGCTCGGGGTGGCATTTTTTTACAGCGTTTATTGTTTTTCTTTTTATTTATTTATTTTCGTTTAAACTTTTTGTTTTGTATTATTGTTGCACAATATTTTTGCTGCAACTACAACAAACATATATAAAAATTGCAGCCTTTTTTGCACGTGTTTTAGCTATGAAATGGGCCCTTTTCGATTGTTTGTTATTTTGAAATTTGTTTATTTAATATTTCACTGCAGGGAATGATGACTATTGCGGAGTTGTTTTTTTTTATTTTAAATTTTCATTGCTGTTGGTGGATTTTTTTTGACACACAAGACTCTTAAGAATAATAAAAATGGGTATAATAAATTTTAACATGTTTCGGCATATTGTTTTTTTTACACAAGAGCAGAACATAGCTTTTATATCGAAATTTTTACCGATGGCCCTCAAGTAATTTTTTTGGTTTTTTTTTAGTTTTACTTTAGTATAAAAAAGGCCCAAATTACTTAAAAGCGGCCCAAAGGCCCAAGTGAAATAAAAAGGCCCACTTTAAGTCCAAATAGATCAAAGTTGCAACCGTGGCCGGAATTGATAAACAGGACAGATAGAAAAGAAGACAAAAACTAAGAGACCTTGGCTGAGAAATTTCAAAGCCTCCATCGTATAGTCCTGACATTTGATCAGATCATTTGTTTTGATCTACCCAACACTCTCTTGCTGAAAAAAAATTGACCTCAAAAGAGAACTGCGAAAAGCAATTGTGTCAGTTTTTCAAGGATAAAATCACAGAAAAATAGAAGAAGGTACAGTACAATCTCGATAATTCGGATACTCGCTAATACGGACAACGCGGTAATCCGGACACCCAATTGCTTTCTATTGTTGACTCTGTAATCCGGACACCACCCCTTTTATTTACCTCAAATATCCGGACACTCATTTTTATCTGCTTTTTATAAATTATAAAAGTTTAATCTAACTGTGTAAACTAAATCAAATATTAACAATGGCACCTATAGTTAAGAAAACACGTACAATCTTAACGATGGAAAAAAATTCTAAACAAATTAAGTCAAGGAAAGTCACTTCGTCAACTGGCAGTGAAGTACAATGTAGGCAAATCTGGAATTTCTAAAAAAAAAGAAACAAAACTTCGCCAAATGAAAATTACAAATTTCTTTTAAAATCACCAAAAATGTTCATAGCATACTAAAAATACAATTTTGAAGCAAAAATAATTTTAGTTCAATAACAAATACGTTTCATTGGTGTTCAGAAGTATTGTTATCAATTTTTTTGTAATCTTGGTAATCTGGACTTTTCGATATTTCGGACAGTGCCTGGTTTTTAATTGTCCGGATTATCGAGATTATTGTAGTTGAATATTTGTTTTTTGAATAAAAAATGTATATTTTTTTACTAAAAAACGCCGAATATTTTTTCCCCCCAACCCAATATAATTTTTGTCAAGCCAAACACGCCAAAATTTAAAAAGAATACAAAACTATATAAAGATGAGTACTGGTCTTGCCAAGGCTAACTGTGGTCACGTCTGGGTTACATCTCTAACAAGGAACAGTGGCAGCAATGCAGCGTCATTGAATGTCAGGGGAACTCCAACAAACCATACCACTGCATATATGATAGACAATTTTTATTTTGTTAACTTGAAAACAAATATTTTCCCTATAAAACTACAGAAAATACATAGCATAACAAATTAAGTAAAAAATAAAATAAACATAAATAAACGACCAGCGTCTAACACTGCAAAAATTCCAAACAACCACAGTTTACATACTTCGTTGGCAAACATAAAAATACTTTCTGATATAAAAAAAAATACCAAAAAATGTGCGGTTGTGCAAGTTTGTATCTTTTACTATGTATTCCTTTAATGTTGGAGCCAAAAAGCCCGACAAAAAAAACAAAAAAATGCAACGTTGTAAAGAAGTCAAAGAGCAAACCCAGCGGTTGTTAAAAAAAAAACATGAATAAAGAAATGAATTGAAAAACAACAATGTAACCGCAGAAATATCCGCTGAAATAAACTGAGCGACCGCATGCGGCGCGGGAGAGAACAACTCAGGCTCAGAGAGTGTGAGGAAATGTATTTGCTGTGGGCAAACAAACGCAACGAGAGTGTTGCCAGCTACTTACAAGAGTACTAACTGGCGGCTAAAGGTTATAATTCCTGGCAATAATTAACAGATTTTAATACTGAAAATTCAAAATAATTAGTTAGTAACTGAAACATTTTTGTTTGTACACAAATTGTTCTTGTTTTGTGCCTAAAAATCCGCAGTAGGTTAAATATTATGAAACGTGGCAACTCTTGGAGCATCTGTTAGCGTTGCGTAGAGCAAAAGCGCAATGAATATCACACATTGTGGGTACACACTTGATGTATTCAATTCCTTTTCCCCCAAACAATGCAAGAAAAACAAAAAACAATCGAAACGCAGCGCAGAATTTTCACAGAAATTGTAACAAAATCCAGCTAAAAAGTGCAATTTTTGGTGGAATGTGCCAAGTATTTTGTAATGCGAGCCACTTTAATTTGTATAAAGTAATTTCAATAAAATTGTTTTTGCTTTTTCATATTTTTTTTGTTTTTGTATTTCTTTGACAGGTTTCACACTTTTGGAAATTTTCTCTTTATCTCATTTATTTTATTCAGTATCACATTTCCATTTAATTATTTAATTACACTGCACTCCACACAAACAACTAACAATTCAAGCCAATGACCGAAAAACAAACAATTATTTCAACAAACTAAATAAATACGAACAGTCACAACGCGTCGCTTTGTGGCAGCACCGGACCGATCACTGAATTTCATACAAACGAGCGCTTTGCTGATCTCTAAGAAATGTTTCAATTTCAAGTGGTTTCTCTGCTCAACTACAAGCAGCAAGAGCGAGCAGGTAGAGCCAGAACAGAAGCAGAAGCAGACTGCAACAAGTAAATACCGTAACATACTCGTATATGAAAATACAACAAAGATGCAGTAAATGTTGATAAACTCTGTTTTCGTTCGCTTTGTTGCATTGTTATTATTTACTCACGTTTTAGTTAGACATCTGTTGAAATTATTCAATTACCTGTTTATTTAATAAAAAAAAACAAATAAACATTAATGTTTGACTGGCAACGCTGTCAACCTTAATTCGATTATGTGTAGGAATTTAAATGATCGCTAGTGCAGTGCAAATGAGTGGGAGAGTGAGCAACTCAGAGTGAACATAATTAGTCCCATCTCCGAGAGATAATTTTTCTTTCTCTGTTTGCTTTGGTTGGACTTGCCACCACGGTTGCCACAGTGGGTTACTTTTAACCCAAAATGAGTTACTTTTTTTGGGCTTAGTTACTTGGTTACTTTTATTTGTGTTTGATGACTTTTTGCAAGTGAATTCTAGCGAACATAATTTTGATTATATAGCGAACTTTGTCGCATCTTACTTTTTCGCTCGCATGATTTTACTAGGGAACGAAATTAAAAAAATTGCATGCAATATATCGCCGTGTGATTGTAATGCTTGTTGTTTTTTCTTGTTTTTTTGCTTACACGTTTTTGCCCCGCCAAAAATTAAACTTTATCAGATGAGGAAATGAAGAACGAAAAGGCAGTAATTTCGTTTTATTTTCGTATGGTTACATTTTGGTTATTATTTTTTTAAATCTGACAAACAAAATTTTATTCGAGTGGCAGCCGTGCTTGCCACTTGGTGCAAAAGTTTGTGGCAAATATGTAAATTTAGCAAAATTGCGGATTCATCTTGATCAGTTTTTCAAACAAAAACGCCCAGCAATTCTGTCACAATGGAATCGAAACTTTGAGAACACATATTGAATAATGAATACTTGTATTTTGGATTAAATTATTAAAAAAAAGATAACTCTTGTTTGCTACTTTAACCCTTTCCGGTCAATTTGCGTATTTCTTGAGATAAAAATTTGTCTTTCGAAATATTAAAACTTTTTAACATTTTAGCAATAAAATTCAATAAAAAAATTTATTTAAGTTTAGGATTACAGCTCAGTAAATTTTGTACAATAAATCGAGAGGTCCGCAAGGGAGTAAAAATTCATGAAATTGTTTGCTTTGTTTTTAGTTTAATGAACAGTTTATTGATTTTAGTGAAAGAAAATATCAATTATAACAACAAAAAATTAAAACGTGATCTCATTTTAATCGAATCTTATAAAAACTTTTTCACTTTTATATTGAACCAGCTATTCTAAGCGGCTTTGCTAACATCAATTTCGTAATTAATTTTTTTTTTAAATACCCGAAAATTAAAAAAAAAACATTTGCTTGCCCAGTAAAACAGAAGAAAATCTATTGCTTACCCGAAATTCGCCATAGTCGAATTTTATTAGACACGCGGTAACTTTCAAAAAATGCAAACATAACTTGCAGCCTTTGCCTTCCATTTGTACGATATATCGTAACATTTTTTTAAAGACTTGGAAAAATCGTTAAACGAAAATATTGTTAAATTTATTAATTAATTAATAGTTAATTAAATCAATGGAGATTGAAACGTTGGAATTTTTAAACTTTTAGCTACTAAAAAATATTACAGACTTAAAAAATTCCTCCGCTGGAATTCCTCCGTTTCATAAAATGTTCGTTGGCTGTCAAATAAAAATTCTTAGAAAATTTTGATTTTGAATGTATGATACTCGTATTTCGTACAAATTTCTTGAAAGGGTTAAACTTGACCAAAAACAAAAGCATTAATTACACTACTCGACACGAAAAATGCTCCTAAAAACAAAAGTATTTTTTAGAATAATCTTCGGCTGCTGAACGTGAAACTGAAAATCCAAAAATTTTGTTAAGAAGTGTTTTCGAAAAATCTTCGAAAAACACGTTTTTCCCCTCTTATTTTAGTTATGAGCACATATCTCGTAAACCAACCATCCGACTAACACAAGTGGGCCGTCGTTCAGAAGGCAATTTGGGGAAGTTACTGACGATGAAAGTTGAAAAAAATTGAATTTTTTGACCATTTTCAAAAATTATACATTTTCGAATCGTTTTTTTATAGATAAAGTAAATGATCTCCTCTGGTTTTAAAATCTAAGATGAAAGATATATTATTTGAGCAAATATTAAGCCTAACATCAATAAAATTGAAAGAAAAGTGACAAAGTTACGATGCACGGAGTAAAAATACCAACTTTTCATTTATTACACCGTGCGAAAAAATTTTTTAATTTTTCCGAGACCCATCTAAATGTTGATATAGACGTAAAACTAGAGGTAATTTATAATATCCTGGCATAGTCAGTTTTTCATTTTCTGACCCAAAAACCTTTTTAAAGGACTTTAAAATTTTAAGGACATACACATTTCAAATATTTTTTTAAATATTTGCGATTGTGCAATGATGATTAAATGGGTATTAGATGAAAGAGGAAAATTGTCTCCTTTTAACTAAATTTTCTATTTTGAACTTTCAGAACTTTAAAATAGAAAAACAAATTAGATGTATGAATCTACAGACTGAGATCCAAAACATTTATGTTTTGCATACCTGACATATTTTGGTCCTCATGAAAAGTGCGTTGACTGTCAAATAAAAATTCATAGAAAAATGTGACCAACCAAAAAAAACACGAATTGAACGAATGAATCAATACTGAGTGGATGAGGCCTATTTTGAAAGTGAGTTTTCTAAAAATGGAAAATTGTTTTATTTTGTAGAACGAAAATTGCCAAATCAGTAAATCAGCTGCACGTCAACTCCGTGTTTCACGTTGCACAGAATGACAACAACAACTTACAATGACAACAAACAAAGAGCCGTTTGTTTTGATTCCTTTGCAATGGGCAATTGGTGTAAGTTGGCATGCGCAGCCAGCGACCGCATATTAACGCAATAATAACTGCCGTTATTGCAGTCAGCAAAAACAACAAAAAAAAGCAACAAAAATTACGAACAACCACAGGCAACAATAAAAAAAATTTGCCAAAAAATTTTTGCAAATTTCTAGTGTCCGACCGAATATTCGGTTTCGGTTTCGGCCCAAATAAGTGGTTTCGGTTTCGGTTTCAGTTTCGGCCAAAAAATGGCCGAATAGCCGAAACCGAAACTTTCTAGAATATTTTTTACATTTTATTGTGTAGCAGATATATAGTGAAAGGAGGAGTAATTTAGATGCCACCTTTACATTGAAACTAAACTTCTTTTTTTAGCATATAATATTAAATGATTTAATTTTGAATATTAGCGAGTAAGGTACGAAAGGGTGATTTTTTCATGTTTACGTTTTTAAAAAATGAATAAATTGTTTTTTTTTTAATAAGTATTTATTTATTTATGCTATGTTTGTTTGTTTGTTCTCTATTTACTTAATGTAAAATTCGTTTGTTGAAAAAAGTGCTTGATATGGTGATTTTTATTTCAACTAGAAAGTTTCGGTTTCGGTTTCGGCCGAATATTAAAAAAAAACCGAATATTCGGTTTCGGTTTCGGTTTCGGCCCAAAAAAGTGGTTTCGGTCGGACACTACAAATTTCGCATTGAAAATGTATGCAAAACAAAAGGCTGCAACCACAAACACAGACACATGAACATGAAATGAAAAGCATACAGGGTGAAATTCTGTAAAACTGAGTCGATCTAAGAAACTAAAAACTAAAAAATCACTCAAAATTGATACTTCTAACGAGCCAAAAGTTATATTAAAATTGTATAATTTTTTATTAGTACAATTTATAACTTTCAAGTCATCTAGAAAACAGTCAATTCGGCTGTCGAAAGTAACGCTGTAAATTAGAAAAAAATTAACACTAGGTATTGTACTCTTGGAGTAATTTTAATTATAAAGTGCCCTGAGCAGAGCACTCGCAAAGCAATTATTTTTGACATTATTTTTAAAAGTTTTGCAAAAACATTTTCGAACCCGCATCACACCCTGTACGCACCAACGCTCCTCATTAGCGTGCGACCTTAACATTGACTCTGATCGCTGTCTGCCGCCTAAATGTGCGCAAATAAAACGTCTATATGTGTACACACATAAGCACACACTTGCACACAATTGGCCGCACTGGCCAAGTGCGCGTCTGCACAGGATTCACCGCATTTTGGTCGAATGAATGAAAGCCAGTCAGCCATGTTGGCCCACCATAAATGCGGCAATTGTGTGCCTGTGTGCCCGATCGCATAATCCCCCCTCACCTCACGCACCTTTTGGGCACAGCCGGTGTACGGCCAACTGCTGCTCTATGTCCATCCCCCCCCAACCGCCTCAGTCAATGAACGCAGTGCAATTATTACAAAACCGGCGGCATTCCGGCGTGCAGCAAATCTCGTCTGCGCTGCTGTGGCGAAGCCAAAGAGTGCTGAGTGGAAAAATGGAGGTTTCCCCGCCGCAAAGCAGAGCAGCGACAAAATGAAGTGGGCAACAGTGAGGGCTGGTGATGCTTCGTCGGATGTGAGTTTGGGGTTGATTTTGCATTATTATCCCGTTTGCTGCGTTTGTTATTTTTTTTTTTATTTTTCAAAATGTTGCAACGGAATTTTTCAATTTGAATGGGGGACCGCAGCAGAACGGCGTTGGAGGTGTGAAATGGGCGCTGCACGACATGTGAGTGAAGGTACGCGAGTGTTGCTTTGTGTGTGTGTGTGTATGTGTTAGTGTGCGCTTGAATGAGCAAAAGTTTGGTGTGAGCGGAGACAGATAGCAGACAGACAGATTGAAGGAGTGTGTGTCTGGCGTGGAGAGTGTCGTAGTGGATGATGAGAGCAAACGTAAATATTGTGCTGCAAGTGGCGTCGATTTATTTGGATTTGTTGTTGTTGTATTAACATACTTGTGGACTTGGTATCAAAAATAAATAAAAACACATAGGGAACTAAAGTTGAAGTAAAAACTAGAAATAAAGCAGTGTGAACAAATTTGTTTTTAAATTAGCTGAGCTTAAAAAATTTAATTTTTTCAAAGTACAATTTTGATACTAAACCACGAAACACCGTATTTAGATTCAGCAATGTTTAGTATAAAATTTAATAAAAATAAATTCATCATTTCAAAGTCATAAATTGATAGGTATATTCTTTTTTAACCAATTAAAAAAAAAAATATTGGTAAAATTATATATTACAGTAATATTAATAATTTAATATTAATTTAAATATTAATTTAATATTACATTAAAAAATTCGAGTTTTTTCAAATCAACATTTTTTTTACACAATCCACAGTTCACTGTATTTCGATTCAGCAGTAATTAATATAAATTTTCATATGTTTTTATATTAAAAAATATATGATTTACATCAATTGACTATTGCTTTAATATAAAAAATTCTAATTTTTCTAAATTAAAAAATTCTAATTTTTCTAAATTAAAATGTTGATAGAAAGACAACAGTTCACTGTATTTCGATTCGGCAATAATTATTTAATGTCAATTTTCATATATTTTTTAAATAAAAAAATATATAAGTACTTTTACTTCAATCCACCATTCCTTTGATATAAAATTTAAAAATTCGAATTTCTCATAATCAAATTTTTTTACAAAGTTCACAGTTCATTGTATTTCGATTCAGCAATAATTAATATAAATTTACATATTTTTTTAATTAATTTTTTTTAATGAATTACTTCAATTGAGCCTCAGCGACCATTCCTTTGATATCACATTAAAAAATTTGAATTTTTCAAATCAGTAATTTTTCGATTCAGTAATAATTTAAAAATTCGAATTTCTCATAATCAACATTTTTTTTACAAAGTTCACAGTTCATTGTATTTCGATTGAGCAATAATTAATATAAATTTTCATATTTTTTTAAATTAATTTTTTAAATGAATTACTTCAATTGAGCCTCAGCGACCATTCCTTTAATATCACATTAAAAAATTTGAATTTTTCCAAATCAGTAATTTTTGGATTCAGTAATAATTAATAAAAATATTCATTTTTTTTTTTAATTAGTTTGTTTATAATGAATTACTTCAATCGAGCCTCAGCGACCACTGATTTGATCTTACATTTAAAAATTCGCATTTTTCATATCAAAATTTTGTTACTTAAGACCAGTGTCCACTGTATCAGGATTCAGTTATTTTTAATATCAATTTTCATTAAAATAAAAAATAACCTTCTTTAACCCTTTTGGTCGTGTAAAGTTTGACAAGAATTTGCTATTTAAATTCTCCGCCTGTTGCAGCAAAAATTTGCAGGATATTTTCTATCGGTCTCTTCGACATGCACTCACACACACACACACACACACGCGCGCACAGAAATGTGAGCGCAAGAAAAATGTTACGCTGCATATGAATTTACCTTGCGGCAGCAATTAAACGTCGTCGTGGCATGCGAACGATTTTAATAACGCAGACACTGTGCCGCACATGCTGCGTCAGTTGTGTCTCTCTGTCTGTCTGACTGCTGCCTGCCGTCTGCCTGTCTGCTAGCAACTTTTTATTGTATTTGAAAATGCTTGAAACTCACACACACACACACACACGCCTACAAGCAACAAAATACAAAAGCAAAATAAAAATTGAAAGGCAAACATTTCCACTTTCGCTTATTTACTTGCAATGCTGGCAACGCGGCAACGAGCGACGAAGGACGAACAAACTAGCAAAAAATCTAAAACAATTCGTTTGCCACTACAACAGCTCTCAACAAAGGACTTTAATTAAGCTCTTAATGACAGTTTAATTTACCAACACTTACAGCCGCAACAGTGGCGGCAGACAACGCGTGTTCTCGCACCAAACCCACTCACACACACACACACACACATACACGTGCACGCAGCTATTGCCAGACAGCTGGAAAATAGTGCTGACTTGGCTTGTGGTGTCTTCTTTTTGTGTTGTTGGCACATTTTGTTGGCATTGGCAGCGTCTTGATTTTGGGGTTTGCTTTTTGCAGTTTTGCAGAAACGAAACAAAAAGCAACAACAACAAAAAAATCCATTTTCACAGCATAATTTTGGGCATTTTCGAGCGTCATTTCACTTTCTTCTATGTAAAAAACAAGTCGGGTATTAGCTGCAGCTGACTGTTAATTGCGGCACAGTTTGTAACGACTGTTTTTGCTAATGCAGCCCGAAAGTATGCTATACCGAAAGTTAAGTGTTATTGCTTAATTAAACAAAGACACATTTCAATGTGGTGCCGGCTGTGGCATAAAGTTTAATTGGTTTTAGTAGTTTTAGCCTTTAGAAAAATGCACGAAATATAAATATTTTTTAAAATGATATATTGGTACCTAATATTTAAGGAACATGAGAAAGATGCGATCAATAAGAAAAGAAAACTAAAAATAAATACGAAAACTAACCAAGTTTTTCGTTAAGATATTTGGCAATGATGTGTGGACAAGCGACCTTTGGTAGACCAGGATCTGCTTAGCTTTCTCTAGAGGTCGTGTAGATTTCAATTGACGTATCTCTGTGCTACGCTTTGATGGGCTGTTTCGACAAGGGAAAAATATGCCTGAAAGCTATTATATTAACTATGGTAACTAGGTCGGTGTGGCTGCCCCAAGAGGAGCACACAGCCCATTGTGATCTCACATGCGGTCAGGCCAAAACCGCTCACTCATTGAACCAATTGGAGCTTCTTACGAAGCTCAGTAGACATCGAATGGTCTTATCAACTAGATCCTCTAAACTATCGAAGAAGAAGTTGCCTAAAATGGTCATCCATCCTTCTTCTGGATAAAGCACAGGACAGGACAGGACACAGGAAGCAAAGGACAGGTGCAAAGTAGGTGAGGTATATTTTCTTCTGTCCATCTTCTTCCTAGTCCATGCAGCTGCAACAGAAGTCGTTTGAAAACAGACCCAACATTTTTGCGTGGGTGCCAATTGAGCAGTGACCGGTAAGAACACCAATCGTGGTCTGATTTGGGCTCTGTTTAGTGAGAGAAATTCTTTAGAATGTCGAGGGTTTAAGGTTGGCCAAATTTGGCGTGTAAGGAAACTTATGTTGCCTTTAGCCCATCTTAAACTAGTGTCGTGTATAGAGCTCGTATAGGTACGAAGCTTAGAGGTTAAGAGAGGACACCCAACGCTCTCATGTCTTGACATAACTGCAAAGTTGTACCATGCTGAGCGAGCTTGTCTGCTCTACAGTTACCTGGAATATTCCTATGTTCCGGGACCCAGCATAGGCGAATCTGAAGTTGCTTGGCAGTCTCATTAAGAGATTTGCTGCAACTGAGGAAAGTCGTTCACGTTATGATGACTGCATCTAGAGCCCAAATATATTGTAACGATGAGGCACCCTGTCGCTGTGATATGCATGAATGCTTTTACGGGCATACTTTTAGGCACGCACTTTGGAGTACGGCCGGCTTGCTATAATTTCGATATGGCAAGGATGGCTCGCGATGGTAATGGGATGTGCGAGAACGATCGAGAGATACTCCAATTGGAATGTGCTAGAACAATCGGCGCGATAAGCAGACAAGTATAAAAAAGGTAGCCGGGTGCAGCGCAGAGGGAGGTGAAGTAAAGGTGAAACACGGAATAGTCCAATAAGTAATAGCAAGCGTAGGCAAGCAAAGTGTAAATTTGTGAATAAAGTGATTTTTGGTTTTGGACTGCGTTTTGCGTTGAGTAATTGAAGTGTTTTTTATTTTTCAAGCACAATCCAGAGAGACGAATAAGCCTAAAGAACTAATTTTCGTCACAATATTAACTATATTAAACTATAATAAAAACAAATTTCTATCGACCTCGAATCAAATGTCTCCCTAAAAGGTATACAAAACCTTAACCCTTTCCGGAAATTTGTACGATATATCGTACACTTTTTTTTAAAGATTTTTTATTTGACAACGAAAGCATTTTTTATGAAACGGCTTTTTAATTCTTATTAAGTAGGTTGTGTTGTACCATTCTGTTTAAAAATATAAATCACAATAGCCGTGGCTACACAGTGTGAGTGAGTTTTGTAAGCAGCTCTTTGCAAGAATTTGGCGATGCGATGCTTCTGCGTAGGAATTTTTAAATATGTTATACTTTTTAGTAGCAAAAAGCCTAACAATTTCAAAGTTTGTACCTCAGTTGATTTATAAAACTTATTAAATGTAACATTTTTTGCGTCTAAATATTTTTCCCGAGCCTTTAAAAAAATTGTACAAATGACCACAAGGGTTGCAAAGCTTTGTACGATATATCGTACAAATGGAAGGCAAAGGTTGCAAGTGATGTTTGCATTTTTTTTAAGTTATGGATTTGGTAACAGAATTTTTCCGTTTGCTTGAATGCCACGCCCATCTGTAAACCACGTGGCTAATAAAATTCGACTATTCGGCAATTTTCAATTAAAAATAACAATTACTAGACGAGTTTCGTTTTTACTGGGCAGACACAGGTTATGTAAGATTAGACATGCAAACTTGCCACTCCCACTACGATAATAAGAATGGGCTATATTCAGTGCCTTTCTGTAAAACTGTATGAATTTTAATTGATTCTGTGTTTTATTGAGGGGAAAAGGGCTTTGCAACAACAACAACGGTTATATAAGGCCGGATAAATGTGATTCAATTGTTTATATATATAATTTATATAGGTTTCGATCAAAATGAAATCACGTTTTGATTTTTTGTTGTTATAATTTATGTTTTCTATCAAGAAAATCAATGAATTGTTCATAAAACTTAAAAAACGAAACAAAAATTTCATGATTTTTTACTCCTTTGCGGACCGTTGTACGATATATCGTACAAAATTGATGAAGCTGTAATTCTCAACCAAAATGATTTTTTTGAAATTTTTGTTGTATTTTATTGCTAAAATGTTCAATAAGAATCAATATTTTGAAGGAAAAATTTTTATCTCAAGAAACGTGGAAATTGACCGGAAAGGGTTAAAAGAAATAGTGGAAATGTTGCAGTTAGATTTACAAAATCTGGTTTTAAAAAAGCAAAGCTAAGGTCAAGGATTTTTCTGTAAGATACTAACTTACTTCCTAAAATTAAATTTACTCAATTTGCTACAATTTTACAACAAACTTCAAACCTTAATGTGGCTTTAAATTATTTTCCACTAAGTCGAAATTGCTGATTTGTTTTAAACCATTTTAAATTGACTGTTGCTGCCCTCACCCGCTCATTATTTGGGCGACTTTTCTATTGTTTTTTCGGCTTAAATTTAAAC
Organism: Melieria picta; assembly: GCA_964056695.1. Lineage (NCBI taxonomy): Eukaryota > Metazoa > Arthropoda > Insecta > Diptera > Ulidiidae > Melieria > Melieria picta. The sequence continues at coordinate 13,706,431 of OZ057400.1, forward strand.
CGAATTTACACAAAAGCCAACGCTCCAGCCATGGCTATTACTTTGGGGCCAACAAAGCGCACCTAATGAGTGCCAATACAAGTAAGCAACAATAGCGCCAACATATCCACCCCAACAATATAACCAATAACAACAGCACCAACAACAACAACAACATAGCACAAAAGAAATTTTGGACAGGGGAGAGCGGCAAAAAAAACCCACAAAAAAGCCGAAAACAATAAGAGCCACAATGCCAAGATGTCGACTGATTGTTTGACTTTATGTGTGGGACGTGATTACGCGCGCTGTCTGCTGTGCTTGTGTCCAGTGCACAGTGCCATGGGCCAAAAATAAAAACTTCGAAGTCAAAATTTTAAAATCAAAAGTAACTACATAGTCTCCTATAAAATCAAGCTTTCTAGCGGTAAATTTTTTTTGGTTTGAAACTTTCTTTCGGTACTTTCTGAAAACAGCATCATTTGTTCACTTGGTTAGTGCAGTGTGAGCAGCGTTTTACAATCAATCAATTTTGAAGTGTTAAAAACTTTATTAAAAAATCACCAAATTTAAAATTAAAAAAATGAATATTGAACATACAGGTATTAAACTTAATTTTAATTAATGAGATATATTTAAATTGAAGTGTACTTAAAAATAAAAATCAAAAACTACAACAACTATATTCTGTGTTTTACGTCTGACTCCTAGAATTTCACTTAAAGTTTTAGTTTTGTTCCCCCTCGTTGCCCCCATTGATCTTTTTTTCTTAGTACTAAGTCACGTTTTAAGATTATAATGTGTTAGTTTCAGCCAGAAATTGCCAGGCTTCGTGCAATTTTCCACAGACTGTGAGTGCCTGTACTAAAAATGCGGCGCAAACCCAGAAGTGCAAAATAAGTTTAGCATTTTGTGCAGTGGTGTTGTTGTTTGTTTGTGTTATTGTGTTGTTGTTTTTAAATAAAGTGATGTAAATATAATGTGTTTTGCAATTTTTTTACTTTCCTATTTTAACCTTCACCTTGACACCAATTTTTATATACGGTGCCTGAAATTATTTACTTATGTAAATATGTTTTTTTTCATAGGTTTTATGAGGACAGTTCTAATTTTTTTTTTAAACCAGTTGGTAATGTTGAAGAGGTTTGTGGTCCAAATGTGGAAGGGGAAAAGGGAGCAAAGGTGTTTTAGACCCAACAAAGTGGGCGAATTAGTAAATCTGGCAAAAGAAATGTCATCAAAAGTGCATATTTAAAGATATTTTCACAAATTCTCGTATTTGAGATTTCTATGTAATACTGAATCGCATATCTAAATTTGAACCAGATCGCCCAACTGTATCATATAGCTGCCATAGGAACGATCAGTTAAAAATGTGTCGTATGGAAAACTTTTTCTAACTAAATTTGGAGCACTAAAGTTAAAATATGATTTATACAAGTGCTAAATTTTATGTTAAAGCTAATGCTATGTTTTCAGATAAAAAAATAAATGCTGAAAAATTTTGGAATTTTTCGCTCGATATGGTACTATATTCCACCTTCTGTTCATAAAATTTTAATTCACGCTCCGTTTTGAGTTAATAAAGTTTTGCGTACAACTTTTGAGCCCAATACTGTTTGAAACCATAATTTTCACCAGCAATTTGTTTTTGGGGGGCTTGAACTCCCCATAACCCCACAGGTGCGCCTCTGAGCCTGTATATATTTAAATTTTGTCGAGCAAAATCTTGAAAACAATTACTTTTTCATTTAAAAAAAGCAGGTACAAATTTTTTACCATTTCCTAACAAGAGGGCAGGCGTATAGATGTCCGACCACGCCCATTTTCACATGAAATCATTGTCACATTTTCGGAAACAAGTGACCAAAGTTGCAAGCTGATATCTCTGCTAGAAGTATTTTTGACCGCTATGCCCATATAAGTCCGACCACTGTGCAGTGATCGGCGCGCGGTACAAGCAACACATGCGAGGGGTGTGGCTTAATCGTTTGTGAAAGAGCCAAAAACACCAGCTTAAGTACACAAAACTGTTGCCGGCTGCTCGGCGGTGGTGATGGCGGCGGCAATGATGGTCGGCGTCTACCTGCTGCTACTGTTGTTACCATTGTTATCGTTGTTGTTGTTGCTGCTTTGCCGTGGCGTTATTGTTTTGATTTTCGCTGCTTTGTTGTTAGTTTTTTTTTGTTTTGCTTGCATCACTTTTGTTGATACTTAAACGCACATGTTGCGTTGTTTTGGCAAAATTGTGAAATTAAAAGGCGTCGGCAGACATTGCATAACTTTAGGCGAACGCACTCTCCGCTAACAGTGGAGTGTAGTTTATTAAAGTTTTGTTCAGAGACCTAAAATAATAATTATCCATATTTTTGGGAATGAAAAAATTGCCCTAATTTAAGAAATTTCTAAAATTATTGTTTTATAATAATTATTCCCAATAAGAAATTTTTACGTCGCCTATAACTATTATCATGTAATAAATATTTTTGAGTTGCATAATAACTGTTATAAGTAACAAGTATATTTTTCGTTGTCGATAAATATAATTTTGCGAAATTTTTTTTTTTACGTTGCTTCATAACTTTTATTTATAATTTTTTTTCATTTACGTTGCCGATAATTATTATTTTGAAAAAAAAATTTTTTACGTTGAATTACTACATTTTCGATATGAATTAATTTTTAATTGTTTTAAATTGACAAACGCAAATTAACTGCCAAAACCTTATTTGCACCAACAATTAAAAATCAATTCATACTCAAAATGTGGTAAGGCAACGTAAATACAAAAAATTTCTTTCATAAAAGTTATGAGGCAACGTAAAAAATATTTTCGTTCAAATAATAGTTATCGGTAACGTAAATAAAAAAAATCATAAATAAAAGTTATGAAGCAACGTAAAAAAAATTTTCTCAAAATAATAGTTATCGGTAACGTAAATAAAAAAAGTCATAAATAGTTATGATGCAACGTAAACAAAAAAATGCCAAATAATAATTATCCAGAATGAAAAAAATATTTATTTCTCATAACAGTTATTATGCAACGTAAAAATTAATTGTGGCAAATAATAATTATAATCAACAAATAAAATTTATGTTGCATTGTAATAGTTACATTGCAATTAATTTCTTAAAAAACTTATAAAGTTAAGTCCCTGGTTTTGTTGAATTTTCGTGGAGATTCTTTTTGATTTTTGTCTACGCCTAACTTGAGTGCAGAAATGCAAAGTTCACAGTGAGCACTGTTTGCTGCTGCGAGTGCGTGTGTGTTGGTGTTTGTGCGCCTATAAGTGCATTCAGTGCAATTCAGTCATTTTAGCAACTTCTTCTAGTCTAGTGCGTCTTTTCAAAAAGCTCGCCAACTACTATGCGCCATTTTAAATGCAACGAATTTTACACCGTCTACTGCATTTGCATTGAGTGACACAATAAATCCAACAACAATAAGAGCGTAACAGCAACAATAACAACAACAACAACAGTAGAACAGCAGAATTTTCAGCAATGTGACGGCAACGGCTGCAATAGTTCAAACGCCCAGCAAAGCAAATGCTTTTTTAATTATATGCACACACACAAACACAAACACCCAAACACACACACACACACACTCGCATGCAAGCTCAAACATTCGAGCTATGGCCGCGCCATTTCAGCCAGTCGACTTTCGGTCGCTCCTACTGCCGCGTGCGCCTTAATTCGTTGCTGTTTGATTTTGTTTTGTTGTTGCTGCCAGCGGACGGTGCTGGTTAAAATTTCAAGAACTTTTGTTATTGCCACACGACACACAGACGACAGCTAGACGGCAGATTTTTTCACATTTGCGTCTGGCAGTCGGTGTGTGTGTGTGTGTGTGTGTGTTTGTGTTGGTGTTGTTGTGCTGACGGAGTTAGAATGAAAACAACAACGAACACCAACTGACGAATTGTGTGCCCGACAGGGACGCGGCAAATGTCATGTTTGCAGACATTAATCTTTGTCGTGTTCATGGACTGGCTGGCGGTGCATGAAAGTCAAGTTGATGCGAAGCGTTGTGCAGGACCTCTGTGTAGGCTTAAGTGGATTACAACAACAACAACAACAACAACAACAAAAATAACAAAAGTAGCAGCAATTGCAGCAACACGAGTGCCGGCATTGTCGACTGGGAATTGCATTCGCCATGTTTGCTGTTGCATACATTTGGGCGCTTTAAATATTTGAAGAATTTGTGTGGCATTTGTATAATTTGCACAAAATGTGGCAAATATGCGGGACGGCACTGCATGATTTATTTGCATAGTTTGAGGCGTTTTAAACATTTCATGCAACTTGAGTGAAATTAGTTGCATTATTAATAGATGCAGTTTTATTGGGGCGCATCGTGTGTGTGTGTGTGTGTGTGTGCGTACTTATGTTAATTGAAACTTAAATATTTCAGAGATATTACCACATTCGAATATGGCTACAGGCTCTAGAGAGGTGTGTCTGGGAGGAGGAAAGCGGGTGAGGCTAACGAATGTATTGTTACGAAAATGACTTCTCTAAGTTCGTTTTGGATTGTGCTTGAAAATAAAATTACTTCAGTTACTCAGCGCAAACGCAGTCAAAAACCAACAATCGCTTTATTTACACATTTACACTTGTTACTACTTTACACTACTACTATTGCATGTTTCCCCATTGCTTGCTCAACACAGACTCGACCCTTTGCGCTGCACACTGCTGCTTTTTATACTTGTTTTCTTATCGCGTCGATGTTTCTTGCACATTCTAGTTGTACTCTCTATCTCGATTGTTCTAGCACAGCTCATCACCCTCGCGAACCATCCTCGCCATATAGGAATTATAGCAAGTTTGCCGTACTCCAAAGTGCATGCCTAAAAGTATGCTTGGAAAAGCATTCATGCACAGCACAGAGTGCCTCATCGTTACAGTATCAAATCATTTTGAGTCTGTAGCCACTCTCTGTAGAGTCCCTCTAACCATCGCCGCGAGAGACAAGTCCTGCCAGTGCTGCACGTAGGTATTGCTGGTAACGAGACCCCAGACTCCTTAGCTTGAATGGGCTCTGAGGCTGCATTTCTTGGTCCTAACCCGATTCTGCCACTACCATCAAAAACTACCAAAACTACTATTAACAAATGGGTCACTTTGACCTACGAACGAGCATGGCAACTTATGCAGAACTGTAGCCAGTTGGTCGGCCTAGTGATGGGAAATTTTCTAAGGGCAAATCACATGAAAAAGGTTGATATATCACATAGCTTGGTATGTCCTTTCTGTGTGGATGATGGTGAGACGGCGGACCACTTTTTGTTTCTCTGTCTTGAGTAAGCTTGAGTCAGGTTTGAGACATTTGGTGCTGATGACAAGTGACTACTTTTGCTGCTTCACACCACAGGATCTACTCAGATTTCTAAGGAGTTTGTGTATGTAGATTTAAAGCAAATTTATCCAAAACCTCAAGTCACAATATTCTCTATGCGCTTGACTCTATTGGGACTTTAGTTAAAGGTTGGTTAGAAAGTGGAAGTAATCTGCTTTCTTTTAAGTTAGGTCGAGTAGGTAGGTAAGAGTGGATACCCTAAGGCGGAGCCCACTTACGCTATAAAGGCCCATTGTGATACCACAATCAATCGGACTTAAGTCCACTCACTCAGTGAACCAGTTTGAGCTCTTCACGAAGTCTAGCAGATTATCGAAGAAAAAGTTGAGAAATTGAGCTTAATTTCGCTCACTCATTGAACCAGTTCGAGCTCCTTGCCAAGTCTAGTAGAGTCTTTGATAAGAAGAAGTCACCCAGGTGAGTCTTTCTTCTTTCCGATAATACGGGGAAAAGTGCATAAATAGTGAAGTGCGTTTCTTTCTCTTTCTCGACCATACAGCATCGAAAGCCATTTATCCTAAATAACCAAAACCTAAATAATTTTGTATTTATGAACACGTATAATTGAAAATTAAGTCCTGTTGAAATTCGAGGTGTATGTTCTGTGACCTCTGGCAGCGAAGTGATTTTATTTTTTCAAAAACTTCAATTCTATAATAGGAATTTAAATTTAATACAGTTCAATTCAATTCAAAGTTGACCAATTAATAAATATTAAATATAGTTCATATTGCACCGTGCGACAGAAATCAAAAAATTTCAAAATACACGAAAAAAATCGATATAGTTACTAACAAAACTAGGGGCAAAATGTAATAACTCTGCGTTTTCAGTTTTTTTCTCTGACGTTAGGATTTTTTTTAAAAGGACTTTGAAATTTCAAAGGCATGTTTATTTCAAAAAATGAGTTTAAAAATTGAGCACAATGACGAATAACAATATGGATATCAAATGAAAGAGAAAAGTCCTTAGAATATTAGAAAATTTAATGTTTTGGTGCAAAAGAACGAAGAAAATGTCCTTTTAAAAATTTATTTTAAGTTAGGTCGAGTAGGTAGGTAAGAGTGGATACCCTAAGGCGGAGCCCACTTACGCTATAAAGGCCCATTGTGATACCACAATCAATCGGACTTAAGTCCACTCACTCAGTGAACCAGTTTGAGCTCTTCACGAAGTCTAGCAGATTATCGAAGAAAAAGTTGAGAAATTGAGCTTAATTTCGCTCACTCATTGAACCAGTTCGAGCTCCTTGCCAAGTCTAGTAGAGTCTTTGATAAGAAGAAGTCACCCAGGTGAGTCTTTCTTCTTTCCGATAATACGGGGAAAAGTGCATAAATAGTGAAGTGCGTTTCTTTCTCTTTCTCGACCATACAGCATCGAAAGCCATTTATCCTAAATAACCAAAACCTAAATAATTTTGTATTTATGAACACGTATAATTGAAAATTAAGTCCTGTTGAAATTCGAGGTGTATGTTCTGTGACCTCTGGCAGCGAAGTGATTTTATTTTTTCAAAAACTTCAATTCTATAATAGGAATTTAAATTTAATACAGTTCAATTCAATTCAAAGTTGACCAATTAATAAATATTAAATATAGTTCATATTGCACCGTGCGACAGAAATCAAAAAATTTCAAAATACACGAAAAAAATCGATATAGTTACTAACAAAACTAGGGGCAAAATGTAATAACTCTGCGTTTTCAGTTTTTTTCTCTGACGTTAGGATTTTTTTTAAAAGGACTTTGAAATTTCAAAGGCATGTTTATTTCAAAAAATGAGTTTAAAAATTGAGCACAATGACGAATAACAATATGGATATCAAATGAAAGAGAAAAGTCCTTAGAATATTAGAAAATTTAATGTTTTGGTGCAAAAGAACGAAGAAAATGTCCTTTTAAAAATTTATTCTTGAATATCCTTTTAAATTTCTAATCGTTTTTTTTTGAAAAAAATATATCTTAAGGACTAATATGTACACTACCACATCCTCGAATTTCGTCCTTCTAACTTTAACTATTAGTTTAACCCATTAACTGCCTGCATATAGTTCTGGCCAGCGAATTTTGTCTAAATTTACATATTCTATTCCTGAACTCGATCTCGCGCTTCCTAAAAGCTTAGTTTTAAGGAACTTAGCTGAATTTTTTAAAGGAACTTTTTGAATTTTTATTGTTACTAGTCTGTAAGAATTGTTTATTCGTAGACTTAAATAAATAAATAAATAAATAAATAAATAAATAAATAAATAAATAAATAAATAAATAAATAAATAAATAAATAAATAAATAAATAAATAAATAAATAAATAAATAAATAAATAAATAAATAAATAAATAAATAAATAAATAAATAAATAAATAAATAAATAAATAAATCAATAAATAAATAAATATGTTGGTAAGGGGTGCTTAGAATAGTTATACACAAAAATTCAGGTATCTACCTGATATAGCCCCTGAGATATAGAGGGGGTGAAATTTCACCCATCCTGGTGCCGGACGGGTGAAATTTCACCCCCTTTCTGGAAAATCATTCATTGTACACAGGCAGATTGTACAAGCAATACCAAGAATTCACAGAAGATATGCAATTCAATGAACTACAGAAAAAACTGCTGGAATTTCCAATATTTACTATTTTTAAGAATTTTCTCGATAAGGTATACAAAAAAAGTTAGTCAACTTTAAACACGGATTGGGATAACTTAAAGGTGCACCTTGAGGCCTCTATCTCTTCTCGTTTACGAGCTACGCGCATTTAAAGTTTACGAATTGATTTGAGCACCTTTTCGTTGGAATAGCAAGGAGATCGAACCCTTTTAGAAAGCTGAAAACTTTTACTGTCCAACGAGCCATAATTCATAGCTGCAGTTCGAAAATTGTAGAAGTTACAGCAGGTTAATGTCACAATTCTTCAATATTATTAAAAACGAAATAAATCTGCATCTATTACATAAATTTCATTCTACAAAATTTCAGCCAAATCGCATAACACATTTAGGGAGGCCAAAGAAAAATCACCATTCCACGGGGTGAAATTTCACCCCAACCGGCTGGAATAGGTTAAGATATAAAAAATTTAATTAATTAATATAATACTTCTCTCTATAAAACAAAGATATATTTTGTCATGTTATAAATTGTTATTCTGCAAGTCCAAAATTATTTCAGCATCTAATAGTTTTACAGTTCGAATGACAAAAACTTTCAGTACACTACTAACTTTTTTCATGAGATTTGCTTAGTCAAAATGTGATTTAGTTTTAAGTAGAAAGAAGCTAATTCATTAAAATTCGCCACCTAAATTGGCTTCATTTTAGATAACATTCACTAAAACATTATTTCTATTAACTTCATCAACATTTGTTGTACCAAAGTTTCGCACTAAAAAGAAAACAAAAAAAAAATTACAACAAAAGCAACAAAGCTTTTGTGTAGTGTGCAAATAAGTCGATTGGAATCGACAAAAACCATTTCACTTATTTACTATCGAACTATCAAAGGTTAACAGAAATTTCCTCTTAAGCGTAAATTAATTTATAATTGGCCTAAAAGTATGCAATTTGCGAGTAAATAATTGATATTACAAAGTACACATTTAAATGCGACAAATTTACAATTCCATTAACTAAATGTGCGAGTATTGGCAGCAATTGTTGCAATGTTTCGCATTGTTGCTGTGAAATTCAATGCGCAATTAACGTATCGCAATTTTGGAGTGTTGGTGAATTTGTATTTGTGATTGCATGTCGGCAGTCGTCACACACACACACACACAAAGTGCACTTCAAATTAATTGAACTTGAAATGTCCATAGAAGTGAAGCAAAGTGGCTGCAAAAAGCTTTAGTTCAGTTCTGCTTCTCGGCAGCGTCGCAGTTTGCTTGTTTACTGCAAGGTAAATAGTTGCGGCAAGTTAAGAAATTCGCTGTTCAAAGTGAAGCGAAAAAGCAAAGTCCGAGCGCCGGACTGTCGAGCTGACCGGCTGCCATGTGCTGCGGTCATTAGTGCAATGCAACGCTGAGCGCTGTCACTGCTGCGGTCACTGCCACAGAACAACAATTTGTTTGATTTTGCTCAGCAACTGTTGTTGTTGTTGTGCTATTCGGTTTCTGTTGTTGTAGTTGTTGTTGTTATTGCTTACAGCTTTTTATATTTGTTTTATTGCAGTGCACTTCCGCTTTGGCAAAACGAAAACTTAAAGCAAACTTCTGACAATAACAGCCAACAACAACAACAAGAATAAACCGAACCCAACAACTTGACATAGTGCACAAAAAAAAAACAACAACACTAAACAAAAAAATAGAAGCAAAACCTTAAAGGAAGAAAAGTTTATGACGACAACATAGCAAAACCGACCGAACCGAACTGAACCGAACCGAACCAACCAACCAAACAGGAAGCAATGTTGGTCACAATTTCAAGTTTGGCGCTAGCGAGCAACAAAAACGACAAAATGCAAAAAAGTTCAAAAAGTTGAAAAAGCTGAAGACGCAGCAAGCAGGCAGAAAAGACAAGGCACAATGCGAGTAAAGGAAGTGAGTGAGTGAGTGAGGAAAAGGCTTGGTGCCCATATTCGAGGAATAGTCAGGGATGAAAGTAAGACAACATGTTCAAGAAGTGTTTGTTGTTGTTTACTGCTTTTACAACAAGTAGGTACAGGCATAAAGAAAACAAAAAATCGCTACAAAAGAAACATAAAAGCTATGAAAATATTATCAAATGCAGTTAAAAACGGCTATGAATAAAAAACTGTCTTCTTTGTGAATCGAAGGCAATATGCAAAACCATAAACTATGTGGACGAAGGAGCAAACAGAAAGTTAAAGAGTTGCGTTGGATTGCAGTGGAATAGGCGAGGTCAGGAAATCTTAAGGGCTCGTAAGGGAATTGAAAAGATTCGTATGAGTTTAAAACGTTTGGTTTGTATCAGTTGGTATCAAAGCATTTTAAGGAAACAATTCCAATCAAATAGAAAAATCAGTAAGTAGGTGGGAAAGTAAAAGGAGAGAATATTTTGGGCAAGAGCCAATCTCCGTGATTCAAGGTTAATCGAAGTCAAGTAGAGTATAGTTGATATTATAAAAAATTTGAAAAGATTAAGTGTTGAATGAAATGAGAAGTGAATCAGACATGTTTTGTATTAATCAGAAAACCTTTTGAGTAGAGTCCGACCGATACCAAATTTTTTGGCCGATGCCGATGCCGATTAATCGGCCGGAAGGGAGAGTTTGGCCGATGCCGATTAATCGGCCGAAAGGGCAAAAATCGGCCGATGCCGATGCCGATTACATAGAAAAAGTAACACGAATGAATTCAATCAAAAACACTGTCTATTTTATAAAATAAAAAAAGGAACTATTACATATTGTTTGTAATAGTCATCACAAAATAACAAAACAACGAGAAAAAAAATAATTAAAAACTAAATAACAACGAGAAAAGAAATAGTTACATAACAAGAGAATTCAGAATTCTAATACATTAACATGTATTAAAAAAATAATATATCACATTTACCCACTGAGAGAGAAACAAAAATAGTGACGTAAATATTGCATACAAATTCAGTTTTTTATTCAACTTAAAATTCCGATTTTTATATTAAAATTTGTACTCTCAAATTGCGACCCGTTGTACAGATGCAGTGGGAAGAAGTCAGAAAACAAATTTGGAAAAAATAAAAGGCCTGTTAAAAAATGCTTCCAATTAAAAAAGAAGGATAAGATTGAAAAATTAAATGTCCTGATAGATGAGACGAAATGCGTGGACATTTCGAGAAAATCTGTGTTTTTAAGAATACCTAGTTTTACAAAAAAAACGTTTCTAGGAAACATTTATATTAAACAGTATCTAAAAATACATTACTGAAAAGGGGTATAAGAACCCGTTGGTGTAAAAAATGAAAACAAAAAAATTAAAGCAAAAAAATAGGCCGATGGCATCATCGACCGAAAACGGCCGATGCCGATTCTTTTTTTTTGGCCGATGCCGATACTAGCCGATGCCGATACTAGCCGATGCCGATACCAATTTTATTGGCCGATACTAGCCGATGCCGATGCCGATTAATCGGTCGGACTCTACTTTTGAGTTCCCATAAATATTTTATTTTGTCTATCGAAAGCTTCTCACTAGTCTCTCAAACACATTCAACTCTTAGCAAACATAACTGAAAGTTGAAAATGTTTTAATTTTTTTTTTTAAATATTAAAACCACATCTAATGTGCCCCAATAATATGAACACATTTTATACAAAATTGTTGGCAAAGTATTTTCGCTTACGGTTCCTTCTAATTAGAAACCACAATGAGAGCTTTCAGAAATTTCCAACACGTCAGCGTGCGTAATTAAGTTTTGCTTTTTCATCAATTTTTCGTTCCTGAAAATATTTCACAAAGGATTTTGTGCTGGCAGCAAGTAAGAGAATAGCACAAGGAAGCCAGACAAGAGGCAACAAAAGTTATTCACACCTTTGCTGATGCTGGCGCCGTGCAAAAGTTAAGCTGATACAAAAATTAAAATGTCAAATTGTTATTATAAATACTCGCTCAAATGAGCTGTCAGCCTCACCGACACTTTCGGCCACAGCCAAAAAATTTCATGAATACAAAAATAAAATAAAACTGTGGCGTAAAGTATGTTTTCAATGTGTGCGAAATTTGTACATGTTACGAATTCCTTTTTCTAACTACCTATATTGAAAAAAATAAAATGAAAAATAAAAAAACAGAACCAACTTTGAGCGCATAAACCCGAGTTGACCGAGTGGCTGGATAGAGCGAGCACATTTTCAAGCCAAAATTATACGATGAAAAGATGTGAAAATAAAGGTGAAAATTTCAAAGTGACCAGCAACAGCACCACCAACTTTACCGCTTCTACCGCTGTCATTTTGACATTTGCCGGCAACTGTAGTCAAACATCTCTTGGCTGAAGGATCAAAGCGCACTTTATATAAATGTATGTACGTATGTTTATGTCGGTATGTACATAAGTGAGTATATGACGTTTTTTTGGAGGTTTTGGTTTTGTGTGTTGCTGTGCATATGTGAGCGTGTATATTAATTTCGTGTATGTGTGTGGCGGTTTGATGGTTAGAGCGGCACTGTGGTTGTAGCAGCAAATTTTGCAACATAAAAACTTTTAATATAGCATAGTCCCTTTTATGTTGCGGTCGCCACAGTTAGCGAGCGAAACATTTTTAATTTTCACTTAAATTCAAATGTTGGCTTTTATTTTTCGGTTTTACTGTTTTCCTCTTTCTCTCTCTCTCTCTCACACACACACACACATACACTAAGGGTTACTTCAAGCACTGTAATGGCGCACAAAATGGCTAAAATAGTACGCTTCCTTTTAGAATTTTAAATGAAAACAAAGTGTTGCGCTTTGTTGGACGATGACGTTGCATAAAGAGTTCGCAAAGTGCTGGTAAAGAATTTGGCTGAATGTGCACACAACTTTGTGGTGGTGTGGGATAAACACAAAATTCAAATATTTTTGGGTTTTGATGCAAAAGTGAAAAATTCTAAAAATTACCAAAAATCATTTTTATAAAACACTGCTTTTATTACTTTTTTAATTTTTTTAATTTTTCATATTTTTAATTTTTTTATTTTTTATATATTGTATAGATATTTATATTATTTTTTTAATTTTTTTTAATTTTTTTTAATTTTTTATGTTTTTAACCCTTTCGCTATTTTGTTGCCATTTTATTTTTTATATATTGTATAGATATTTATATTATTTTTTTAATTTTTTTTTTCTTATTTTTTATTTTTTATGTTTTTAACCCTTTCGCTATTTTGTTGCCATATGGCAACATGCTTCTTTGTGAAGGTATGACCCCTCAATGATTCCAAAAATAAATTGTTTTCTTGGTCCTTAGAACAGTTTGAAGTTTTAGGAATAATCTTCTTCTTCTTCTTCTTGACTGGCACGACAGCCCGATTACGAGACTAAGGCCTAGCTACCCGCAACCATCCGTGTTGTGCGTGCGAATTTTGTACAAGGTTGGAAGGGACCTACAGTTTTATGCCGATTCCAATCGGCGAGTTGGGAGCTTTTTCATAGGCAATAATAGGAATAATACGAATATTAATAAACTGAATACTTAAGCTTAAGGAAGAGAAGTATACACAAGAAGAAGAAGAAGAAAATAAGAGAAATTTTTCATTTGACTTTTTACTTCAATTTAGATATATGTACAAGTGTCCCTCGTATAACGCGGTGGTTACGTTCTAGGAAAATTCCGCGTTATGTGATTCGCGTTATAGAAGACTTAACTTTCATATAAATTTTAGAGTGTTCCAATAAGCTTTTTCCAAAATAAAATAGGTACTAAATTAAAGATGTATGTATGTACATTCCAACTCAAAATCAAAATTCATACTTTATTTGAAAAATTAAAAAACATAATAAAAAAAAATGGTTTTTTTTACATCGCGTTATATCGAAAACGCGTTGTAGAAGTACCGCATTATATGAGGGACACCTGTATTTTTAAATAATTGTAGCTAAAGTAAATGAAGAAATATTCAATTTTTAGTTATGCATAAACAATTTTATGTTTAAGTAATTATTCCAGCCACAACGATATGGTTGCTGTCATATAACAACACTTTAAAAAACAGGATCCGGTAATAAAAGTTAAAAAAAAATATTATGGGATGTTGTTGGTACAATCACACAGAAGACAAAATTGATAAATTTAAAATTTTAGCTTTCCCCAGTAAAAACCTGAAAGGGTTAATTTTTTTTATTTATTAATTGCAAATCTATCCTAATTGATGGAGTTTAATTTTAGAATATTAAATTTAAAATATATCAGACAAACAACTCGAAATCATTTATGTCAAATAATTATTTGAGAGAATGAGAGAAAAAAAATCACTTTTTCAAGGTTTATGCGATAAAAACTTACAAGTCATTTGTTTAAACAATGAATTGACATACATCATTCGAAAGATCTGACAATGCTCTTTCCAAAACATATTGCATATTGAAAATCGTTAAAAAAAATGACTGAGATATTCATAGATTACCGCGGAAAGTTTGTAAAAACGGTTTTTTGTAAATAAATAAAATTTGGAGGGTACAAAAAATATAACAAAAATATTTGTATGCATTATTCGACCATATAAACAGCCTACACTATGTAATTTGTCAGGTGTATTTTCAGTGTTGCACCGTGTAATTATTGTTCTTCACTCTGGACATACCCAAAGTTAGACTAGTTATTTGTCTGTTTGTGTGCCTGTCTAGTTTAGCAGGAATGCTGCAGCTGCCAATATACACGTTCAACGTTCTTCTTGGCCAATTTCAATACCCGTTTATGCATTGAAACGTCACATGTAACTGCGAAGATTCAGAGCGTTGGCCAAGGCAGACAAACACTCCAACATTATCAATTCCGAGTCGATGTAGCGCATGTCAAGTCAACACCAGATACAAAGAATTGCAGTCATGTTGCGTGGAAAACGGCGAAGAGACGAACCCAATTTTATAGAAAATATTAAATGAAAATTGTGCAGGAGTGCAACGAAGGTATCAGTTGACGTTTACGCACAAACGCGTGCAATGAAAAACTACGCACACATACACACACGTCAGCACAAATACGAATGCGAATGCAAATGTCGAGAAGCGTCATCGGTACCTGGACTGACGCAGACCGACGGAAAACAATGCCCAACGAAATTAAATTAAGAGATTTGTAGGCTCAAGCGAAAGGA
Organism: Melieria picta; assembly: GCA_964056695.1. Taxonomy (NCBI): domain Eukaryota; kingdom Metazoa; phylum Arthropoda; class Insecta; order Diptera; family Ulidiidae; genus Melieria; species Melieria picta. The sequence continues at coordinate 13,721,526 of OZ057400.1, forward strand.
CAGTCAAAGCAGCTGCCATAATGCGTAAATGAAAAATGCAAAGCCAAAGGATATGTCGACGTACGATACACACACACACATACATATGTTCAAAGGTGCGTGGTGCCTAACACTTTTCGGCTGCAGCGCATACAGAGAGACGCACTTGAGAGCTGAGCTGACAGCAGTGACTAAGAAGAAATTTCGTTTTGCAATTGTCGGTACGTTTCCGGCGGATGTTTTCATCTGAGCAGGTATGTGTCTGTGTGCGTGTGTAGGTGAGTTTGCTTTTTAGACCTACTCGCACATTGTTTGGCAATGACAATGACGCATAAATCATGCGGCCCTCGCAGCCACAAAACAAAATTTAATTCCAAATGTCAAACTTTGGAATCTTTCGACACATACAACATGCAACGATTGTGTGTGTGTGTGTGTGTGTGTGTAGCAACCATTCGATTGAGTGCGAAATCGAGCGTCTGCCTGCGTGTTCGTTGTACATATTTGAACGTAAAACTCTGAAAAACAAAGCATTTACCGAACCGAGAAAACAAAACACCCAAAAACCAGCAAAAATAAGAACAAAAACCATTGGCCAATGCAGCAAATGATTTGAATAGTCCAGCGTCCGGAAGAGGAAGTGCCTTGCTGCAGCAGCGGAAGACATTTTGCCAAAAAGTGTGCAAATACCACCGCACAGTGATTCGTTCCATAGACAAAATTCAAAAAATTTATAGTTTTAGAATTTAACGATTTTGATGTCATTTGAAAGCTAGAACTCAAACTAAGAAAACCCAAAAAAATCTGTGCAAAAAATTAATTAGTGTGTGTGTGCAAAAGCGGCTCAAAGTTGAAACTTTTTTCACAAAAAAATGTAAACACATATTTTCTGTTTTTTAGTCTATTGAGTAAAAAAAATTTATAAAATACATGGTTACCAAGAAGTTGCTAAAACTTTCAATATAGATTAAGAAATGATGTGGCCATTTTCGCTTTTAACGTTTTCTCAAAATTTGCAAAGCTGAGGCTTTTACATTACTTTTAATTCAAAATATTTTTCTAAATTAAAAATCTGAAAATTGGCAAAACTTAGAGGAAAATATCTAAAAAGTATGTTCCTGGATTTTTTTTTAATTTTAAGCAGCATTCTTTTTTTGTCAGATAATGTAATTACATCCTCCGATATATTCCGATCTCAGAAAATAATTATATTTTAAAAATAGTCTAAACACCTATTTTTTTATCCCTAAAAGTATGCAATCAGCATGAAAAATTGAGAAAACTGCAAAAAAGCAAAACATACGTCTATTATTATCGTTTTTATTGCAAAACTAAAGGGTCCTAAGACAATTTCTGTTACTCTTTGGAATTATCAACGTTGACGTTATCGATTAAATGTAAAATCTGAAAAATCTAGCCAACACACTCGTTGCTATAGCTCACCAAAAATGACGAAAATTGCAAATTTAAGTCTCAGACATTGCCAAATTACAAGAGTAAAAAAAAAACAAAATGGAGATTTCAATTCAGCAGACCATGATTAACTAGTATACCTAATTTTATGAAGAACAGACCACTCCTTCTAATTTTGTCCCGCGGTTGTATGGAGTCGAATCACTGTGCACCGGCGGGATTAGAATGGACAAGTAGCCACAAACACACGCAACAGCAGTAACAACGTCAAACAATTTCTTCACAAACTGACAACGACAGGGGGGGCGAGGCAGTCGACTGCAGGTATAGCAACATTTTGCATTGTATCGTTGCCGCTTGTCGGCAGTGCGTTGGCGCCCCGGCGCGTTCTATGCAACTCTCGACGTTCTCAACATAGCTGCGCTCAGTGCTGACTGCCGCTGGCCATGTCGAACATGGTGTTGCCTCGGCGGTGGACACGTTGTCGGCTCGGTTGGGCAACGCAGCGCGCATATGTTTATGATATTCATCTGCTGCCAAGTCGGGTAGCCGTTTTTCCATTACCGCATGCTGAATGCGATTGAATTTCACCTCAATTGCTGCGCTGCGTGCCTCCCTTTCATAGTTGCAGTCGATGCATGGCAAACGTTATCGCATCACGCAGCAGCAGCACAAAGCCCCCGATTTTCGGGTAAGTGAAGCAGCAGCAACAGCAGCAAAAGTTTGTGGGTCGCAACAGCTGCTTGTCCATGTTGCTTTTTTTTCCAAAATGCCAACATTGTGCAGAGCGAGTCAGAGGTAAGTCGTTGTTTTGCCAAGGCAAAGTTCTTTGATAGCCGAATGTTGTTGATATTTGCAGGTAAATCGACAGTGTAATGGAAAGTTGCAAGTTGTTAGGTTAGGTTAGGTGTTGTTGTCAGTTGTTAGTGTTTACAGGATTGTGTGATTTTATATCTTTGGTGTGTTAGGAAACATTTTTGGCTATTTGCTTGGATAGCACTGGCGATCAGGGCTGTTTCACTTTTGTTTGGGTTTAAAACAGTGCACTGTGGTTACAAAGATCACTGCACAAAAAGAGGAAATTAATATTTCGCTTTAGAAATGCCGAGTTCAATCTATATACATCAGAGACCTAAAATAATTATTATCCATATTTTTGGGAATGAAAAAATTGCCCTAATTTAAGAAATTTCTGAAATTATTGTTTTATAATAATTATTGCCAATAAGAAATTTTTTACGTCGCCTATAACTATTATCATGTAATAAATATTTTTGAGTTGCATTATAACTGTTATAAGTAACAAGTATATTTTTCGTTGTCGATAATTATTATTTTTGGATTTTTGTTTTTCACATTGCTTCATAACTTTTATTTGTGACTTTTTTAATTTACGTTACCGATAACTATTATTTTGAGACATTTTTTTTTACGTTGCTTCATAACTTTTATTTATAACTTTTTTTATTTACGTTGCCGATAACTATTATTTTGAAAACAAAATTTTTACGTTGAATTAGTAAATGATATGAATTTATTTTTAATTGTTTTTAATTGACAAATGCAAATGAACTGCAGAAACCTTATTTCCACCAACAACTAAACAATTAAAAATCAATTCATACTCAAAATGTGGAAAGGCAACGTAAATAAAAAAATTTCTTTCATAAAAGTTATGAGGCAACGTAATACAAATTTTCTTTCAAATAATAGTTATCGGTAACGTAAATAAAAAAAAGTCATAAATAAAAGTTATGAAGCAACGTAAAAATAATAATTATCCAGAATGAAAAAAATATTTATTTCTCATAACAGTTATTATGCAACGAACAAATTAAATGTCACAAATAATAATTATAATCAACAAATAAAATTTATGTTGCATTGTAATAGTTACATTGCAATTAATTTCTTAAAAAACTTATAATAGTTAAGTCCCTGATATACATACATATAGGGTGTTTTTTTTAGAGGTATAGAACTTCGAATTGAAATAAAACACAAGAAAATCGTTTTAATGTCCATCAATTTGGCTTTATTGGAAGGATAATTTTATGCCATTAATGTTTAAATATGATTTCGGGCATGTGGCCGCCGCGGCTGGCTCGAATAAAGCCAATTCTACAGGTCCAATTTTCAACCACTTTTTCGAGCATTTGGGGCCGTATGTCGGCAATAACGCCACGAATGTTGGCTTCCAAGTCCCCTAACGTTTCTGGTTTGTTGGCGTAGACGAGCGACTTCACATATCCCCAAAGAAAATAATCCAATGGTGTCAAATCACACGATCTTGGTGGCCAATTGACAGGTCCATTCCGCGAAATTATGCGCTCATCGAATGTTTCCTTCAATAAATCGATTGTGACGTGCGCTGTGTGGCATGTAGCGCCGTCTTGTTGGAACCACAACTCATCCACATTCATGTTGCGCAAAATCTTCCATAAAGTTGATGGACAAAGCTCCAATTGCTGTGCACGGTGGCGAATCGATTCATTCGGGTCCTCTTCAACATTTTGCTCTACAGCGGCAATTGTTTCTTCGGTGCGCACTGTTCGACGTCTCTGCGGATGCGTATTATCACATAGAGTAAACGTAGTGCGAAAACGACCCATGGTTAACCGAATTAATTGCTCTGATGGACGATTATGTCGACCATAAAATGGACGGAGCTTGCGGTAAACTTCGCGAACTGAACCATTATTTTCGAAATAAATTTGCACGATTTGCAAGCGTTGTTCTTTTGTCAACCTGTTCATGATGAAATGGCAAACCAAACTGAACATAAATGACATTAGAGTTGCCAGATTTGACCACAAAATGCCAGTTTTATCTCTATTCGAAAAACAAACCTCTAAAAAAAACACCCTATATAATTGCTTATCCCGACTGACTGGCTGACTGATTCATTATCGCTCAACACGAGAATTGTGCTGTAAGTTCACTTTAGAAAATAAAGTCAAAATAAAATATAAAATATAGAAATTCGGGCCCTAAAAAGGCAAAACATGGGTTAAAGTGTTGTATGAAGAAACGTGATTTCAAACTTAGTGAAAACACTAGGTACAAATCAAAAATAATTCAAAACTTATGTATTTTATAATTTTTCGTAAATCAAAATTTAACGCAGTCTACTCTGAGTTAAGATTCGTCTACGGGAAGACTACGAAAAAGACATGAACCGATGGGCCTATTGACTTCAAAATTGCTGAGAACACTTCTAATCAGAAACAATTAAACACGTGTTTTGATTTTTTTAAAATCATTATCTGACGGGGTCAAGGGTGGGTTAAAAGTTTTAGTGGAGAAATAACAACAACAAACCTCATTAGATTTTTTTTACCTCAAATATGGTGAAAGCATTTCAAATAAGAAATAAATTGACCTGTGTTTTTAATTTTTTTTTTTAATCATAATCTGATGGGGTCTACAATGGGTTAACACTAGAATGCCCGACAATCTGACATACCTAAAATGTCCATATGTAGTCATTTTGACTACATTATTATTTACTGACTTTTTTTAAATTTTATTGGTTTTAATCTAAAATAAGCATTTAGTTTTTATTTTTTTATGGTTTACAAAGAAAATTCATTTAAATATAATGGCGTACTTTACACATCAATGGGATAAAATGGAATGAAATTTGGAAGTTGCGAATGAATTTTGTGAGTGAATTTTGGATTGAAAAACTTGGGAATTGTCACAGCCTACTATGATAATATTTTTTTAAAATATTTGCAATTATACGAAATTTTCATATTCCGCAATTGAAGATGCATATTTGTCTATTTAACAGTAATATTTGCTGAAAATTGTATATAGGTAGTCAAAATGACTACCATTGGGCATTTAAGGTAAATTTTGCAAAATTGGGGTAAACAATTTTTTTACAATATTTTTAATTTATTTATTCCATTTAGCTTAAAAAATTAATAAAAGTCACGTAAGATATTTTTTTAGAAAGCGATGCAACAAAAGTTATTTACAATAATAGACATCAATGTAGTCAAAATTACTACCTTGGGCATTCTAGTGTTAAGAGTGTGTTGGGGGAAACATGATATAAAGGGCCTATTGCCTTCAAACATCGTGAAAATCTTCAAATGAGAAATAAGTAGACAAACACTTTTTCATGAAAATCTGACGGGGTCAGCAAAGGGTTAAGAATTAAAAAAAAACAGCGTGCAAAGCCGCCAGGCCCTGCTAGTAGCTAATAAAAACAGTTGAACATATATAATAAAAAAACAAAGTAGTAGTAAAAAACAAAGCAGTATTGTAATATAAAGCATTTTCTTATCAATGGTCATCAAAACTATCAAAAATCCAAACAAAAAAACATCAATTTTGTGAAGAAAACCAGCAACCATTGTTCAGAGTCCAAGTTCAAAAGAATGAATTTGGATGGACTCATACAGCCTCTGTTAAAAAAGAGTCAATTTGGAACCTAATTAATGATGGCTTACTGGCTATAATGACGCATGGGAGCCTCAGGTATCACCTAGTACGACTAGAACTTGGACTTAGTAGTTCATGTCTGGAGAATGCTGAGAGCTACTCATGGACAAAAAAGCGTAGAAGAGGAAGAAATACTTATCTTTAGATTGTTCGGTTTTTATATCAACCAATGAAGCAACTATTGTGCGGTGCCGAAACTTATAAGAAGGCAACTTGATGGAGCTGTATGCTTCCACTAAAAGTGACTACATTTAGCTACTTAAGAATGGTTTCAGGTATCACCTAATAAGACTAGAACTTGAGCTGAGTATGCTATCTCTGGAGAAAGCTGACTATTCGCAAATTTATTGGGACAATAAGCTGCTGAAAATGATGAAATATTTATCACTAGATTGTTCGGCTTAACGTCAATAAGTCGTCAATCGTCGACAATTGATAAGCTAGACAGACTAGCAGTCTAACTTCGCAGGGTATCCCATGAAATGACTTTAGCGTCTGATTAAAAAATGCTTTGATTTAATTTCTTATAAGGTATTTTTCTTGTGCGATAATCGCATTAGGTCTGAGTAATGAATGGATTTGAGTGTTACTCAGGGCCCCAATGGTTTCACTTCATATCAAGAACGCATCGTTCATTCCGTCATTCTGTTAATTCCGAAAAATATTGTAAAGAAAAGGACATTATAAATTCAACATTGGTTAAAAAAAACCACATTACTGAGTTGACAGGGGTCTATTCTTCTTTTTGATAAAACTCCCCCACACGTTTCTCAAAGAACGGTGCAAAACACCTTGACTGAAGGTACGACGATTTGCTGTAGATACCTTTTTTACTCAACCTCACTCTTTTCTCCAATCGAGAAAGTGTTCGTTCGCTTGAACACTTCCCTTGAAAATAAACAGTTCGAAAACCGAGTAGTTGATATTTTAGTCCATTAACACTAGAATACCTAAGGCAGTCAAAATGACTCCATTGATGTCGTTTAATGTTTTATTTCATGCCTTTCTGAACGAAAATCTTCCTTGACGTTAACTATTTTTGAAGTAAAATTAAATACAAAAACTAAAAATATTAAACTAAATTTGATTTTTTAAATTTTTATTTTTTAATTATTTATTTTAATTAAATTTAATTTATTTTATTTAAAAATTTACTAACACTATTAACACTAGAATGCCCAAGGCAGTCAAAATTACACCATTGATGTCGGTTATTGTTTTATTTCTGCCTTTCTGAAAAAAAATCTTCCTTCATGTTTACTTTTTTTAAGTGAAATTGAAGACACAAACTTAAAAAAAGAAATCTATTTTATTTATTTTTTAATATAAATCCATATGGCCATTCAAAGCAGTTTGGATTGGCCAGACATTCCAGTGTTAAGCACATTTGTAAACTAAAAAACAATTCCCACTTGTACAAAATCTATCTATAAAATATTTGTAATATTTTTTTCCACAAAAAGCTTTAACTTTTACAACTCTCAAAGCATAAAGCGGAAAATTTCTTGTCTAATATTAAAAACAAATAACCAACAAAAGTTTGTTATAACCAACAATAGGCAGACAAGTAGTAAATACAAAAGAAATTAAATTAAATAAAAACCAAAAATAGAAAAGACCATCGCTGGTCAGACAAATCATTAGAGCACTTGAAAATGTTCGCAAAAATCGTAGCATACTTTGGTGCGTTGCCAAGGTTCATTTTAATTGCACGAAAAGTTGCCCGGCATAGCGCGGCGAGTTGCATTCGGTTGGCTGGCTTTTGTTTGTGTTAGTTTGCAGCAGACCAGAAAATGCATTTCTTATTTGTTTGATTATTGCTGATTGTCTGCTGGCCGCCTCAGCCCATCACCACAAACTCTGCGCACAAAAGTGTGTATGTTTCTTGCGGTCTGAGACGGCTGTAATTTGACTAATGTAAACAATGACAGTTGAAGGCGGCTCTTCAGGGTTGCCATAGTTTTGATTGTTGCTATGCTGTGTGGAGTGAAGAGCTTTGCAAGAATTTCAATTATGCCTTTTGAAATAATTGCAAACGGAAATGCAACGTTTTGCTATGCATTCGGCACAAGGAAAACAATAGTGAAAATATATCAAGTCGATGGAGTTAAATGATTTTAGAGTTAGAATTCGAATGAGAATTCTGATGCTTTTAGAGTTAAGTGGCAATCTCGGGTGGTGGTCGCCCGATTTAATGTTTCCTGTAGCACAGTCGATAGTGCATTGGATTAAGAGTCAGAGAGATGGTTTGAAGAATAGTGGATTGAAATATTGGCTCAAAAAACAAACTAACTACCAGCACTAAGTACATAATTTTCAATTAGATGGTTTATTGGGATGTAAGGTCAGTGGTGATAAGTTAAACTTGTATATTTCCTCACGTTTCATCAGCTGTTCATTGACCTTCTTGAGGACTTCTCTCTAAGGACACATCTTTCGCCATCAATAGCTGACGAAATGTTGGGAAATAGTAAAGTTTTATTGATCACCTTAAAGCTCATTAAACCATCACACAGATTGTTGTCTCTCAGGTTTTGCCGCTCACAAAGTTCTGGTATGGGTACCAGAAGCTCAATGTTTCAGTTTGCAATTCAACTTGAAAGCAATTCTAAAAGCATTTAATCTAATGTCATGTCATGTTTTTTCCTTGATCCCCGTTAGTTTAATTTTAAAAATAGGTTTTATAAGCATCTCTAAACGCATTTAGTCTAATTTCAGCCACGCAGAGGGGCTCGAGAAAAAAGAGGTGTGAACCAGGGACCGTAACAGTTATAAATTTTATTATAAAAATCAATGTTTAAGAGTTATTTTTTGACTTTTATTTAATGACTCAACAAATAAACGTTATTTTTTATTTATATTTTAAAAATCCTAAAATAACAATTATTTTTAATTTTTTTCTTATTAGTCCACAAATAACAGTTTTTTTTCGATTTTTATTTTAGTTGTCCTATGATAACAATTATTCATGACTTCTATTTATAAAAGTCATCAATAAAAATTATTTAAGTCATCAATAAAAATCATTCAGTGACTTTTATTTATAAAAGTCATCAATAAAAATCATTCAGTGACTTTTATTTATAAAAGTCATCAATAAAAATCAGCCAGTGACTTTTATTTTTTAAGTCATCAATAGAAATCAGTCAGTGACTTTTATTTTTTAAGTCGCAATATAAAAGTCATTTTCATTAATTGCACTATTGGATTCATTAAATATCGAATGTCCTGACAATTCTATTTTCTGGAAGAATCATAACTTTTGCATGCATTAATGTAAATGACTTTTATATTGCGACTTAAAAAATAAAACTCACTGACTGATTTTTATTGATGACTTTTATAAATTAAAGTCACTGAATGATTTTTATTGATGACTTAAAAAATAAAAGTCATTGAATGATTTTTATTGATGACTTTTATAAATAAAAGTCACAGAAAGATTTTTATTGATGACTTAAAAAATAAAAGTCATTGAATAATTTTTATTGATTACTTAAAAAATAAAAGTCATTGAATGATTTTTATTGATGCATTTTATAAATAAAAGTCATTGAATGATTTTTATTGATGACTTAAAAAATAAAAGTCACTGAATAATTTTTATTGATGACTTTTATAAATAAAAGTCACTGAATGATTTTTATTGATGACTTAAAAAATAAAAGTCATTGAAAGATTTTTATTGATGACTTAAAAAATAAAAGTCATTGAATGATTTTTATTGATGACTTTTATAAATAAAAGTCACTGAATGATTTTTATTGATGACTTTTATAAATTAAAGTCACTGAATGATTTTTATTGATGACTTAAAAAATAAAAGTCACTGAATAATTTTTATTGATGACTTTTATAAATAAAAGTCACTGAATGATTTTTATTGATGACTTAAAAAATAAAAGTCACTGAATAATTTTTATTGATGACTTTTATAAATAAAAGTCACTGAATGATTTTTATTGATGACTTAAAAAATAAAAGTCATTGAATGATTTTTATTGATGACGTAAAAAATAAAAGTCACTGAATGATTTTTATTGATGCATTTTATAAATAAAAGTCATTGAATGATTTTTATTGATGACTTAAAAAATAAAAGTCACTGAATGATTTTTATTGATGACTAAAAAAATAAAAGTCACCAATAATTGTTATCATAGGACAACTAAAATAAAAATCGAAATAAAACTGTTATTTGTGGACTAATATGAAAAAAATCAAAAATAATTGTTATTAAAGGATTTTTAAAATATAAATAAAAAATAATTCTTATCTTTTAATTTTTCCGTAAAAATTACAAAAAAAAATGTATGGCCAAGTTTGATTCTCCGTGCGAAAAGAAATGTATTGGTATATTTAATTTATTTGCATAATTTTTCCTGCATAGTAAAATTTTCAATTATAGTTTTCACAAATTTTTAATTTTTTTAGTTTAATTTGTAAACAAATTTTTAATTCTGCGACTCTTTGTTTACAGTGTCTTTGATTCGAATCAATTGGGAAAATAATCCAGTGCAATAAATTCGCAAAATTTGCTAATTTCAATGTCAGGTATTAATTTTCAAAATTTCACAAAGTCTCAGCAGATGTCAAAACATGTTTTTTACATTCAAAAATCATTTGCCATAGATTGAAAATTATCAAACTCTATGAAATCGAATTTGCCTTCTAACTATACAACATTACTCAGTATTGTATTATTGTTGTTGGCATAGTCCGTCGCTGACATGACGCACTTATTATCCGAGTGAGTGTGCACAGCTGCTATGGATTTCCCAATTTTTTTGCCAACTGACGAGCTCAAGAGCCCAACTACACGTTGCCGGGTACGAGTGCACAGCTCGAGGAGTGTTGTGTGCTACAACACTTGGAATGCATGCCAGCAGAAGCGTGGATGGCTCTTATCCGCTGGCCATTATGCACTTCAGTGCTTTCTTGAGTGTAACTACACGAATCGAAAGTTGAAATTTCGAAGGTAGGCACGAGCACCTGGCCGGCTGTTGGGTGATTCTGATGGCTGCCCAAACAGCCCATCTGCGTATGTGTGCGTATCGGCGTTTGGGCTTGATTTGCCGCTGCTTCATATAGTTTTCAACTTAACAAGCTTGTTTGGCAACTTCTCCCAAGTGCACGTCTGCCTGTCGGCTTGCGAATGCGTTTGTTCGTCTGTGCAGCTTCTCTGCTCAATTTCCTCTGTGTCTTGTCGACGCAACTGACAGCTGAGTGCACAAAAACACAACCATACTCTCTCACACTCACACACAAACACACACAGGCACATTTTGCATATTTTCCATAAAGTTTCCGGTATCTAAGTAAGGATTTCTTGTGTCTGTTCGGTGTAGTTGTTGGTGTCGATTCCCAAAAGTGTCTATTCGTTGGATTATTCAGATGCAGTGAGCAAGTAGTTGCAATAGTTGTGTAGCTTGTGGCATCCTTGGTCAATTTTTGCAGCAGCCCTAAGTGTGTGTGGCTTCTTTATCTGAGTTTGGGTGTGTATGTGTGTGTGCGTGTGGAAAATATTTGGCTGCGCGCTGGGTTTTTGTGCATTCCCACATAGCAACGTTCAAATGAACTGCATTGTGGTTAACATTTTTGGGCCTAGAGATAATGGATGCAGACAGGAGCGTAGCTGGCAGTCAGATTTTAACTGTTATCATTAAACTTTTAATTTTTCCGTCAAAAATAAAAGTTATTTTGAGCCTTTGAGCCTCAGGCAAAAATAACTGATATTTATGACTTTTATTTTATAGGTCTAAAATAACAGTTATTTTGTGACTTTTATTTTTTCAGTCAAATATATCAGGCAATTTGAATTTTTTCAAAGGCCGTTTGACCAACTAAAAAACTATTAATACCTTTTTTTTCGCCACACAAGTCTTAAAGCTCAGAATGTGCGGTCTGCTGAGACGAAAAAAATTGTATCAATAGTTTTCTAGTCGGTCAAACGGCCTTTGAAAAATTCAAATTGCCTGATATATTTGACTGAAAAAATAAAAGTCACAAAATAACTGTTATTTTTGACCGATAAAATAAAAGTCAAAAGTAAGAGTTATTTTTGCCTGAAATGATAAAAGGCACAAAATAACAGTTAATTTTAACTTTTATAGTAAAAGTCTAAAATTTAAAAGGCGTTTAGTATTCGTGAAGCTGAGGCCATTACGATCATAATGGTTTATTTGAAAAAGTCCACCTGAAATTTTTTCGTTATGCCTTTTTGATTTGAAAATTGTAAAATAACAGTTAGTTTCGGTCCCTGAAATAAATACAAATAGAAGCAACAAATGTGCTTATTGTAAAAATGCTAGGTATATGTGGCCGCAATTTGCGAGGCCACTACCGATGCTTATGAGAATGAAAACTTTAGAGAGAGGAATAGAAAACAGAGGCACAAATTTCCACATATCCCATACAGGGTTCACCTTATCCCTATCAGATCACACTCTATTCTATTGCAGATATGTTTTTGATTCTCGAAATATATATTTTTAGTGTCATATTAAGACATTTTCAGTGACTTCTATTTGTTATTTTCATATGGGACACGAATTTAATGTGATCGACCGGTCCAAAATATTTCAAAAGCATTGATGACCATTCTGCTACTTGAAAGTCAGCGTTGCCTTATATTTGTACTCCTTCTGATCAAAAACTACCTGGAGTTCCCCATTCAAACAAACCGCGCTTGAGATACTATCAAAACAATTTTTAGGATTGGTACTTCTGTCATCTGGTACCAGAGTTGCCGCTTTTGGTCTTTTCGGACCAAAATTGGTCAGATTTTTTTACTTTGGTCCGCTGGTCTGCTTAAACGAATTTAGGTCCGTTTTGTGATGTGAATATCTTTTCATTAGTACACAAAATTTATTAAAAAAAAAAATAAAATTGTAATTTAAAAATGACTTTAAAATAATAATTTGGTCGGTTGAGGTCGGATTTGGTCGGAAGTTTGGTCGGAAAAAAATTTTGCAAGTGGCAACACTGTCTGAAACTCAAATGTCTGTTTGAACGCCATCTGTCGAGAGTTCTAAGCTATTCATGGTTTCACACATCTTTTATCTTGTGTGCCACAATTTGACCAAAAACAACGTTCATATCGTTCTAGAAATTTCGTATTCAGCCGACATGTCTCCTAGTGACTTCTTTCTATTCGCACGACTCAAGTTAACACTTCGCGAAAACAATTTTGAGATGATGTATCTGTACAACTGATCTATCTGGGTCCGAAAGGATTGAGATTTTTACAATCTCTTTTATCACATTAGCAGCGATTATGGTTTGCCCAAACCTATCTACTGAACTGTAACATATTACTTGATATGATGACAGTGAATTCCAGGTCCAGATGGACATAAAAGCAACGAACTTGTTGACAAAGACGCAATTAGTCCACTAATAGGCTAGAACCATTCTTTGAATTATTTAAAAGCCACATTCAAAAATAGTTGAGAAAGAGAATAGTGCAAACTTTTGCCTAGGAATGAGTCACTAATTCGAATGATGTCAAACCAAAGCAATTTTTGTTCTTAGATGCACAAAAATTCCAACAAAATAAAAGGATTCCTCACAGGTTACTTGATAGGGCACCTTAATCTTAGCTGAGAGGCGTTTTTTGCAATCATCTAATGCTTTTGTAATATTTTAATTATTCTCTAAATTTTTTAAACCATTTTTTAAATGTTTAAAATATTTTTCTAAATTTAAATAATTTTTTTAAAATTTATTAATATTTATTTCATTTTTTAAATATTTCTTTTTAACTTTTTAAATATTTTCTAAATTATTTTTTTACTTTATTATCTAATATTTATTTATTTTTTGAAGTAGTTCTTTTTAACTTTTTAAATATTTTCTAAATTTTTTCAATATTTTTTAACTTTTTAAATAGTTTTGTAATGGAAAAAAATTCTTTTAACTTCTTAAATGTTTTTGTAATTTTTTAAATATTTTTTGAATTTTCTAAATATTTTTCAAATTTTTTAGATATTTTTAATTTTGGTTTAATTTTTTTTTCAATTTTTTAATTAATTTAATTTTTTTAATTTTTATTTTTTTAAAATTTTTTTTAAATTTAATTTTTAAATATAATATAAAATTTAAAATATAATAATAATATTTACTTACAATTTGTTTAATTGCTGCTCCCCTCCCATGACAACTAATGACTCAGTTCCGACTTTCAAACAAACCTTTCAGGCGCACTTTTGGCCCTCTTTACACATCGTCAGCACCGTCAATTCACTACACACACACACACACGTAGCTACATCTACAACAAAAACGGCCAGCATCCCTCTCGCCAACACACCATCACCACAACATTTATTTGCATTTCGGTTTATGCGCAACCGAATGAACTTTTTATTTTCCACTTTGATGCCACTTTTGCACTTTACATATTCTTTTGCTGCATGGTTGTTGTTTTTGTTCTTTTCTTATTTGTTTGTCCACTCGTACATTTCGCATGCTGCTTCATACTATTTTTTTTAATATTTTTTATGTATATTTTTGCATGCCGCGTGCTTTTCTGCTCGCATGTGTACAGCCACTCATTTTTATTGCGCCAAGTGTTGTGTTGGATTTTTTTTTTGTGTGGCGTGTTGCATACCTTTTGCCGTCAAGCAGGGAAAGCATGAATGAACATGAAAGGGGGCGTAGTTAAGTGGGTGCACACCTGAATGGCGCCCGCAATGCTCTGGTCAAAAGGATTTGGCTACGTTTCATTTTTTCGGTTTTGGTTGCGATTTTTTTCAAGTGTGGTTTGGCGTTGCTTTCATTTTGTGTGTGTGTGTGTGTGTGTGTATAGTTTCAGTTTCTTTTTCTCATTTGGTGCATTGTAGGCAATGCGAGAAAGTATCCGAAAGGTAACCATTTTGTTTTTCACATGTTACTCTATGAAGGTGAATGAGTGTTTCAAGAGCTGACTGCTTTTTTTTGGTTACACTTAACCCTTTCGTTGCCTAATTGTTTATATTTGTTAAAACTTCTACTGAAGGTAGTTTTAAGGTGTGGAAGTAGAGTGCGAAAATAGTTTAAGATACTAGAAAGCATGCTGGATGTTTAGAAGACCAAGAGGCCTGCTTCGAATGTTAGGAATATCAAAGCAAAAGCATTAAATTTTAAAGTCAAATTTTAAATTAAATTACAATTAGTTTGACGCCGCTTTAAAGCGCTTCGCCTAATTAACTGCACCGCAGGACATTTTCAGCGACTTCACACTTCAAATGTTGAACTCAATCCTGCAGCGTTTTTGTCAGCGTAAATTTTCGAAAATAATCAGAATTATTTTGCTTTTAATTGTGCGCAGCTGAAGTGAGTTGCATGGAGAAAAAAACCAAATTATTTGATTTTTCTTAAAAAGTTAATGGCGGTGAGTGGCGATGGCGTCTGTTGGCTTTGGCAAAAACGTCTGGCGTTTTCACTTTGAAAATGCGGAAAAGTAATTTACTGGCAGCGAAATAAGGAAAACGGCTGGACGCCTTTGATGTTGGCGCAGCGGGTGGTCGTGTCAACGAATGTGCAGCTGGATTGGAAATTTTCTATTAAAACGAAACATGCATGCAAATATCTAATACAAATACAGTTATGTAGCAATGTTATTATTTAATTTGTAGAATTTTTCAAATATTAAAATTGTTGAATTTTTTAATTTTTAGAATTTTTCAAATATTTGGGAACATATTAAATTATTTAATTTTAAGAACTTTTTATATATTTTTAAAATTATTAAATTTTTTAATTTGTAGAATTTTTTTAAATATTAACACTAGAATGCCCAAGGGAGTCATTTTGACTACATTGAGCTCTTTTATTGTAAACAACTTTTGTTGCATCGTTTTCTAAAAAAATATCTTACGTGACTTTTAATAACTTTTAAAGCTAAATGGATTAAATAAATTAAAAATATTGTAAAAAAATTGTTTACCCCAATTTTGCAAAATTTACCTTAAATGCCCAAAAGTAGTCATTTTGACTACCTATATAAAATATTCAGCAAATCTTACTGATAAATAGACAAATATGCATCTTCAATTGCGGAATATGAAAATTTCGTATAATTGCAAATATTTTAAAAAAATATTATCATAGTAGGCTGTGACAATTCCCAAGTTTTTCAATTCAAAATTCACTCACAAAATTCATTCACAAATTCCAAATTTCATTCCATTTTATCCCATTTATGTGTATAGTACGCTCTTTTATTTAAATGAATTTACTTTGTAAACCATAAAAAAATAAAAACTAAATGCTTATTTTAGATTAATCTCGTGTACATTTATTCATATTTGCTACTTAAAAACCAATAAAATTAAGAAAAAGTCAGTACAAAATAATGTAGTCAAAATGACTACATATGGGCATTTTACGTAGATCAGATTGTCGGGCATTCTAGTGTTAAAATTATTGATTTCTTTAATTTTTAGAATTTTTTAAATATTTTGAAAATTATTAAGTTTTTAATTTTTAGAATTTTTTAAATATTTTGGAACTTATTAAAGTTTTTAATTTTTAGAACTTTTTATATATTTTTAAAATTATTAAATTTTTTAATTTTTAGAATTTTTTTAAATATTAAAATTATTGAATTTTTTAATTTTTAGAATTTTTTAAATATTTTTAAAATTATTAAATTATAGTATAGTGCCACTCTTTTTTCACTGATGTTGAAAGCAATTTATGTAAGTGGAAAAATCCAAAAAATCAAATTTCTGCTCACAAACGAATGTGAAGAAATCATAAAAAAAATTACAACAATTTTTTATATTACCAATATTTCTGGCCAAAAAGCGCACTTTTGCTACAAATCAAAATTGCTTTGCGACAATAAGAAGAGTGAAAATTCGATTTAGTGCACAAGTGTGACTGTTTCATACTCATTCATATATGATCAATAAATATATAAAAATATTAGTGAAGAGCCTCACGTACACCCCAAACTCCTTTCGTGATCCATAGAAACTCGCACAGCGACGCGAGAAATTCTCCAAATTGTTATCAAATTGCCGCAGAGCAAATTTTAAACTATCGAAAATGCTAAAATTCTGCACCGAACCGAAGCATTTAATTTGTTGCTGGAATTTTCACGCTTGCACTTTGCTCGAATGCTGAGCCAAAATGCCGCAGAGCACATTTCTTTCGAACCAAAGTGCTTTTCGTATATAAATTGGACGCTGGCATGAAGTTGCATGCATTTGTCATGGCCAGCCACCGCTGCTGTCGTCGTTGTTGTCGTAAATAAATTTAAAATTTCTAAACTAGTGTTTTGTTGCATTTCGCCTGCGCGTCGGCAAACACTTTGGCAGCTGCTGTGGCCAGCAGCAACGAACGGCGAACAAAGCGCATGCAACACATTGCAATGTGAGAAATTGGTGACAAGTAGAAACACTTCAGCCGAATGTTGCTGCTGTTGCTGTTGCAGCTAATGTTGCTGCTGGTGCCAATGCAATTTTCGCTGTGCCAAAAAGGCAGCCCAAAAAAAAAAAAGAACCTAATAAAATTCCGTCGTTGTTGTTTGGAGCCGGTGGAGCTGCTCCGGATGCTTGGCGCTTGCCAGTGACGAAGTGAAATTATTGGCGCGCAAAAAAGGTGCAAAATTGTAGTTGTGCAATCAAATGAAAGAAAACCAATAATCGAAAAATGCCAATGCAGTGCAAAGAAAATTATTGGCTTATATAACGGTACTAGCGACAAGAAGACGACGACGACAACGACGACGAACAAACAACAAAATGGAAAATTGAAATTGTCGAGCGTGTAGAAAGCGATTTAGTGGTCGATTGGGGAGGGGGAAAGTGAATGCAGGGTGTGAGTGAATGGTGGAAGAAGCAATGAGTTGTGTGCGTATGAGTGTGTGTGTGTGTGTGTGTGTGTAAAGTCAAGAGTTGGTGTAGCTGATTGGAAGTAAAATACGCTGCTAAAAATTTGTGGCAAAGATATTAACACTGAAATGCCGAACTGAATTGCATTGAAATGTTGGGTGTTCTAGTGTTCAAAATATCAAACCCCTAATTTCTCTTCACATCTATTCAAAGTGGACGTAAGCATAAAATTTAGTGAACTGCAGGCGTGACACGCACATAATTTTATTTTGGGAGGCGTCTTCCATATATCTTGCGGGTCAAAAACAAATTCGAATCCTCGAGCAAGCAGAATTTCTGTTAAAAGAAATCAATGAAAATTGGGAGACGCCACTAAGGATGGGACTGGACCTTGGTGAGCAATCCCTTTTGGACTTAACACTCAAATGAATAGGTCCGTCTCAAAGTGGTGTAACCTTTATGTACATATTTTCTAATTAAAATCGATACACATTTTTGAAAAGTTAACTAACTCCAAAGTTTTTTTTTGCTAGTATTTAATAGACAAAAATATTTATAAGGCAAACGGGTTAATTTCGTGAAAAAAACCTCAACCGTACAAAAAATTTTTTTCAAATAAAATGCAATAAACGGTTCATAAATCGTGAAAAATTGATATCGATTTAATAATAATTAAAAAAAAAGACCTCAACTGTACAAACAATTTTTTTTCAAATAAAATGCAATAAACGGTTCATAAATCGTAAACAAAATTTAAAAACTCATACACAAAAATATTTCTAAGACAAACAAGAAGATAATAGTTCATTTTTTTAAGGGTTAATTTCGTGAAAAAGACCTCAACCGTACAAACAACTCTTTTCAAATAAAATATCATAAACAGTTCATAAGTCGTTAAAAATTTATATCGATTCATAAAAAATTAAAAAAAAGTACAAACAATTTCTTTCAAATAAAATGCAATAAATGGTTCATAAATCGTAAAAAAATTTATATCGATTCATACAAAAAATACCAAAAAAGAAAATTCCTCAACTGTACAAACAACAAAACAATTTCATAAATCGTAAAAAATTATTTCCGATTTATACAAAAAAGAAAAAGAATGGAAAATACCTTAACCGTAAAAATAACTTTTTTCATATAAAACTGCATAAACGATTAATAAATCTTACAAAAAATTGAAATCCATTACACAGTTTTATACAAAAAAAATTAATAAAAAGTATTCTCTAAACTTTGCTTTGTAAGGCCAGTGGAAGTTCACTGGGTTTCCATCTCAGAGGTCATAGGTTCGAATGCCATTTAAGACTTAGCACTCTCACTATTTCAAAATTTCTAAATTCTTCCTTCTTCTTATTATTTTATCCCATAATTTCTAAGCCATCAATATTACCCAGTCCAATTTATTGCCTGGTGACAAGTTCGCATCATCGCCATCACAAACTATAGACTGCAGTGTTATAGACTCGAGTGTTGCACAATGTTTTAGAAGCTCAGATCGTTAAAATTAATTGTGTTGCAAATTCAGATTTATTTGTTGTTGTTAAAACTCATACTTAAGCACTTTTCTAATATCTGGTACTGCAAAATGGTTGCTAATTAATTTGTTTTGTCAAACAAACTATTTATAACAAAATTCTTGTAGTTTGCTTTGAATGAATTAATTATTTGTATTCAATTAAACATTTCTTCTCATTAGTTAAGAATAGCAAAATGTCTAAGTAAAAAAAAAATTCAAATAAAAAAATCTTTTATGAAAACTTTTGCTTTTGGTCAACTTCAAAGCTGTCAAGTCAAATGTCATTGCAGCGGCTTATCTGCTACTATTAATCATCATTATTTCAATTAACATTTATTAACATTGGACTTTACATTTACAACACACGATTTTTGACTTTGACATTTTGAACCCTCAAACAGTGTGCACACTTACACGGCTTTACAGCTTAAACCACTTTTTGGCCATTTTCAACGACATCCACGCTTTGTGCTGTCACTGTGACACTTGATCCTTTATGTGCACAGTCCGCACGGCACTCCAACTGTCTCGGCTCGACGTTGTGGTTTTCTATGCAAACCATTTGTCTTGCCATTATTAATAATTCTCTTTCATTATTATCCATCACCGCCTTCACCACTCCGCCATAAACATCCCTTTATTTGTCGATCCTTATATGTTGGCACATAATGTGTCCGTGTCCACGTAAATGCGTTTCCCATTGTCAACGCACCGAAAATGTATAATTTTCATGAAATCATTTTATACGCTTGCGGCCGCACAAAGCGGCTACAAAATGGGTCCCGGGAAGGGCGCGTTGTACATTTGCGTAATTTTCTTCTGGGTTTCAGCGCAGTCGATTAATAATAAAACTGTACGGCAAGTGCTGTGATCCTTTTTAACTCATTCCAAATGTAAATAAACTCTTTCGGCGCGTAGTTTCCCCACTTTGATGATGAACCATAACCCATAAAGAAGTTGTGCAGCGTTACGAGTGAGCGACATTCTTTGTCAGTTGTCTGTTGTTGTACATCAGTTCAGTTCGAATGGTTCAAGTCGTAGTTCATTTATTTTAATTCTTCTTTTCTACCTTTTCCAAGGTTAATAATCTTAAGAATTTCACTGTCACTTGTTGTGGATGCGGTCGATGCCAGGGACAGTGTCATCAGCGGAATGGTTGTGTCTATTTGTCGGTGGGCTTGTGGCACAGTTGACTGAATCATTAATAAAAATTTCCTCAACTTGTGCCACGTAGTGGATCCGCAATTGATGAGTGAGTGTGAGTCTAATGGAGTTGTGTTACAAAAAGCGAGGGTTAGGTTGCGCAGTGAGGAGATGAATGGATAGATGTGGTAAGACAAGAAACTGACGTAAGTTCCTTACAAAAGTGACACCAATTTCAACTGCTGGACACAGGTCTCAGAAGTGCTGATACTCGTGGACCGTATGAGCTTAAAACGCTCCAATGAAAGCGTCCACGATGAGGAACTGTGAACTCTGGGTTTTATTCTGAATAATAAAAACTTGTTTGCTTAAAATGCTCAAATGAAGTACTCATGACAAAGAGTTGCAACCAATGGGGTTCACTTTGGACATTACCAACTAAAAAAAGTACCAGGGACCGTAACAGTTATCAGTTTTATTATATCAGGTGTACAACTTTGCTTCCGCCGTTTTCCGATAGGTGGCTGTACCGGCTGAGGCTGGTTGAAATACATAGATGGTAATGCCTTTAAAGTGAGTGTGGACAGTGCGTAACGAATTGTCATCGCCGTTTCAGTGACAGTTGTTCTTGTTTTCGTATTATTCACGCTCGAAAATGTCCGTTTATGTGCCCAATTCTCGCCATTTGCGGGAAGTTTTACTTTTCTGTTACAATTCGCAAAAAAATGCAGCTGAAGCGCATCGAATGCTCTCAGAAACTTACGGTGATGCTGCTCTGAGTGAAAGAACGTGTCGGGAGTGGTTTCAACGTTTTAAAAATGGTGATTTCGATGTCGAAGACAAACATGGTGGTGGAAGAGAAAAAACCTTCAAAGATGAACAACTAGAAGCATTGCTTGGTGAAACCATCACAGGAGATCGCTACCGAACGCAACTGATGCGCCTTAGTCGCGCGCTAAAAGAAAAGCGGCCACAATATCAAGAGCGACATGACAAAGTCATCCTCCAACACGACAATGCTCGGCCTCACGTCGCAAAAGTGGTCAAAAAGTACCTGGAAACGCTGAAATGGGAAGTCTTGCCCCACCCGCCGTATTCCCCAGATGTCGCCCCTTCTGACTTCCACCTATTCCGTTCGATGGCACACGGCCTGGCAGATCAACATTTTCAATCCTTCGAAGAATTGGAAAAATGGATGGCTTCATGGATAGCGTCAAAAGAGGACTCCTTTTTTCGAGCCGGGATCCGAAAATTGCCGGAAAGATGGGAGAAAGTTGTCGCTAGCGACGGACAATACTTTGAATAATACATCTGTAAGCACTTTTTCGCAATAAAGCTTTTAATTTTGAAAAAAAACGGCGGAAGCAAAGTTGTACACCTGAAAAATCAATGTTTAAGAGTTATTCTTTGCCTTTTATTTAATGACTCAACAAATAAAAGTTATTTTTTTATTTATATTTTAAAAATCCTATAATAACAATTATTTTTGATTTTTTTCTTATTACTCAAAACTTAACAGTTTTTTTCGATTTTTATTTTAGTTGTACTATGATAACAATTATTCGTGACTTCTATTTAAAAAAGTCATCAATAAAAATCATTCAGTGACTTTTATTTATAAAAGTCATCAATAAAAATCATTCAATGACTTTTATTTTTTAAGTCATCAATAAAAATCAGTCAGTGACTTTTATTATTTAAGTCATCAATAAAAATCATCCAGTGACTATTATTTTTTAAGTCGCAATAAAAAAGTAATTTTCATTAATTGCACTACTGGATTCATTAAATATCGAAATGTATATATATTCTTGATCGGCTTAACAAGACCTGTCTTGACAATTCTATTTTCTGGAAGAATGATAACTTTTGCATGCATTCATGAAAATGACTTTTATTGATGACTTTTATAAATAAAAGTCACTGAATGATTTTTATTGATGATTTAAAAAAGAAAAGTCACTGGCTGATTTTTATTGATGACTTAAAAAATAAAAGTCATTGAATAATTGTTATTGATAACTTTTATAAATAAAAGTCATTGAATGATTTTTATTGATGACTTTTATTGATGACTTTTATAAATAAAATAAATAAAAGTCATAAATAAGTTTATAAATAAAAGTCACTGCATGATTTATATTGATGCCAAAAAAAATAAAAGTCACCAATAATTGTTATCATAGGACAACTAAAATAAAAATCGAAATAAAACTGTTATTTGTGGACTAATATGAAAAAAAGCAAAAATAATTGTTATTAAAGGATTTTTAAAATATAAATAAAAAAAATTCTTATTTTTTCATTTTTCCGTAAAAATTACAAAAAAAAAGTTTATTGCCAAGTTTGATTCTCCGTGCGAAAAGAAATGTATTGGTATATTTAATTTACTTGTATGACATTTCCTTCATAGTAAAATTTTCAATTATATTTTTCGTAAATAACTGTTATTTTCGGTCCCTGAAAAGTACATAACTAATCTTGGTTTCAGTTCAAAAATTTCTACAATCAGATGATCCTTTCCCACTCACTCCCACACAATATTACGCGCAATCATGCGCTGTGCGGCTGTAAAAAAGAAAACAAATCTACAACTACACGGCAGCATTAACGAAAAACAGCGGACCAAACCGATCTTAGCGAAGTTTCCAACCATTATGCTGTCATCTCCTTTACCCAATAGATGGCGCTATGAGCGGTGACTCACAACATCGGAGGCGTCGTTCCTAAGCGGCGATAGATGGCAGCCTCATCATTTAGGACTACCTACGGCAGTCCAGTCACCTGGCAGAAAAACACCACCTATTAATGAAACCAACTCGAGGCAATGTCTCTTGGAGGCCCTACGTTCTCAAGAGGAGTGAACAAGGAAAAAATATTGGTTTTGAAAAAGAAGATGTCTGCAAAGCCAACGAAACTGCAGCTAACATTATCTTCTGAATCAATGTGGACGCTGTTAATTTGGTCATAGAGCTCATCTATTTAGTTTGGACATTTGATATTTCGGTTATTGCATTTGACTACTAATTGCTGCCTTTGAAGGAAACCAATTTTTGTAAGTCAAAGAAATGGTTTAGATTCATGAGTCAACAAAAAAACACTGATCATCTCATAATTTCAACCCATTAACAGATTTCTACTGATTACTTTGTTTTATGTTGTGCATAAATCCCACAAACAATACCCACTCACACCACACATGTGGTGTGAAAATTAACACTTACAACTTGAGTGCTTGAAAACTTCCTACTAAACTGCTAAGCCAAGTAACAACGACACAACAACACAAGTTGTGTATGACACTCTATCAAAAACAAGCAAGAGCTCATGTTTTGTTTGAACTACAACAAAAAAACCCAACAACATTTTACATATAAACTCGCAAGTCAATCTGCACACAACAAGTTACAACAGTAAAACTTATGTCGTTGAGTGAAGTACACTTAAAGTAACGCAAAATGTAAAATAATATTCAAACACTTGTCACACACACACACACAACCATTCACACGCCCAGCAATTCATCTCTGGTAAAAATGTGTGGTTGCCGCTGTCACAACTGTCACAAAAGGGGTTGGCACACGCATCCGTAGTAAACCGCAATTGGATGAAGCATGAAGCGGCTTCTGGCTTTAGACCACATAATAAGGACACTCATTAGCTTGGCAACACTCCGAGCAGCAGCGAGTGAGGATTCAAATCGCTTCAACCCACACAAACAGATACACAGATAACCAGATTCGACGCGAATGGCGAATGGCTTTAAGACGGCAACTGTGGCAGTTCGGCAACGGGCCTGCAGTTGATATCTTGTCTAAATAAAATAACATTATTTGCAATTATTATTGTTTAATAAGTGTATAAGCAGACACTTATCCCTCATCGTGGCAGTCATTGTCGGCGTTCGTCAGCGCAAGCCCGCAACGCAACAGCAACACTTCAAAAAAGAGATAAATTATTGCTGCCGCTGCTCGAACCCTCGTTGCCGAGTTGGAGCGCGTGCTGTTGCTTACGTCAAGTTAAGCGACGCACTAAATCCCCTCTCCCCCCCAACAACAACAACAACGCTGCGGCACATGCCGATGCAAGAAAACCCCATAAGCCGCCCCCCAAGAAGAGTGGTAATGCCATACAAAAACAACGCACAGTGTAACGAAATGAATGGATAATTGATGAAAATTTGAATGACAGCTGTAAATTTAATAACGAAATCGTTGATATTATAAATTAAAGTCTAAATAAACCACAAAGCTCAAATTCCATTAAACTAAAATTTATTACTGAAAAAAATATATTGCTAGGAAAAAATAAAATAAAATTTGCTAAAAATCAGATAATTTTTAAGAAGAAAACTGCAAATTAAATGACGAATTGTGGATCTGCTGCTAGGTTACTGGGTTCAGTGTCAATAACACTGTACAACACAAAAAAAAATAACAAGGTTCTGACAACGGATTCTGGTAGAGGGGGCCAAAAAAAAAATACGTGTATCGGCGTTTTGAAAGTTTACGTCTTGGGGTTCAAGTTAATTTCTGCGCTTTGGTGTATTCAGAGACCTATAGTAGAATTTTTTGGCGAATATTTTCGTGGTACATTTTGTCCTTAAAAAGGTCCTGTTTTACAGGACATTTTTGGCATTTTAGAAAAAAAGGGTCAAATTGACCCATACAAATAGGAGCTACAGGGTTAAAATACTCCACAAAAATGTTCTCCGTAGTATTTTACATCAAATTGCTGAACACATCATATACCTAAAATGTGAGGTTACATGGTTTTCGTATGCCGATTCACCATAAGAATGTGCAAAAAAGGGGAAACTTTGACCGCCCTAAAAAAAAAATTCAGACGTAAACTTTCAAAACGCCGATACATGTATATTTTTGTTTGGCTCCCTCTACCAGAATCCGTTGTCAGAAACTTGTTATTTAAAAAAAAATTGATTTTGTTGTGCAGTGTAATCAGCATCAGTCTAGCAGATAATTGATGTAGTTTGGATCAAGTTTTAGTATGGCAACAGAAATGAAGCCCAGTTTAAGTTGGCAGTGGCTGGATACTACTTCTCATTTAGTCCACTATTGATCTACCACTTACATCTCTCTTTTGCTGGTACAATTTTTTATGTTATCAAGATTGATTCTTATTTAGAAACATCTGTAGGCAAAACAAAATTTTTCAGATTATGGACAAGTTTCAAATTAGCACAAATTAGTTTCAGATTTAAAAAACTTTCAGATTTGGACAAATTATCTAAAGAGAGAAAGAAGGTCTAAACCTTTTCCTTGAAAACTCGTAACAATGGCAACGAACATGTTCCAAGATCCAAATAAAAAGGAAACAGATTTCATTCTACATCCAAAGGGAAGACTTTCGTCTTCGATGGTATCAGCAGGGATCATAAAATATTTATTTATTTAATATATTTAATTTAGAACAAGATACTTATGAATGCAATAAGAACTATAAGACTAAAAAATCTAAAATTTTCAAAAGAGGCAAAAACTGTTCATCCTGCAGAACCAACGCAATTGACATAAAAACAGATGCAATATTTTTTTAGTTAAAGAAAAAATGATACGAATGAAATTTTTGAAGTAAAATTAGCTGGAGGTATGTGCTGTGAATTGATTTAGGGGAAAAGGCCCATTTTTGGAAAATTTTTAATTTGCGACTTCTTTGTATTTAGTGTGCGATATGTTCACCAAGAGTATCATTAATGAACTGTCTGGATCATGCGTATTCGGATTTTAGGAGTCAGACAGTAGAATTTTCCATGTGTAGAGTCAGTCAGCCAAAAAACCAAACTGCAAGAACAAGACTTAAGGATATGGACAAAGTCCTGTCCGTAGTTCTGCGCAGTCTCCTGAGTTTTGTGCACAATAGTCTAGAAAATGTGAACATATTTCTACTTCTTGATTGTTTTGTCCTTTTCCTCCCCCATCCACTCGAGTTGCCCTTCCTGTTCCTGTGCGAATGCAATGAGGAGTGCTATTGAAACTGCCCTACCAGAGGTTATTTCTCATAAGGATCACTATGGTGACTTTGTGCATGTCCTGCCGCCGCTTTGAGAAACTCTGACCCTTTAGGTTCAGACGTTATGAAGATGGAGGAAATCCATTCTCTTTTCCTGTGTGATATCTTAAAATTCATAGAGTCCAGAAAATTTGCTTCAAAGAAAGATTATGTCCTGCCGCCGCTAGAAGGAGACTGGGGCCCGTTGGGTTCAGACGTTTTAAATATGGAAAAAAAACCATTCTCATTTGTTGTGTGATATCTTGAAATTTGTAAAAGAGTCCAGGCAATTTGCACAGAAGAAAGTATGTTCTGCTTCCGCTAGAACGAGATTGGGGCTCTTTGGTTCATAGTCCAGGAAATTTACACAGGAGAAAGAGTCATCCCCATTTTTCCCCTCTGCTGTCGTACTGTTTTCTGGAGTCTAAGGTACAAAGGGCTAGACTTGAGTGGTTGAGGCTTTAAGTAGATCTGTTTTCCCAACTTCATCGTATCCTGTTTTCCGAGCCTGAGGTACAAAGGGCTACTAGGACTGAGTGCTTGAGGAATGGACCTTACGAATGGTCCTTTCTAAATTCCTCTCACATTTATATATCTAATTATCTGTTTAACCCTTTCGACCCCAAAGTTGCCTGAGAGCAACTTCACCTATTTGTCATCTTATAGTAAAAGCCACGATTGATTTATGGGTTTAATTTGAGGAGGCACCAACAAATTAATATTTTTGGAAGTGAATTCAAAGCAAATTACAAATATTTCACGGTTATCCCCAAAATAATTTCCAATCATTTGCAGCGATATCAGGAAAAGTTTGGGTTCTAATTGAAGTCTACGAATTGGGCGCGTTTGATCAAAACCCTGTTTCTTTAATAATGGTTAAATAAAATCAAAAAGTGATAATTTTGTATTTTTCCATAAATATTATATAATTTTAATGTAATTAAAAAATATTGATACAAAATTTATTTAACCCATTTTAAGCTAAAATTGTTCAAAAGTAAACTAGCTTTAGAACTCTAACAAAAAGGCGTGGCGACTTCAAATGTCGTGTGCACACTTCTTAGGCAAATTTTTCATGATTTAAATACCAAAAAGTAATATCGTGACAAAGGGTAAAATTTGGAGTCGAAAGGGTTAAGTATGCAGTGTAATCTGACACATTCGTTTCAATGTCGCAAGTTTAGTCATTAACAACTATAATGAATTATATTTTTTCTATAATCAACTTCCCAATACATCAAACTCTGGTCACTGATATGGACACACACAAAATTTTACACATCGATTTTCAATGATTAAAAAACATTTTTCAAAAGCTTAGAGAAAATGCACGAAATTGTAATCCAACGACGTAATACTTTTTGTCAATAGTTCCCTTAAATATTTTCCAAAATTTATTTCACAAGTATTTGCCCAATTTGTCCCACAGTTCTATGGTATTTATGACAAAGGAACCGAATCCCTCGAAGCTTTCCATACCATGGCGTTTGAGGGCAAGTGAGAAAAACCATCATTTCCCATAATTCGCAGCAGCCGTCGACGCAGCAATGCGCAGAGGGCCAGAAAAGCGTCGGCGTTGGCGGCGCGCTGCCGTATTTGAATGCGAAATCGTTGCTGCGCGCGCTGTCAAAATTATAATAAGACGCTTCATAATCAGAAATTTTCAATTTTCCATTTGTTGTGTGAGATTTGCGTGGGTGAGTTGACGTCGACGAGCGGTCGGAAGGGGGGGCACACAAGCTGCCACAGGAAAAGCACACTTAAGTGGCAAGTTTTTTCGTTGGCGCTCGAACTCGAAAGGAGGAAAAAGTCAAGAGCAGCCGCAGTTTAAGCAGCGCACTTGAGCGCGAAGAGCAGACAAAAACCGCCAAGGCGAAAAGTGAAAGCAAAAAAGCAGAAAATCTTCAAAAAAAAAAAAATAACACAGGAACTGCCAAATCTGTGTGAACCAAAAACCGTTTACGCCAGCAAGCAGAAGACAACAAGAGACAACGCGCCACACGAGAGGCAGCGAAGCCACAGACGGGGCGGGCGAGGGGAGCGCGCTGTGTAAATCTTAGGCTCGGTACGCTTTTGCTCGCAAATGATAAATTGACAAATTTATTTGGGTCACAGTGCGACGCATTTATCATCATTTGGTGTGCAAGTGGAAGGAAAACAAAAACAACAACAACAACAACAAGTAAAGAGTAGCAACGGCCAAGTACGGACGCCGTCAAACTTGAAAAGCAAATGGAAAATGGAAATGAAAATTGCCGCAGAGCTACTTAAGCAGCGCACGCGGCTAATGCAGCCGAGGAAGTCGGCCAGCCGGCCACGGGGCCGTCGAGCGACCGAACCGCATTTGCCAAAATTAATAATTTTTTTCTTTCCCCCACTGCGATGGCTTTTTGCAGGCCTAATTTTGAAATGCCGCTAAGTGTAGTCGACTGTCGAGGTGTGTGTGAATGTGTGTGTGAATGTGTGTGTGTGAGTAGTAGTAAATTTGGGTTGCGTTGAGTGGCAGACGAATGACATAAATCCATTTCCTTTGGAAGTTGTCATTGTTGTTGGCCCACGGTGGGCTTAGAGCAGCAACGCATTCAACTACCTTATTACGGCGAATGTTTACTGCGGGGGAGGAGACCGGCAGAGGGCACTAAAAAAAGCGATGGCACTGCTTTCATGCTCAAACCGCTCATTGGCTGCGCGGCAGTCTGACTGCCTTCTGACTGTTGCTCGGGCGGTTGTCGTTTCGGTTGCTGCTGTTTTTGTTGTTGTTGCGGTTGCGGTTGCTGCTGACATTGTTGGTTATAGGTCACGGGCATGATTTCTATCAAAATTGTATTTGGCAAGAATGAAAATTAATGTGTCTTAAGGTTATGCGGGTTTGTTGGCATGACACTTGGCACTGACAATGACAATGGCGGTGCGACGAGCAGCGAGCAAGGCGAGTTATGAGCAAACACAATGCCGCACACAGAAGGAAAACGAAAGTGCAGCCAACTGTTAAACAACAGTGGAGAGGTTAATATGCACAGATTATTATTGAATAATAATGCATGGAGAAAGATGAAGATGAAGCGGCGACCTACAAGTGCCCTTTGGCTGCCCAAAGTCACAGGGCACACAATAAGTAGACTGTAGAGTTGCCAAGAAAAAAATGTGATACTTGAGCGGTGTGTTTATGCTATTAGCAGTAAATTTCTAAGAGTGAAATTTCCTGTGAGAAGTCTTCAGATTCTTCGTATGGAAATGGCATAGTACTGTTTTGTAGTTCGATTCTAAATTTATGTGTACAAATTTGCAAAAGGTGAATGGTTGAAGGAAACTAAACTTTAGATGCCTTATTGAGTTTTTGTGCCAGTTAAGGGGACAATCCCCTCAAGAGGTCTCAAAACATGGTTTTTTTTTTTTGCTTAATCGATTGGGCATCTATTTAAGATTATGTATGTAAATTTTTAGCTCCAAATTCGAAGTATTTCAGGAGTTGCACGAAAATTCAGTCGGTCGCGCACGGCGCCGTTGCGAAATTTAAAGTGCGTTTTCTCAAAACCATGTTTTCACAATTTGCGGGAAAGATAACTATAAAAGTTATCAACAGATTTTCTTAAACTAAAATTAATTTTATTCAGTATGAAAAACTACTCTATGCGAACTACGGATTTTGAAAAATTCCGATTTTTAATACCTTTTTTATTAACAAATAAATGTAAAAAAAGTCACTTTTTTTTTTGAAATCATAATTTTTCGTCTAAATTTTGGATTTTTGGAATTTCCGTAGTTCACATAGAACAAATAAGTCTGATGAAGAAAACAAAAAAAAAATTTTTGATTTTAGTTGAAAACAACGGCTGCTATCGTTCCCGCAAATGGACTCCGACCGTGCCGAAACGCTGCCGGAAAACGTGAAAAACTCAGTCATTTAGAATTTTCCAGATGTAATTTTTTTTGTGAATAAAGTTGAAAGTATGACTAAAACATATCCCAAAGTTCTTATGTCTCCGATCTTTCTTTCTGTAAGAAAAAAAATCAGGAAAAAACGCTTTTTTCTCGGACGCCTGAGGGGACTGTCCCCTTAAAGTGTTGAGAAAAAATCAGGGACCGGAAATAACAGTTTTTAATAAAAACTATATTTGAAAAAATTATGTTCTAAGGAAAGGACATACAACTAAATGAAATATGCCAGCACATTTCTTTTCGCACAGAGAATCAAACTTGGCAATAAATTTTTATCTTGTAATTTGTATGGAAAAATTAAAAAAAAAATTATGGTTTAGTTATATTTAAAAAATTCCTTAATATTTAATATTCAATATTTTAATCAGGGACTTAACTATTATAACTTTTTTAAGAAATTAATTGCAATGTAACTATTACAATGCAACATAAATTTTATTTGTTGATTATAATTATTATTTGCATCAATTAATTTTTACGTTGCGTAATAACTGTTATGAAAAAAAATTTTTTTTTCGTCCTCGATAATTTT
This sequence comes from Melieria picta, assembly GCA_964056695.1. Lineage (NCBI taxonomy): Eukaryota > Metazoa > Arthropoda > Insecta > Diptera > Ulidiidae > Melieria > Melieria picta. The sequence goes on from OZ057400.1 coordinate 13,752,340, forward strand.
CTTTTACGTTACCGATAATTATTATTTCCAGACATTTTTTTTTTACGTTGCTTCATAACTTTTATTTTCGATTGTTTTTTACGTTGCTTCATAACTTTTATTTTCAATTTTTTTTTTACGTTGCTTCATAACTTTTATTTTCGATTTTTTTTTTTACGTTGCCGATAACTATTATTTACCAACAAACAATTTTTTTACGTTGCTTCATAACTTTTGTTAAAGAAACATTTTGTTTTACGTTGCCTTGCCACATTTTGAGTTCAAATTGATTTTTAATCGTTCCAATACATTTATTTGCAGTACAAAAAATTGACAAACGCAAATTTATTGCGTTTCTTTAATAAAAGGTATGAAGCAACGTAAAAAAAAATCTTAAAATAAAAGTTATCGGTAACGTAAATAAAAAAATCGAAAATAAAAGTTATGAAGCAACGTAAAAAAAAATCGCAAAATAATAACTATTGAGGACGAAAAAATTTTTTTTTTTCATAACAGTTATTACGCAACGTAAAAATATTTAATACATGATAATAGTTACAGGCCATGAAAAAAAATTTTTATTGGAAATAATTATTATAAAGCAATATTTATAAAAATATCTTAAATAAGGGCAATTTTTTTATTTCCAAAAATATTGATAATAATTATTTTAGGTTTCTGGAATCTTAGGTATTTGTTCAAAAATACCTAATTACAATTCCATCAACTCAGCCTTTTGAATGTTTCTGGTAAATTATTCATGAATACACATCCTTCGAACATCCTAATAACTTATAGAATAGTACATACTTAGCTCATTTACAATGGATTTCATGTCAATCATGCTTCCTCTGTCAGCATTTCCCCTTCTTCTGTATAATTTAGAAAATTCTCTTTCAGCTTTTCTGCATAAAAGTGACAATACATTTTGCTGACGTGTAATTTTTCAAGTGTGCAAAGCATAAACTCCGCTGACAAATTCACCGTTGCCAATCTAGTCAACTTTATGCTACTTTAAACTTTTTTATATGCATTTGTCGACACTGTGAAACCTTTTAAGAACTACGCCTTGGCAAAAAAAACGTCACAAAATGAAAACAAAAATACGTAAAAAAATGGTTTCCTAAAAAGAAGAAGTAAAAACTGCAAAACTGAAAGCAAAGCAAGAAATGCAACAAAAGTGTGTCAAATGTAAAATCGAATTGCATCGAAACGATGCGGAACAATGGGAATTTCAAGTGGGTGACATACAAATGCATAAAATGTTTAGCTCTTTCCAAGTTGTCTGCCAACATTTTCTATTATTTTTGTTTTTCTGTTGTATGGCTCTTGTGATTTGACACAAACAACTGGTGTGCACATATGCAATGCACCAAATGCATGAATAATGCAAACGTTTAAAAAGAAGTGTGTGAAGGCAATAAAATCTAAAAAAAATCTAAAATCTACTACGTAGTAAAAAAAGTAAAATATGTATGAATAAGGGGGGAAAAAATGCGCAATAGAAATGAGTTTGGGCGTTGCTTGTCGATGGTTTGATAAATGCGGCAAATTTGCTGCTTCAGCAGGCAGCAACTTCCACTCACACACACACACACACACACACACACACACACACATTTAACTTTGCAAATATATACAACAGCAACCATTCGACACTACAACTAACTAGTTATCCGTTGCTAGCATTCGAACTGGCCCACATGGCGTATGCGCAACCACAATCACTTCACTAAATGTATGTACGAAATAGTAGCACAAAAGTGCTGCCACACTCACCTGGTGACAGTTCCTCTGTGATCGCCTGTATGGACACGACAAATAGCGTCAATATGCCGGCTGCAATGAGCAGCCATTGTTGCCGCTGTCGTCCCGGTGCGTTGTTGTGCTGGTGTCGTTTTGTTGCCAGTCGCTGCCGCTTTGCCTGTTGCGTTTGCTTAGCATTTTTCCCGCACAATAGCTGCAGCTGCGTCATTTGTGTTGCCATTGCCGTCGACGCAATGTCGTTACGGTGCGCGTTGCTGCTTTTGATGTTGTTGTTTTTGTTGTTATGATTGTCGTTGCCGTTGCTGTTGCTGATGCAGTGTAAAACAAGCGCTTGTGTGCTGTGCTGTTACAATAGTTTTGATGTTGTCTCGTTTTCCTTTCGATTGTTGGCAAATCCCTGCCGCAAGCTGCACAACTTTCGCTGATTTCTTCTATTTTTATTGCTTGACGTTTGAGTGCAGTTTACTTTTTGATATTCTAGTCACTTGAATTTTTGTGTTTTTTGTAAGTTTTGAGTTTATTTTTCACAAACGTTTCTTGAACTTTTTATGCACTTTTGCCCAAATCAAAGCAGTCGCCGTTTGAGTGCATCTAAAATGCTTTGTATTCGTTTTGGGTTTGATGCTGTTTTACATAGTTGTTTGCATTGTTACAATTGTACGCGAGATTTTAATAGACAAGCAAATGTGCTGCTGCATGGCTCTTGTTAATAGTGGTCGCCTTAACTGTGTAATGGTTCGTGTAATTTGGGGGAAGGTGAGTGGCGCATTTACTGAAGTTCCAGCAAAGCTTTTGGCGCTTTTTCCGTGTGTATAGTTTCTGAAATAGAAAAAAACAAAATGTAAATAAATGTAAATAAACTTTTTTTTAGCATATAATATTAAATTATTTAATTTTGAATATTAGCGAGTAAGGGTAAGAAAGTAAGAAAGGGTGATTTTTTTATGTTTATGTTTTTAAAAAATGTTTTTTTTTTTAAATGCTCTTTATTTACTTAACCCATTGCTGCCGGGTACCAGTTCGGCCCATACGATTTTGATAAATTTTCATACACGACCTAGAAGTGACCCAAAATGATCAGAAACAAAATTTCAGCTTTATATCTCTGCACGTTGCTGAGATATTCATTAGGTATTTTGTACCCATTACGCAGCAATGGTAGCTTTTTTCCATACTTTGTGAAGTGATCAGCTAAACACGTGAACAAAAGTTGTATTTTTTACAGGTGAGTTAGGAGGCAGATTTTTGTGAAGTTCTAAGGCCACTACGTTTCGCCACATTTTCCACCTCCGGAAAATTCAAGATTTTTGGAGTCTGGTAACTCTAGCTAGATGGCAAAATTTTAGGGTGACCTTCACTAGGTTAAGGTAGTTCCATCTTTACCCTAACTATCCCTATCAATGGTTTTGAGATATCTCAAACATTGACTTTTTTGTGATGTTTAAAAAAAATAAATTTTCATGGGTAAAATTTTACCCATTAGGCAGCAATGGGTTAATGTAAAATTCGTTTGTTGAAAAAAATGCTTGATATGGTGATTTTTATTTCAACTAGAATGTTTCGGTTTCGGCTGAATATTAAAAAAAAGATGCCCAGAAAAAGATGTTTCGGTCGGACACTAGCTACATTATTCAATTAAAACTTTGCTAGGGTTGAAGTTTAGCCTATCGCCAGCAGGAATAGTTAATGGATTGCCATCTATTGTCACCTGGGAAAGACATTTCCGTATGTTGAAAAATTTTTAACTACGTTATATAAGCGCTTTCTTCTATTTGTTACTTATAGGTAGGTGAAGACGATATCAAAGGTTGTTGTCTTCGATAAACGCTGCTTCAGTTAGTTAGTATTGGTATTGTGTTGTTGTAGCGCTTGTATGCCTACTGGTTGTGAGAATTTGGTGGGTTTTGCTGATCACAACTGATTTGAGTGTGAAGGATATCAACTCATTACAAGAGAATGGATTGGTCTGACAAATTTGTATGGGATGAGAATTATTAGAAGATAGGAAAACTGTCATATCCTTTTGTAGGTTATACGTTTTATCACGTGTTATGGAGGAGAAACAATGTTTTTTCCTAATATATTCGTACAAATTAGATAACACCGTGCAAAAAAATTTAAAAATTTGGAAACACACTAACAGGTTGATCAGTGGCGTACACAGACTTTCCCTTTTTGGGGGGCCGCGGGGGTTTCGCGTACAACATTTAAACTGAATACCATTCGAAACCATATTTTGTACCAGCAATTTTTGTGTTTGGGGGGCGGTTTGAACCCCCAAACCCCTCGGTGTGCACTACTGAAGTCGATAAACTCGCAAACCTAGTGGCCAAATATAGTAAAACTGTGGTTTTAGTTTTTCCTCTGACTTTAGATTTTTTTAAAAAGACTTTAAAATTTCAAAGACATATCTAAATATTTCAAAAAATTATTTGAAAAATTTAGTGCAATGTACAATTTTAATATGGGTATCAAATGAAAGAGAAAATTCCCTCAAATGAAAAAAAATCTTTTGGTGCGCAAGGACGAATAGATATTGAAAATGTCGTCTTAAAACTTCTTCCTTGAATATCCTTGAAAATTTCCAATATTTTGTTTTGAAAAAAATGTGTCTGAAGGACAAATATGTACACTTCAACATCCTCGAATTTCGTCCTTCTAACTTTATTAGTTAAGGATTTATTAATGTGTTAATTAAATATTGTATGTTTTTCGTACCGTGCAATTCTTTCTTGTTATATAGAGAGAAATTTTACATTTTTTTTTAGTAGGAAGACAAATTCATAATAACTTCAGGTTTCAGACAAGGTGACCAATTTTTTAAAAATTAAAACACTGCAATACCAAAAAAACTCATTATTTTTACACATATCTTATAGATAGAAGTTTTATGAAAGCTGAACTCTCAATGGGTTACATGTTACCTGCTTTTCAAGTCCATTTATTACAAATCAACTAACTTATGCTACATTCACCTCTCCCCTGTCGCTCTCTCTCTCTCTTTCACTGAGTCCACACATTGTGCTGTGAAAATGTTGCAATTTCCAAGTTGAGCCAGCAAAAAAAGTATCTTTTCTTTACAGACAATTCAGCACACAGTTGACAGCTGGACAGGCGCTCGTTACCCAACTAAAGATAGCATTGTGGTTCAAAATGTTGTACAAAGAGATATATTTGAGGCAAAAACTAAAAACACAACAGACCAACAAAGAAACCAACATATGACATTTAAAATAAGAAAACTCTTTTCGTTTCCATTTGCGTTGACATTTCTTGGTTGCGTATTTTGAGTTCCCCACAGTGTTGTCTGCAATGCGGAAAATGTAAATAATTCCTACTACCACACATACCTCATTTTCTCAACTGTCAACTGCTGCTGCTGTTGCGCCACCACCATTGCTCGGTGGCATTGTTGTGCTGCTATCGTGTGCGTTGCCTTTGTGACACGTGGCAAAGGTTGCACGAAAATGTTGAAATGCACACAAGACAACACAGCTTCAGCGCAGTCAATTGAGACTAGAAATTGCTTATTTGTGGCATACTTTTAGGGGAGAGTAGCGCAATGTTTATTGCACTTGCAAATGCTTCAAACTTTCTATAATTTGAACTAAAAATGGTGCATAAAATATTAAAGCAATTCGCGCCGAACAAATCAAATTACAGCAGCTCATTAATTTTTAAATTTAACGCCTGTTGGCATTTTTTGCTTCGTCTTCTTAGCGATGCGCGTCATGACACCGTCGCCGACATGGACAACGCTGCGGCATTCCTAATCATTATTGGGAAGCGTTTAGAAATGTGTGCGCGTGTCAACCGCATCCATCAAGTTGGCCGGCTCGCTGGCAGCCAGGCAAATTGACAGCCTGTCGACGTGGCACAGTTGGAGGGCGGTGATTGAAGGTGTGAGTGCAGCAGCTGGAGCCGGGGTTGCCCTCGTCGACACGAGTGAGTTGTGCGGCCTTTGCTTTGCTTTAGTTGGTGGTTGGTGGCGGCCGACACGGTCAGACGGCGTGCTTTAACCGTCAGTTGTCCGCAAATGTCAACCCCATGCAGCGCTTTGCTCTCCAATTATTCACAATTTAATTTTAAAAATTGTGCATAATTTTTCATAGCATAAGAATGTTCAATTGGAAGTTTTGGTAATGAGATATGAAAGCCAATGGACGGAGTAGACAAATTTTTGAAATATCAAACATTTATGTGTTATTAGTTTTTCAAGTTGATGAATGTTGAAGCGCATTTTTTCGGTTGAAGGGAAAATGTGAGTCTCAAGTTATCATTTTAGGAGACAAGATGGATAATAATGCTGGATTTAACCTTGAAAATTCACTATAACGCAGATTATTATTTTAATAAATTGATTTTTCGAATATAGATTATGAAGTGAACATGTTTCAAATGAACTACAATAAGTTTTTTTAAAAAATCTTTTTAACAAAAAATTAAGAATTGAGTTAAGAATTGAATTTTAACTTACAGCAGAAAAGGTGAACTAAAAGACCGCCAATCATACCGAAGTTAAAGCCGCATTAAATATTTGGTAGTTAAAAATAAAATTCAATAATTCAGTACTAAAAGTTTAACCAAGAAGAAAAATTAACTAAAAGTACAACAAACGCACTGAAATTGTAGCCACATTAAATATTTTGTAGTTCAAAATAAAAATTAATAATGTAGTACTAAAATATTAGCTAAAAGAAAAAGGTTTTTTAAAGGTTTTCACCAACCCCATCGAAAATGCAGCCACATTAAACATTTAGTAGTTAAAAAACTAATAATTTACTACTAAAAGTTAATTTTAAAGAAAAACACGTTCACTAAAAGTTCACCAAACCCTTCAAAGCTATAGCCACGTTAAATAATTATTTAGTAGTTCAAAATAAAAACTAATAATTGAGTACTAAAACTTAAACTAAGACAAGAAATTTTAGCTAAAAGTCCTCTAAACCCATCAAAGCTACAGCCACATTAAATATTTAGTAGTTTAAAACAAAAATTAATAATTGAGTACTAAAAATTTAACTAAAAGAACCCATCAAAGTTATAGCCACATTAAATGTTTAGCATCTAAAAATAAAAATAAATAATTGAGTATTCAAAGATTTACCAAAAGAAAAACGTTTACTGAAAGTCCATCAAACCCATCAAAGTAATAGCCACATTAAATATTTAGTAGATGAAAATAAAAACTAATAATGGAGTACTAAAAGTTTATCTAAAAAAAAAGGTCCATCAAAGTTATTGCCACACCTAATAACACCTGAGTAACAATTTTAAACTGAATTCCATTTCTTGCTGTTCCAATTCTCCATTCTTTTATGCTTTCTTTAAATTTACATATATTTTTTAATTTTTTAATATATAATTTTTAATAATTGAATACTAAAACTTTAACGAAAAGAACCCATCAAAGTTATAGCCACATTAAATATTTAACACCTCCAAATAAAAATAAATAATTGAGTATTAAAAGTTTAACCAAAACAAAAAAAAGTTTACTGAAAGTCCGCCAAACCCATCAAAGTTATAGCCACATTAAATATTTAGTAGATGAAAATAAAAACTAATAACGGAGTACTAAAAGTTTATCTAAAAGAAAAGGTCCATGCAACCCATCAAAGTTATTGCCACACCTAATAACACCTAAGTAACAATTTTTAACTGCATTCCATTTCTTGCTGTTCCAATTCTCCATTTTTTTATGCTTTCTTTAAATGTACATCTTTTTTTTATTTTTTAGCGAACATTTTTTACACGCACTTTTAGGCGCTCGACACGATTTTAATCTCATTTGAGCTGTTGCGACACATGTGCCGCTGACATGACTTGCCCAAAAAAATTGCACGAAAAACAACAACAATAAAAAATTATCGAAAAACTGACACAGCATAGAAAATTTAATAAAAGGTACCAACGCTGGTGAGTTGAGCGAAAATTCAACTTGCATAAAATTGGAGCGAACCAAATCGGAGGGACCACAGCCGCTCGCAAACCCTACCCCCTACGTTATTCGTATTTTGCAAAACGAAAATTTAATGACTTATGCCAATATCCCCCTTTTCGAAAAAAGCTTGCAATTTCAATTTAAACAAAAAAACATTCTTTGAAGTTCAGCAGTTGGCCCAAGCAGCCGCCTGTAGGGCACCACTTATTTCACCCTATCAAATGCAATTTGCTACTTTTGATTTTGATAAATTTCTTTTTGCGCAAAACTGAGCGGGAAAATATGATTTATTTTTCGCAGCCCAAAACTGACAGCTGTTGCGCTGCAAAGCGTTTTTGGTTAATGCGTGTTGCAGGGGATGTGCCTGCGAGTGTGTGTGCGTGTGTGTGTGTATGGATTTGAAAGCATATCCTACGCATTGATGGCGCAAAAGGTTGCAGCATTTTTTAAGAATTTTTTATAATTTTTTTTGTAGTTAACATATGACGTTTGACACGTGTTTTGGGGCGGGCTTAGACTTTTTAATGGCACAAGTTGGGGTCATGTTTTTTTATTATGTCTGGCGTTAGGACAATAAATTTTAACAACGGACTAGGTTTTGCTTAATTTTTAGTAATATTTTGAGTTACAAGATTATGGTTATGCTTATAAAGAAGGTTTAGGTTCGAACAAGGTTCAGGTTGTAGGGGTAAGATTTTTTTGATACTTGAAACTTCCTTAAATGCTCATAAGGAATCATGTGAGAAAATAGGGTCAACAGTTTTTTTTTTAATATTGGCCCTTTCTTTGAATTAAATTTTGCTTTAAAACATTATAGCGGTACTCACTCTTCGTAGCATTTTAGGTGTAAAGCTGCTATCGTAGCAATTTTTGAATTTTCGCAATGTTTTCGAAAGCAGTTGTAGCGACAGATTGCTACGATAGCAACTTTGCACCTAAAATGCTATAAAGAGTGAACTCCGCTAATGAAAGTTGCCGAAGATTTTCTTTTAAATAATTAAAATTGTTTATAAATAATTTACCTGAAGAACCAAAGAATTAATTTTCGAGTGCATTGAATTGTTTTTATGAACGATTTCATATTATCCCATAGAGCTCTGAGCTCAATATCTCATCTTAGCAATTCTAAAAAGATGTGCACAAAAGTCTATTGAAATAATATCAGCCGCCTAAATTAGGTAAAGCTACTACTGGGAAACTTTCATTCCAAAAAAATCTGCTCATCGTTTAGATATAAACAGAAAAACCTACCAACAATCACCAACAGAATCTTTTACGACTTGGATAGTTGAACAGAGATGTCCTTATCTCCTGAGAATAGAACCAGAGATCACAAATTGTTGCCCTCAAGTAGCGGTTAAAACTTCGGAACATAAAATTCTACATTGTGAAGCTGAACTGCATCTAAGAAAAAGATATTTGTGTCGTAATCGATCAAAATGTGAACAGCTCCTTCCGGTGGAATCAATTCACAATCTTATTATTTTTATTTTATTTAGTCTACAATATAAAATATTATAGCTAATTTTCTCGGGAATATACAGTTAGAAGTCACATATCTTAAAGGGTTATTCTGTCATTGACAGTTGAACAGGGAGTTTTGAAGGATTATTGAAAGATAGATTAAAAAAATAGGATGAAAAATTTTCATGGTTATTCTGATAATGTTATTTGAATGATTTTTGAAGGAGTTTTAAAAGATTGTTTAAAGACAGAATAAAAGATTTTCACGGCTACTGAAAAACTAATGACAGTAAGTTTTAAAGACAATAAGAAGGGAATCTTTCTATTCTGGCAACGATAGTTGAACGATTTTTAAATAATTATTGAAAAAAAATAGTTGAAAGATTTTGAACTATTCTTAAGGGGTAGTTTGATGGACGAAATGAAAGATTTTGCCTGCTATTCCGGCACACATAGTTAAACGATTTTTGAAGGATTATTGAAAGACAGTTTGAACGATTTTTAGAGGTGGTTCAGCAAATATAGCTGAACGATTTTTTAATAATTCTTAAAGGATAGTTTGAAGGACGAAATTAAAGATTTTGTCTACTATTCTGACACAGATACAGTGGTGTCGGGATATAGTGAACTAATTATTGCAAGGCCTGTTCACTGTATTGAGGTTGTTCACTATATCAAGGTTAACATTTTTGGCCAAAAACTCGTTTATTTGTTCAAAATACACTTTTTGTTTTTTGCTTGAAAATTTTTTTCTATACTTAGAGGCTCGATGTCAAAATTTGGGTTTTCACTATATCGAGGTGTTCACTATATAGGGGGTTCACTATACCCAGACACGACTGTAGTTGAAAGATTTTTGAAGGATTATTGAAAGACAATTTGAAAGATTTTCAAAGGTGGTTTAGCAAATATAGTTGAAAGATTTTTGAAGGATTCTTGAAGGATAGTTTGAGAAAAGAAAAGAAACATTTCGCCTGCTATTCTGACTATTCTGACACAGATAGGTAACAGTTTTTTTTAAGGATTATTGAAAGACAGTTTGAAAGATTTTCGAGGGTGGTTTAGCAAATATAGTTAAACGATTTTTTAATAATTCTTAAAGGCTAGTTTGAAGGACGAAATTAAAGATTTTGTCTACTATTCTGACACAGATAGTTGAACGATTTTTTAAGGATTATTGAAAGGCAGTTTGGAAGATTTTCAAGAATGGTTTAATATAGATAGTTAAAAGTTTCTTGAAAGGTTCTTAAAGGATAGTTTGAAGGTCGGAATTAAAGAATTTGTCTACTATTCTGACACAGATAGTTGAAAGATTTTTGAAGGATTATTAAAAGACAGTTTGAAAGATTTTCAAGAGTGGTTCAGCAAATATAGTTGAAAGATTTTTGAAGGATTCTTGAAGGATAGTTTGAAGGACGAAATGAAAGATTTTGCCTGCTACTCTGTCACAGATAGTTAAAGGTTTTTGAAGGATTATGGGACGAGAGTTTGAAAGACAAGATGGAAGATTTTCCCGACTACATATTCTAACAAAGATAGCTGAATGGTTTGGGAATGGGATTTAAAGGATTTTCAAGGGTATTTTGGCAAAGACAGTTTAACGATTTTTAAAGGAATAAAATATTTTCAGAGCAATTCTGGAAAAAATAGTTAAAAGATGTTTAAATGATTATTGAAAGAGATAGTTATTTTGAAATACAGGAGGATCTATTTTAAATATTCCAATGACCAAAACTTTCGTAAGAAACTCTGACACTCGTCACTCGAATTTAATCGCTTTTTGACGAAAATTCAAACACAAGTATGGGAATTTCCATGAAAATTGTAAGCAGCTAAAAATTCAAAACAAAAAAAGCAAACAAAATTCCCAAAAAAATGAATATGAGTTTTGATTTTGATCATGTTTACATGTTTACATATATATATGTATATATATATATATATATCATACAATAATATTGTACACTTCTCCAATCCGGCGCATTTCTTAAAAGTGGCATTAATGTTCTTCACATTAACGCTGCCACAATTTCGATCAAATTCAATCGATTTCCCTTTCGATGGGTCCGAATCGATTCCTCTGCAGAAATGTATTATATATTTGTATTGTTGTAGGTGTCCATAGACACAGGCACGTAGACATTGCTTTCCATTGTATCCCAGCTATTGCCTCCCGCCTTGACTAGCAAGTATCCGGCCTCGCAACTACTTAAAGTAGATCTGGCCAGCCTCACCATCAGATAAGTCTACGGCCTTTCATAGGCAGCCCTTGACATCAAATATCTCAGAGACTGGATCTTAACATCATTCATGGCTATAATGGAACAACAGTTTCTTTCAAAGGCACTTCAAACGTCTTTCTCCAGTTCCCCCAAATGTAAACATACTACAGTGGGCAAAAAATAGTAAGACTTTGTTCAAAATTTTAAAATTCTTTATTTATTCTTCCAAATCTATTTCGTTCCCCTCAAAGTAATCCCCCCGGCCCCAATACACTTGTGCCCACTTGTTTCCAATCCTCGAAACAGTTGTTAAAGTCAATTTCCGGTATAGCCTTCAATGCGCGTAGCGATTCACGATTTTACTTTTTGGTATTTAAATCATGAAAAATTTGCCTAAGAAGTGCGTACACGACATTTGAAGTCACCACGCCTCTTTGTTAGAGTTCTAGAGCTAGTTTACTTTTGAACAGTTTTATCTTAAAACGGGTTAAATAAATTTTTTATCAATATTTTTTAATTACAGAAAAATTATTTCATATTTTGCTTTGAATTCACTTCTAAAAATATTAATTTATTGGTTCCTACTTTAATTAAACCCATAAATCAATCGTCGCTTTTGCTATAGGTGGAGTTGCTCTCAGGCAACTTTGAGGTCGAAAGGGTTAATGTCTTCAATTGACGCCAGAAGTCACACGGAGCTAAATCAGGTGAATACGGTGGTTGTGGAACGATATTGGTTGAATTTTTGGCGAAAAACTCACGAAGAATCAATGCAGTATGCGACGGTGCATTATCGTGGTGCAAAAACCAAGAGTTGTCGGCCCATAATTCCGGCCTCTTTTTACGACATTTGCAACATTCTGAACGTTTCGGCACCAGAAATGTGATTACGCACACAAAATTTAATGGAACTTCTTTGTTGAATAATTTCAGTCATTGTAAAAATCGCCGAATGCACTTTTTGTACTTCAGAAAGACAAACGTATACTAAACACTAATGATTATTTTGATGTGACATTTGGCACAGATGTCACTGACAGTCATACCAACCTAGAAAAAAAATAACTATTTCGACGAATGGGTTTTCGCGCGAAATTTAAATTAAAAGGTCTTACTATTTTTTGGCCACAGTCGTATGTGGTTATATACAAATTTTCGAAGTGCTCTTTTACCCATTTAGAACTGAAAGATGATTGCAAATATACGAGTACATCATTCACATTACGGGGAAAAAGCTTTCAAAATAACATAGTTGCTAAAAGAGAAAAATTTCTTACGAAAGATTGTTTTGCTTCGTCAGATTGAAAAAAATTGAAAAATAGTTGCCAGAATAGATCTGTTAATTTTGCAATTTTTTTAGTGAAATATTTGTCTTAGGCGCAGATGTGCTAATGAACCTGCTGTTTGTTGTTGCAAAAACTGTGCCCAAATTTAAAACTTAGAACCCCCACTTAGAAACGCAACTAAGAATCGTTAAAGTTATTTTGATTGCGCGCATAAATCCAATTTTCGTGCTATGAATAGAGAAACCTTGGCAAAGCAGCAACCCCATACTTACTTATATACTTTTGTACATACATACACACATACACAGCTGCCGACACTGGGCGCACTTTCATTAACATTCAACTCGTCGGCGCACCGAGTTGCGTCAAGTTGTGCGCGCACTTACATAAAATGTTATCCGCGGGTATTTACACCAACACTAATGAAATGTTTAACAAGCACTTAAATGTTGGCAAATCCCAATGACCCATAATATTAGCATAAAGTCATCAACTGAAAAGCGAGCGCGAGGTAAGCAGCAACGGTTTGTTGGCCACTTTTGGCTGCTTCCTAGTTGCACGCCATAGGATATTCCCCCCCCCCCCCCGCGAAACCCCTTTCCCGAACTATGCACAGCACTTTGTTATGGCTCAGTTCGGGCGAGTGTCGCGAGCCGATGCCAATGTCGCAGCAGTTGCAGCAACATTTACGTTCAGTTGAGGTGTGCGGCATTCACTGATTGCTGTGCCCGCCATACCCATCCACTGCAGCCCTCCACACCCTTTCCCCCTTTACTGGTGCGCTGCTCTACTTTGGCAGCTTAGCGAAACTATTGCATGAGCAACTAAGAAAACGCGGTATTAGCAGTGTCATTTGTTGTTGCTGTTGTACGCTTACAAGTTGCCAGCTGTACAGGTTAAAGGATTAACGACATTGTGTGCTGCACAGCCGCTTTTTATGCACTGCTCCCCCTAACCGCCTCCCATGTCGCAGTCGCTGCTTTGTTGTCAATACTTAAGCTGCGCATAGCCCAATGCCGTTTGCCCTAATGTTGCTCACGTTGTTGTAGTTGTTGTAGCTTTAAAACTGCTCAAACTTAAAGAGTATTTGATTGTAATGCGGCTCGTGTCATGGCATAGAATAAAATTTAATATCCACGCCATTTCGATGCAGTTTGCATTCGCTTCGAGCCCCTAAAAGCTGTCTACTTAAATACATAGTTTTTCAACTTGTGCGTTTTATATGCTCGTTTCGCTTCGTAGTTTGGCACTTTTTAGTGCCAAAGTTTCGACTCGACTTGGTCTATTGTGGAAAATTTTATAAATTACATTAAAATTCCTCGCCACGCAATAATTCATTATGCAAGTTTATTTATTTGTTTGCTTGTGCGTGCGTGCGTATGTGTGTGTGTGTGTGTGTGTGTGTGTGTGTGTGTGTGATTGCGTGTGCCTGTGTATCCGTTTCGTTGCTTGTCAGTTGTGTCTTTTGAAAACTGCAAAGTGTGCCCGCAAGCAATTATTTTATTTCATTTTATTCTGTGCCATTTCAGTTAATGAAAGTCTACAGAATTTAAATGCTCTCGTTTCAGTGCTGTCTGCGGGTTGATTGAGAAGCAGCTTTTCGCATAGCTGTGATTGGTTTGAGAAGTGTTTAAATTTAAATAAATAAACCCTTTTATTTTTTGGGATTTAAATGCTGTAATTTAAAGAACAGCGAAAAATGTCGGTGAGGTTGAACTGTTTTGTATTAAGTCAAACTATTTTAAGGAAAATCAATTCAATTCAATTTTTCAATTTGAGACCCTTAAGGTAGCATGGCACGTTAGAAAGGGGAATTTTTAATGATGTACAAAATTGAAATTGAATGAAGGTTTAAGGAACACAAACAACATTTTTTTTTGTTTTTTTTAGCATATTGTCTCTTATATAGGTGGAGCTTAAGTCGCGTAGAAAAAAAAAACATCTTCCATTACGGACACTTAATCTCCGGATTGGCTAATCTGAAACAAAAACCCAAAAAATATTCATAGTTATTAAGCTTTCGGACACAGGAATTCACCAGAAAAATAAAAAAACGCTAAAAATAAAAGGATAGGAGCTTTTTGAAAAAAAGTGTCAAAAATTTACTGCGTTTTTCACCTTTTTTCCCCAGAAAAAGTATTTTAAATAAAAAATTTTCTTCAATATTGTGGTGGATTCTTGTATAAAATAAGTTAATAAAAAGAATTACAAAATTTTTTTTTAAATCGGTCGAGAAAATCCGGAGATTAAGTGTCCGTAATGGAGGATGTGCTTTTTTTTCTACGCGACTTCAGCTCCACCTTATAAGAGACAATATGCTAAAAAAAACAAAAAAAAATTTTGTTTGTGTTCCTTAAACCTTCAATATATTGTAAAAAAATTTTTGTTTGTTTGTGTTCCTTAAACCTTCAGTATATTGTAAAAAAATTTTCAAAAAGATTGATAATAAAGGAGCTGAAAAAAAATAATTTTGTAAATCATTAAAAATTCCCCTTTCTAACGTGCCATGCTACCTTAATGAAGTTGAAATTGGTGATAGGTAGATGAAAAACTTAATTTAGAATTCACAATTACCAACTAGTATGAACTTAATGAGCCTCATTTGTTTGCACTTTTGAAAAGCAACTTGCAAGAACCAGGCGGTGACTTTGAGCCACCTTGTTGAGAATGTGTGAACCCTTATAAAGAGTTCAACAAATCATTGAATCAAAATTGAATTATTGGTTTATAGAATCAACTCGAAACAATATTCAGGAAATCATTGAATCAAAATTTAATTATTCGCGCTTTAGATTTGCATTTTGAAATGCTGAGTTTATAGAATCAACTTGACACAATATTTCTTTGAGTGCCTTAAGTTTCTTTATCTGTGTACAAATCTGTCTCATGGTTCAAGTTATCATTATTGTATGCATGATTGAATCTAATCTTCGATATCATCAAATGTAAAACCAGTGCCGCACGCAGGATTTCATTTGAAAGAGGGATTTGTATACAACTTCTGGGCCCAAAACCATTTGAAATCATATTTTTCACCCACTTTTTGTATTAAAACAAAATTTTATTTTGATTGGCTTGAACCCCAAAATCCCCCTTGCATGCGCCAATGCACCATTACTACGAGTTGGGTATAAAAATATCCATAAAACTCTGTTTACAATGTTAGGAAAATATGGGCAATTTTATTATCTGAAAGTTGAGATAAAAACCTGCTGGATAGAAAAAATAAATGGGATTTTTTTTAATTCTGACAAAACATGTGCAATTGAAAAAAATACTCTAAATTAAAAATTAATCGACACGTATTTTCCAATATTTCGAAAATCAAAATTTAATGGTGTCATCAATGGATTAAGGTTCGTATACGAGAAGACTACAAAAAAAACATGAACAGACTGACTCCAAATTGCTGAAAACACTTGAAATATAAAAGAATTAAACACGCGAATTTATTTTTTTCAAAACCGAAAACTAACGGGTTAAACTAAGGGATACAAATTTCTATGCGGAAACATGGTTTAATAGGGTTTTTTGCCTTCAAAGTACGTCAACAATGGGTTAACAGTTTGAATGGAGCCATTTTGAAAAAACATGATTTAATGGGCCTACTGACTTCAAATATGGTGAAAGCACTTCAAATGAAATAAAATTTGTCAAAAATATGTTTTCATCAAAATCTGCCTTAGGGAACAAGGGTTAGGAGAGACTTGATTTATTGGGCCCATTGACTTCGAACTTGTGTGCAACGCCGCCTACGGAGCCTTCCTAATATTTTTATATAAAATAATAGCTCGATTTTTTTATTGTACGTGTTTAGAATATCAGGTAAGTGGGTTAAATAGGTTTTAATTATAATTTTTATTACAGCCGAAAGTCTTTTTTAAAGTGAAATGTTATAATTGTGACTTATATTTTTACTTCTTTATTATATTTTTAAATTAATATTTTGGTATTTTTGTAAACAAGAAATTAGAATTATGATTTTTTAAATTAAAAATTTGATATTTGTCACAACAACTTGTTTAGTTGCCTATTTTACTTGAATTATGTTTTTTGTATTAATATGTTGATATTTTTTTTAAACTTGAAAGTGAATAAATATTTTTATTCTTTGAATTTTGATTTTTTAATTTAATAATTTGTTATATCTCACAAAAACTTAACAAGTTTTTTGACAATTTAATTTGAATTATGTTTTTTAATTATTATTTTCATATTTTTTTGGTTAATAAGAAAATAAAAATTTTTTGAATTATGATTTTTTAAATTAATATTTTGATATTTCTCGCAATAACTGGTTTATTTGATTATTTTAATAATATTTTTTATTTCTATTTTTTTTTCTTTTTTATTTCTATCTTATTTTTTAACCAATGACATTTGTTATTGAATTATGTTTTTTAATTAATATTTTCATATTTTTTGTTTCGGTAAATTAGAAAATAAATAAATATTTTTTTAATTATGATTTCTTAAATTAATATTTTGATATTTCTCACAATAATTGGTTTATTTGACAATTTTTATTATTTTTTATCAATCGATTTCTTTTGTTTCGTTTGTTTGTAATTGAATTATGGTTTTTAATAAATATTTTCATATTTTTTTTTCGGTAAATTAGAACATAAATAAATATTTTTAAATTCAGATTTCTTAAATTAATATTTTGATATTTCTCACAATTATTGGTTTATTTGACAATTTTTATTATTTTTTATCAATCGATTTCTTTTTTTTAGCCAACAATATTTTCATAATTTTGTTTACAAATACGCCAAACAGCATTGCAAAGAATTGCCAACACAGATCACAGAAATGGCTGGAAATCAAACACCAACAAAGTGAAAAACGAAATTTCTAGCTGGCAATGCTGCAGGTAAACAAATAAGTATTCCTATTGATAGCTGCTGCAAAAACACCAAAATAAGGACAATGAATGCGCTGCATGCGACACGGGGCCGCTGCATTAATTATGCAAGGCGCAAAAATCAATTGAACCAGTTAAGAGTTCATTCACACATTTTTGGCATTTTGCTATTTTTACTTACAGTGTTTTTGTTGCTGTGTTTTGCCTGCTCCTTGTGCCAGCGCTTTCCTATGTACACAAACAGCACTCGCAGCAAACTTTTAAACCACAGTTTACAATATTTTTTAATATAATTTTTCACATGCCATAATTGCACCGAAAGTCAGCACTAAGGAATAACACAATTTGTGGGTAGCAAAAATCACACAGTGCACACTGACAACGCTACACGTTCTGGTCTGTAGGGATAATGCTCTGGGGAGAAGTTGGCGTAGCTGGTTTCCGCATTAATTGCAGTTAAATGCCATTTCGCTGGCTACTTTAACCGTAACTAAACCGAACCCGGTGCCGGATTAGAATTTCAGTAGTCGTTTTAAATTTTCACACAAAACATTTAAAGATTTTCTTAATTTTTTTCCAAACAACACGGAAATTTTTCACTACCAATTGAATTGGATGACAGACAGCTGAACGTTTGTTTCAATTCCGCGCATTCTCAGCAACGGTAGAGAGCGCACTCAGTGCGGTGGGCAAGTGAGCAAATGTCAAATTTTGCAATAGTTAGGGGTGGTTGGCGCACTGTCGACTGTTGTTCGCATTCTCTCGGCACGTGAATGAGCAGAGTCGAATGCAGCAAAGTGAAAAAAGCATTTGTTGATAATGTTGTGCTCGCTGGGTCGTGAATTTTGACAGTTCTAGGGGTGAACAGCGCATGCGCGCTCCCAACACTGTGTTTCACTGATTCCATTCGGCGTCCGGCACCCCTCAGGGCGCAGTGTTTCGCTTTCACTGTGACTCCCTGCGAAAAAGGGTTGCACCGGTGGTTTCACCTGGGCCGGCAGCAGCTCGTGGCATGCAATCGAAACAGTCACTTGGCCGTTTTTACCTTCTGTTTAGAGCTGGGCGCTGTTTCATCATCTCACTTTCTTCCCCTCCCGCCCACTGTCGTTCTATAATGCCAGTTCTCTGCTCTAAGCAGTTTTATTGCCTTTTCATTGCTTTGCAATTGACAGCGAACGCATTGGCTTTGATTTTAATTTCAGATCATCGATTCCACTGAAATTGATTCGTTGCTGTGCTTTGGCATTTGCTGACATTTTATCAGACGCACTGCTGCTGGCCATGAATATGCATTTTGTGGCAATAAAGTATTTCTTGTTGGAAAGTGCTTTTCGCAGTTAAAACACAAATACATTTAGCATTATTTATGCTGGAGATTTTACACAGAGAGTAACTCACTACAACTTGGAATAAGGCTAATGTGTTGTTCATGAAGTACCAATTTGTAGATTAGCTTGTTTGCCCCTTAAGAGGCATCATAGCCCTTAGTGGTCAAAGTGCATTACCCCAATGAAATTTTAAGGATTTTTAAAATTTCTTTGATTCAAAGACTTTTGACTTGATGGACTCAGCATGTCTACGCTAAACAACCTCAAGTACCACCGAATTATTTCCATGCTACGGAAGCTGCCTGGACAAGGTCGACCCTACGCGAACTAGCCGCTGTCAACACCACATGGGACGGCGCGAAAACAACAGCCCAGAATCGTGTACGATGGAAGAGTCTTGTTGAGGCCCTATGCTCCAGAGAGGAGTGAACAAGAAAAAAATGGAAGATGCCTGCTTTGCTAACTTACTATCCAAGTCCCAGGACATTCTCGTGGAATGTTAACTTTGTTAAGCTGTGCTGAGAGTATTACGCTCGTTTAAACTTACCCTTTACGGGTTTTGAGTTCACCTATTATGATGTAAGCGACCTGATAGAGAACAAGCTTTATTTCGATAGGCCATCCTATAGTCCTGTGAGCAGAGTAACCTTCATTAATATAAAAGTGTGCACATATGTATTTGAATGAAGTTCGATGAGTTCCGAAATACTGCAATTTTTTGTTTCCTTGTTCACTTCTCTCGGAACATAGGGGCACCACACGACATTGGTTATGTTAATTGGTTATGCTTTTCTGCCCGGATAGAGGATTGGCCTGTCGCAGGTCGTCCTAAGTGATGGGGCTGCTATCTATCACCGCTTAGGAACGAGACCTCCAATATTGTGAGCTACCGCTCATAGCGCCATCTGTTGTGTAAAAGATGTGAGAACAGAAAGGTTGGGGACTTCGCTAAGATCGGTTTGGTGCGCCGTTTTCTCGAATCTCCCCTTCCCCTTACAGTACGTATATTTGTTTGAACAGGAAAAATTTGAAAAGTTGTAAAGGTGCGGGACCATGCACCAGGTAGGGGTCGAACCCACGTTTGTACTATGCTAACTTTCAAGTAGTTCCTGAGATAGTAGTTTTGAAACAAATATCTATATCCAGGAATTACGAAGTCGTTGTGGATGAAAATGTCTAAAATTCTGTCGAAAGTGTTATGTTCCTTTGATGTCCAATACAACTCTTAAACCGAATCTTCATTCTCTGCAATTCCTGTCTCTAGAAATAAAAAGTTCCTATACTCATGATCTTTCGTGATCTTCCCTCTGACTGGTGGGAGTGATGTGATCTTTCAATACTCGACATTCTTCCTAGTCTATCCTTTGGAATTCCTGTCGAAAGTGAGGGTTGGTTGGTTGGTTCCAGTGGCGATATACCGACATCCAATTAGAGCGTAAGCGCCGTTTTGTTACCACTATTCGCCGTAGATACTATAAGGTATTTTGGTGTGTGGTTTTCTGTGCTACTTATATAGCCTCTATGTCCAGCCCGAGAGGTTAATAAAGGCGAGTAGTGAGTTTACAGAGCACTTCACTATTGCTTCGAAATGTTGGTTTGCCCAGTACTTTCCATGTCCTTCTTGATAGAGCCGGACAGGCGCAGAGAAAGTGATGGACGGTTTCCTTCTCTTTTGGGTTCTAGCAGCTGTGGCAGCTGGGATTGAAGGGATTTCCATTTTTGCAGCGTGCTCTCCAAAGAGCCTGTGGCCAGTGATGACCGCGGTTAGTCTTGCCACATTTCGGTGGCCCTTGTTTGAGAGCTCTATGGTCCGGATTTTGCAGAATTTCATCCTCTGTCACCTAGTGTTGGCTTTGGCAAATAAGTCCTTGGAGACCTCACTCTTGATAGAGCCCAGTGGGGCGTGAACCGTCAGCGCCGCACTCTCATAAAGAGTGAAGCCTCTTTGAGCCAGGGCATCGACTCGTTCGTTCCCGTCGATGTTGTTGTGCCCTGGCACTCATATCGTGGTAACTCTGAACCGCTGGGACAGCTCCGTAAGGATTTCCTTCGTAATTCGATACGACTCCCATACCCGTTATCTTCCATCCAGAATTTCTGTCGAGGTTGATGTTATCTCCTGATACAATTCGAATACCAGTAGTTACCATTTGAAACGGCAGCCGCCGTAGCTCAGCGGCTAGTGCGTTAGGCCGCGAGTCAAGACTCCGCGAGTTCAATACTCCGTTGCGTTAACACCGAAAAAAAAGAAAAACAACAATTTTTCTTTCGGCGGCTGTCCTCTCAGCAGGAAATGGCAAACCTCTGAGAGTAACATTGCCTATGAAAAAGCTCCCAACTCGCCGTTCGGAATCGGCATAAAACTGTAGGTCCCTTCCAACCTTGGAAAAAATTCACACGCACAACACGGTTGGTTGCGGGTAGCTAGGCCTTAGTCTCGTAATCGGGCTGTCGTGCCAGTCAAGAAGAAGAAGATACCATTTGAAAATTCTGTCAATGCTCGATATATACGAGTATGTAGACTAAGTTAGGTTAGGTTGGTTGACCTTGTTGGGTCACCAGCGATACCAGATGTAGTTCCTTAGGCGTTAAAAGCTAAAGCGGATATATAACTCCTGTACACATATATAACTTCTGGGCTTCCGGTTTCCGATGCAGCTCCGAAATTTCTACCGATGAAATCTGATGTGGAATTTATGTAGTGAATAACTCGATGTTCTGATTGTTTGTTCTAAATGTAGACCAGTCGCCTATGGCTCAACCGATATGTGTAACATTCAGTACTCATTCATTAGTGGTGTCCAGTATTTGCAGATTACCCAATGCCTGAAATCTGTTCACTATGAGCAACGTTACACAACTGAGGCCACGAAATTCAAACTACCTTCCACTACCCCCACCAGATTACTTCATTACTTTCTTCTCATAGTCTTGAATGTAAGCATATCGATGCACTTTAATTATCGATTACTACTTCCTATTTTACATTCTCAAACCAAACTGAAATCAAATGCTTTCCCTCTGCCGCTTTTCATGAAACTGTCAACAGAGTTTTTTTATACGAGAAATTCACATAAAATCATAAAATACACATCTATTTTGTACGCATCTTTTTGAATTGTTTATTTTGCTAATAATTTTTGCAAATGGCTGGTAAAAATGTAGCCAAGGGCGCTCAAATTGCCGCCAAGAGCGGCTTAGCTGAGATTCATAAACGAGTGCCGTCAAATCAAATGGAGCAGTTCAATCGTTTTCGCGATCTCAATGTTGAATATCAAAGGTAAAGTTGCTCACATGCTTGAGATGAAATTTGCCTTATCAATTCTTCTGCTCCGCACAGACGTGTCAACAGATTCCCGAAGACCTTACCAACCATCGATTGGGAGTACTACCGCGCCAATGTGCGCCCCGACTACACCAAACTGGTCAACGAGTTCGAGAAAAAGTACGAGGAACTGAATAAGATTTTCGACTCGCGTGCCACTCTGGACACTTCGAAGTATTACGCTGAGATCGAGAAGCAGCGCGCCGAAGTGCAGGTAGCGAATGTTCAAGTTTTGGCTGTGCAAAAGTAAAAACTCTTCATTTGAAAACAGGAAGAAGTGGACAAGTACGTTTGCGAGTCCAATGAGCGCATCAGACTGATAGAGGAGGAAATTTGTCGCATCAAGAACCTGAAGGACTACAAGGACATGACAATGGAAGAGTTTTGCCTGTTGAGGCCCGAATGTGCGGGGCACATTCCTCATGGCGGGCGACCGCTCTTCTGGCCGCATTTGCCAAACGAACAGAAACCAGGCCCCGTTGGCTTCGAAATTCAGAAGCCGACAGACGATGGACCAGCACCAGTTAGTGCGCCACCTGCGCCGCCTGCACCACCTACGCCGCCTGCTGCTGCTCAGCCGCCATCAGCACCGCCAAAATCCGCTGAAGCTAAGCCAACCGGCAAAGAACCCAAGGCACATGAACTAACGGCAGAAGAGAAAAATAAAGATACGAAAAAATTAGATCCCTGTGGAATCATGGATAAGAAGGCAAAAGAGAAAGACACATGTAAGAAGGACGATCCATGTAAAGCCAAAGACAAAGAGCCCTGTAAGAAAGAAGATCCATGCAAGAAGGAAGATCCATGCAAGGCTAAAGACAAGAGCCCTTGTAAGAAGGATGATCCAAGCAAGGCTAAAGACAAAGATCCCTGCAAGAAGGAAGATCCATGCAAGGCTAAAGACAAAGATCCTTGTAAGAAGGATGATCCATGCAAGGCTAAAGACAAAGTTCCCTGTAAGAAGGAAGACCCTTGCAAGGCTAAAGGCAAAGATCCCTGTAAGAAGGAAGACCCTTGCAAGGCTAAAGACAAAGATCCCTGTAAGAAGGAAGATCCTTGCAAGAAAGAAGACCCATGCAAAGCTAAAGATAAGAGTCCTTGTAAGAAGGACGATCCATGTAAAGCGAAAGACAAAGATCCCTGTAAGAAGGAAGATCCATGCAAGAAGGAAGATCCATGCAAGGCTAAAGACAAAGCGCCCTGCAAGAAGGAAGATCCATGCAAGAGCGCCAAAAAAGACGACAAATCCGGCAAGAAGTCTTGAATGCTCGAAGAGATATTTTAATGCGATTTGTTTCGTGGTTCGATAAATCAAAAATATTACATTTCTTTTCATTTATAATAAACAGTTTTCCAGGCGAGACATTTTGCCGTTCTTAGTGTGTGTGTGTGTGTGTGTGTGGGTGGTCATGGAACGTTTCTTGAATTAAGTGACAAGAACTCAGTTATTTTTAATTTTATTTGTGTTTTTAGTTTGCTCAGCTCGTGCTGCCAAGGAGAAATCGAATTTGAAATTCTCATATATTGTGGCAAATTGAAATTCAGATTAGTTTTAGAGTTTCGAAAAATTGTCAACTACATACTTACGTCTCTATTTCGTTTTGCATCTATTTATTTTTTGGTTACATACATATTTATCACGTTCCAAGTGACGATTTTCGCGAATGGCGGGCAGAGGTTTAGCCAAAGCAAGCCTGGGTAAAGCTTGCAAGCGGACGCCCACAGATCACTGGAAGAAGCTGTTCCGAATTCGAGATCAAACTAGCGAGTTTGCAAGGTAAGCGAAGCGTTCCGATGTGGTTTGAAGACTGTGGGTGTGCGTAACGTAGCGGAATTGTTTCCAGCGGTCTTGTGCCGAAGCTGACCGATTTCATCTCGCGCATCAACTGGAACTATTATCGCGCAACGATGCGCCTCGAGTTCATTCGACTCGTCGACGAGATCGATCGCAGATACCAGGTGCTCACGAAGACTCTCGAAACGGACATCAAAACACTTTCGAAAGAGCACGCGACTGCGGCAAAGTCGAGCAGCGCCCTAGTCAAGGTAGGGCGAAAAGTCATTGAGTGCTAAAGCTTAAACTCACTTAACGTATTTCGTACGGCAGCCAGACGCGAACGGCCCCGCCTACCAGTCGCAGCGTCTTATCAAGGCATACGAGGAGGAGAAGTTGCGCCTGAGCGAAATGAAGCCGTACAAGGACATGCCGATTGGCGAGTACTGTGTGCTGCGCCCGGACAAGGCGCTCTTCGTGCCGCACCAAGGCAAATCGCTCTTTTGGCCGCACACGCCGGACGACCAGAAGCCCGGGCCCGTGGGTACACCTCAACTGGAAGAGGACCCGGGCGAGCTGTTTGTTTTTGGCGGCGATATAGGCGAGGCATCAACAGTGAAGCCCTTTGCGGGCCGCGCCACGCCCACTATGCCCATTAAGGTGATAGCAGCCGAGGCTGAGCGCATCGAGAAAAGGTTGGCCATATTGAAGGCATCGAAGCCAACTGATTCGACGTCTGGCGAAGATAAGACAGGCGAACCTAAATCGGGCGAACCCGAAGCTGCCGAAGCAAAACCGGGCTCGCCCGACGACGACAAAGAGAAGCAATCACGCGAGTCTGAAGTTCAGCATTTAGAAACCACGCTAGCGAGTCTCAGACAGGCCATGACCGAGGCCCAGCGAGAGGAGCAGATGAGAGCTCACGAGGTGGCCAAACTGTCCGAAATGCTGCCCAATGACGTGCAAGGCATCAAAGCTCGTTTGGAAGAATTGCGCGCCAAAGCGGCCGTTGAAAGTCTCGACAGACCTAAGGAGCTACACTCCGAAGAGGTGGAGCTGAGTGTGGTTAAGCCGCAAAATGCGGAAATCGCGCTACTCGAAGCCAAATTGGCCGAAATGACAGCTGCGGCCGCTGTCAAAGAAGACTCGGCTCCGCTTCCAACGACACCGACCGTATATCGAGCACTCTCGTCGGCAAAACCAGTCGCCGCCCAAGTGGGCGAAATGAAGCCGGCTATTATCGAAGGCGCCGGCGATGGCGGTGCAGGCAATGTTGATGTGGGCACAAGGGACGCTACCGCACCGAAGAAACCGCCACAGAAACCGATCGTACTTCGGTCGGTCAAGCCCGCACATCTCATGTCGGTGCACACCGAATTGGAAGAACTGGAAACCGGCGAAGTCAAGGCAGCCGCTCTGCAGCCGCATGAGAAGAAATTTTTTGAAGCCAAGTTAAGAAATGAGCCATTGCCAGACGAGTTGAGATCGGCCGAAACACATCCAAGCGAATCATTGGATACGGGCGAGGTTCGAGCAGCCGAAGTGCAGCCGCATGAAATGAACTTTAATGAACCGGCAACAAAGCCGGCTGCTGAAAAGGCCGAAGCAGAGATAGTTGAATCATTGCAACCCGCTGTCGAGCCAACTCTATTAACTGCAGACCACTTGAAATCGATGCTGACGTCCAGCGAGGCAAAGGTGGTTAAAGCCGACAAATGCGAGGTAACCATATCGACTGAAAGCGAAGCCGATTCTGACAAAATCAGTTCGAACATTGTCAAGTGCACGGCTGCTCAGTTCGCCTCAATGCCAGTCAAAATCGATGAGTTAACAATCGAAGCCAAAATGATTGCAGTCAAACTGGCCGACAGTCCGCATGCTGTCGCTCAACCAACGGAAGCTGAATCGGCTGAGAGCGAAACCAGCGCTGCGATCGAAACGGCTGCAACCGAAAAGGTTGAAGCCGTTCACGCTGTAGCTGCGCCTGCTGAAGCCGTTCACGCTGAAACTGCGCCTTCTGAAGCCGCGTCGACTGAAACTGCGCCTGCCGAAGCCGTGTCTGCTGAAGCCATGTCTGCTGAAGCCAAATCCAATGAAGCAGCGGTACCCGCACCTTTTGAAATCGTAACAATCGAGATCGAAACCATTGAAACCGAACCGATTGAAATCGTCGATCAGATTAAAAGTAAGCCCGCTGATAGCAAAGAGTCTTCAACCGAATCTCCCACAACCATTTGTGCTGAGGCCGATTCGTTGCCCGCACAACACGACGAAATGAGTATCGAGGCCAAAATGATGGCAGTCAGACTGGCCGAGACCAAACCAGCCGAGACCGAATCTGTTGCAAGCGAATCGTCTGCCATCGAACAAGCTGAACGAGCTGCAAGCGAACGCGCTGACAGCGAAACAGCCAAATCCGAGCAACCTCACGCTGATTCTGCCGAAACCGATACTTGTGACTCGAAATCGGAAAAACAACCATCGAATGAGAACAAGTCAGAAGGCGAAACAGAATCCACGCCCAACAAAAATCGTTAAAATTCGTTATGCAAACATTTTTGTTTTTAAAATTTTCGTTCGCTTTCGTTATTCTACAAATCGTGTCTAAGTGTATTTTTAATAAATTCAATAAATTGCGATATCGATATCGTATCGCAATTTATTGAGAAAAACATTGTGGCATAAATTGGTGATCTTGATTACTTGGCGCTGGTGGACAGTGTTGCCAGATGAGATGATTAGCTCAAAGATGCGATAGATAGATAGATAGATAGATAGATAGATAGATAGATAGATAGATAGATAGATAGATAGATAGATAGATAGATAGATAGATAGATAGATAGATAGATAGATAGATAGATAGATAGATAGATAGATAGATAGATAGATAGATAGATAGATAGATAGATAGATAGATAGATAGATAGATAGATAGATAGATAGATAGATAGATAGATAGATAGATAGATAGATAGATAGATAGATAGATAGATAGATAGATAGATAGATAGATAGATAGATAGATAGATAGATAGATAGATAGATAGATAGATAGATAGATAGATAGATAGATAGATAGATAGATAGATAGATAGATAGATAGATAGATAGATAGATAGATAGATAGATAGATAGATAGATAGATAGATAGATAGATAGATAGATAGATAGATAGATAGATAGATAGATAGATAGATAGATAGATAGATAGATAGATAGATAGATAGATAGATAGATAGATAGATAGATAGATAGATAGATAGATAGATAGATAGATAGATAGATAGATAGATAGATAGATAGATAGATAGATAGATAGATAGATAGATAGATAGATAGATAGATAGATAGATAGATAGATAGATAGATAGATAGATAGATAGATAGATAGATAGATAGATAGATAGATAGATAGATAGATAGATAGATAGATAGATAGATAGATAGATAGATAGATAGATAGATAGATAGATAGATAGATAGATAGATAGATAGATAGATAGATAGATAGATAGATAGATAGATAGATAGATAGATAGATAGATAGATAGATAGATAGATAGATAGATAGATAGATAGATAGATAGATAGATAGATAGATAGATAGATAGATAGATAGATAGATAGATAGATAGATAGATAGATAGATAGATAGATAGATAGATAGATAGATAGATAGATAGATAGATAGATAGATAGATAGATAGATAGATAGATAGATAGATAGATAGATAGATAGATAGATAGATAGATAGATAGATAGATAGATAGATAGATAGATAGATAGATAGATAGATAGATAGATAGATAGATAGATAGATAGATAGATAGATAGATAGATAGATAGATAGATAGATAGATAGATAGATAGATAGATAGATAGATAGATAGATAGATAGATAGATAGATAGATAGATAGATAGACAGAAGTGTTTAGAGGAAAGTGAAGATGTTTTTTTGGTGGATTGTTTGATTCTTCAGTGGATTTTTATGAGATATTTGAATAATAACAATAATAACAGTCGTTGAACGAACATTGCATATAATAACATTTTTTGTTAGTTAGAAAAAGTCACAATTTACATATCACAGCTGAAACGAGGTCACTCATACGCCCCGTTTGCCATTAGCAGCTAAAAGTAAAGTGTAACTTTTGCTTCAACTTGAATTGCGAAAAAGAATGGATGACACTGGAGCACAGTGTTGCCAGAAGATTTACTCCTGGACTTAAGGCCACCTCGGTCTCTTAGGAGGAATTTTAGGAGAAAGAAGTATTTAGTAGAAAGTTGAAGAGATACTTTTTTGTTTTGGTGGGTTCGTTTCTTCAGTAACATCAATTCTTTAGTAACAAGAATTGAACATTGCATATTTTTTAGTAAATGAAAGTTCACATTTACATACAAAGCGCAGCTGAATCGAGGTCACTCATACGTCATGTTTGCCATTAGCAGCCAAAAGTAAAGTGCAACTTTTGCTTCAACTTAAATTTAAAAGAATGGATGAAAGTTTGGCACTGGAGCACAGTGTTGCCACATTACAAAATTTACTCCTGGACTTAGGAGCGGCTTGGCCTGGAGAAAAAAGTATTAAGTATAAATTTTAAGAGATAGCTTTCTTTTGTTGGATTGTTCGTTTCTTCAGTACCATCAATTCTTCAGTGACAAGAATTGAACTCACATCGCAAATGATGACATTTTTGTTAGTTAGAAAAAGTCAAAATTTACATATCGCAGCTGAATCGAGGTCACTCATACGTCATGTTTGCCCTTAGTAGCCAAAATTAAATAGAAACTTTTGCTTCAACTCGAATTGAGAGTTTCCGGAAAATAGAATATTTACCCCTGGATTTAGGAGCAGCTCGGCCCCTTAGGAGGAATTATAAGGGGAAGAAGTATTTAGTAAATATTTTAAGAGATCATTTTCTTCTGGTGAGTTCTTCGTTTCTTCAGCAACATCAATTCTTCAGTAACATAAACTGAACCCACATTGAATATGATGATATTTTTTGTTTGTGAGAGAAAGTTCAGATTTACATACATAGCGCTGCTGAAACGAGGTCACTCATACGCCATGTTTGCCATTAGCAGCCAAAAGTAGAGTGAAACTTTCGCTGATTGCTCATCGTGCAGCGCTTCAACTTGAATTCAGAATTGCCGAAAAAAAGAATATGGTTGGAAATTCAATTTAACCCATTTGTGGCTGTTATGCCGTGTGGATTTTGCTGTTGTTGGCTGGTTGTTTGTTTGTTTGTTTGTTTGAGGCATGTGCGCAAATCTATGTGGAAAATATGTAGATTAGCAGCCTAAAAGCTTAAGCATTTAGCATGCTATAAATTCTCAATAACAACAGGCACAACAATAACAACAACAACAACAGCCATAAACGCAGATATACGAACGAAGCAAATGGCAAAATGTGAATACAAAATGCGAAATGCGAAAACGAAATGTAAAAGTTTTGCTAATTTTTGCCAAAAAAAAACAAAACAAGAACCAACAACACAGCAACTGTAGTAATAACAACAACAGTAAAAGTACGCGCTGGTAAAATAAGGCAAAATAATGCTGCACAAATAACGGTGCAAATGCGAGCAGCCGCCGTTGGTAACACCCACACTGCCATCATCTGAAACAACAACAAAGTGGCCAACCAGCAACAAAAAAAAACAAAACAACAAGCATGAACTAAAATGCTTGAAACGTGTAAAATAGGGAAGCAAAAACGTTGGTCGATTGCATAATTATGCAAATATTGTTGCTTTGTTGTTGTATTAAGCGCAACTAACTGCGTGTGTGTGTGTGTATGTGTGCGTGAATGGAAGTTCAATTTTCGAAATAAAAACATTTGCATAATTATGCACTGCAGCAGTGCCAAGAAGAAGAAAAAGCAGCAGCAGCAGCGGTTTGTGTGGTCACGAAAATTTCACTTTAATAGTTTTTCGATATTTTGCCACCATTTTACTTACTTTTTAAGCTGCATGGTAAAATTTTGCAACAACCTTAAAACCTAACCCCACTTTTTTCGAACGCATAACGGCAAACAAAACAAACGGCTTACAAAAATTACAACAAGCACCTTTTGTTGTGCTTTGCATTTGCATAAGTAAAACACAAAAAAAAAAATTGAATAAAAATAAAACGAAAGCAGCAAAAATGTGTGGCTGGGAAGTGAAGTGAACAACACTTGGCTTCCATTGCTTTGTGCACGCCTCGAAACCATTTCAACAATTTTCGCTTCATTTTTTACTTTTTTGGGCACTTTTCGCACGGCATCAACAATTCAATTTTGTTACAAAATGTTTTCCCAACAACAGCAACAACAACAATGGCTGCAAAAAAAAACACGGCACCTGTTGTCACTCAATAAAGCAGCAACAAGGCCAAAAAAGGTGCACAACACAATCAAAAAACAGCAACAACAACCTAAACACCTTTCAGCGCTTTGTGCGGCGCAAATGTCTCGCCGCGTGTTGTGTTTGTGTTTGTGTGCGGTGCGTGAGTGCGCAAATCCTTTTTATGAGCTCCCCTGCTGCCAGCCATAAATTTGATTCGGCGCGCGCTTTAACGCAAAGTGCTGCAGCGCCAACTTTCCTTAAGCGAATTATGCGCGCCCAGAATGCGACAACGTTCGGGCGGATGTGCCATTAGGGAAGCGTTCGCGCTTATCTTTTAATCGATTTTAAAGTAATGAAGGTGCATTGGCGCTCGCTTTTGTTGTATTGTTGCTGTTGGCGCTGAAGCACTTTGAGCTGAAGCAGTTGAGCAGCCAGTTGATAAATGCCTAATTTACCTACTTTGGGTGAATAGATAAGAAAACGTTGACGCTGAAATGCAAAGTTGGCTGTTAATTTTTTCTTCTTTATTGTTGTTGACATATCTAAGAAAAAGGCTGCGCGCACTTAAGACTTTAAAGCATGTGGGGGACTTTTAGAAATAATTACAGGCACACACACACACACGCACACGTGCACGTGTGACTGCGTAAGTGGCCGTGGAGAGTGGAAAGTGCAGACTTGCGCGTAGAATCAGTACTTAACCGCTCATAAATTAATCCTGACAACGGAAATTTATGTTCAAATAAAACTAATTGCCAACGTCAGTGCGAAAAGTTTTGCTTGCGGCTGCCTGCGGGGCCACAGTGCGAAGTGGAAATGGCAGCACGAGGGCAGCACACAAAGCAACTTTTACCCAGTACGAGTATGTACAGTGGGCGAGCTTTCATGGAATATGCCGCTTCTCACTGCGCTTACTTGAGCGCTGCTCTGCTTTATCCATTTCATGTGTCTGTCTGTCTGTCGGCTGCGGAATGCACTATGCGCGTACACACACCCATACATACATAGACACTTATACTACATACCGATAAGTACATATGTGCATGTGTGCTGGATTTTTGTATAAAATTGCAATCACATTACTTGGCCAACATTTATTTGCAATTAAATTGCAATGTCTGCTAAAATTATTCGTAAGAATTTCAAACATATTTCGACTGAAAGCATAAAAGTGCCAGCGAATGCAGACAATGGACTTAACTTTTGTTTGGTTATATGTATGTATGCAAATATTTATTTTCATATATTGTTTGCATTTTACTGTGCAGGATTTGGGCAAAAGCTGAGCTGTGCAGAAATTAGCATTAAAATTTGTGCATACTTTGCACTTACAGCGCCATAAATATGTTGTAATTTTAATACTTTTTTTGTTTTTATGAAAGCTTGTAAAAGTATGAATATATTAAATACTTATTCAATGTGATTTCTTCGTATTATTTAAAAGTCACTCATACGCTCCGTACTGCAAAAAGTGTTAATATTTGTTGGCAGTTTTGAATAGACGTGGCTCTAAAAACTGTTAATTTTTTCCAGTTTTGAATGGATTTTACTGTAATGTTGAGCCTCCATGACTTGGTACAAAGACTACAAAGATTTGCAGAGCAACGTTGAGTAATACCCGCAACTCACTCAAGATTGGAAGTGACTGATCTCTCCGACACGTTTGATAACGTTTGAGCCTTCAGACAAAGTGATCCTTTGTTTTGTGACTTCTATAATTTCACCATGAAGTGCGTCAGAGAAGTAGACTGTGTGGCTGGTAGAAGAAAAAAGATGAAGACGCTCTATGCTCGCATGGTGTGACCGACTGGAGAAAGCATACTAACGCGGCACTGCAAGATGGGCATCACTGAGTCGAATGAATGCAGCAAATATAAATAAAATAGTGCCAAGAAAAACCTGGAGCACATTATTTGCTACTGTCCAGCTATCTCAGGACTACGCCTTGCCCACTTAGGGCCTCTTTTCTTCTCAGAAGGTACCCAAGCATGGCATTAAGTCGCTGCTGAACTTCGCTGGGAACGCAAACATTCTCAACGATCAGTTTTGTGTCGATTCGCTAAGAAGCTAAAAATTAACGCTAGCGACCCAACAGAGTCCAGGACAGCTTAACTTAATCTAACTGGAGAAGGCAGAGGCACCTGAGGAGAACTTTTGTGGCAGGCCAAAACTTAATTTTTTTCATTTTTTTTTATAAACTCAACTTAATAAAATACTGATTGGTTAGGTCCAGAACCAGTTCAGAAGGGATTCACAATGGGCCAATTTAGCCTCCGAGTGGAAGTGCGGTCTCTGTGCCCTTTCCTCCTGAGAGCCTTTTAGGGCTGCCAACATTGCATTAATTCCAGCAAAGAAGTGGCACTAAGAATTGATACTTCAGAAAGAACTTCAGCTATCACTGCCTCATTGCTGGGTAAAAAGATGACAAATACAATTTTTCCCCAACACTTCCCACCAAAAATTTTTTGTTGCCGGCAATAAGAAAACGATTCGCTCCCGGCAACAAATTTATCGATGGTAATATCGCCAGCGTATCGATTTCGTATCACCAGTCGCTCTAAAATGTCCGCCGAAAGCAACTCGCCTTGACGAGTCGTTTTCTTATCGCCTGGACGAGTTGTTTTCATATCGCCTGGATGAGTCGTTTTCTTATCGCCTTGACGAGTTGTTTTCATATCGCCTGGACGAGTCGTTTTCTTATCGCCTTGACGAGTTGTTTTCTTATCGCCTTGACGTGTCGTTTTCTTATCGCCTTGACGAATCATTTTCATATAGCTTTTTTATTGCCTTAGGCGACTTGCTAAATTAAGCAATAAGTGTTGTGAACAAATGTATTTGTAATATTCTCATTTTATTTAAAAAGTAACAATTGGTAAAATTCAAAAGTGAAATTAGTTGTTTTCTTTGTCATGGCGCTTCATTTTTTTTCAGTAAAAGTTTGAGCTCACGTTTTTACTCGACTGTTCTCCGAATCCGGAGAGATTGCAGTGATTTTGTGGTATTGAAAGTGAGGACTTGGCTTCAAATGCCGCTTTAAATTCAGCTGCCAGTAACAGTTCAGACTCAGACTATTCGTCGACGAATGAATAAAAAATTTTAAAATACAATCAATCTCACTGAAATACAAAACCTAGTTCAATTCGATATTTCAAAGTCCTGGAAAACAAAGTGTTTTGTACACAACACAATTGTTTTTTTGCGACATGTTGCTAATTTGTCGCTGCGGCAATAAATCGGCGAGTCGCCAATTTATTGCCACTGACGATTGTTGCCTATTTCTTACATTTTGCTTGGTGGGTTATGACTAGTTTTACTTTAAGTCTATGCTACTTTTGCTGTTTTTGCAACAGCCAAAATTGCCTGTATAGTGTTTTTGACTTTACTGTTGCTTAGTTGTTCTGCCTTTTTCTTCTAAAGAAAAAACATAAAATTCGATATCCTGCTGTGGCCGGCCGTTAAGGCATTTCAACAATTCAATGCCAAAAATAGTTATGCACAGCTTTTGTTTAATTTCTGTTTTTCATTGTCTTGTTGCTTGTATTTGTTTTTCGCTTTTAGTTTTGCATACTCGTACTTTGCCGATAGCTTTGTAAGTATTTGGCTGTCTGCCGCCCAGTCTGGCAGTGTTGGCTCGGTGCATATTTTCGCATGACAATTGCCTTGCAACAACATTCGTTGCCAGCAAAGACACTGTCGACTTGTATTTGCAGTTGTGTTGGTGATATTGTTGTTGCTGCTGTCGCTTTAGATAAATTCAATTTGTTTTTATTTTATATTTTTATAAAATTGTACAGTCTTCTGTACATAAAACATATTTTCGGCAATTGTTTTTGTCGTTTGCCATATTCAATTGCAATTCATAGCAGGCTACTTTTTGGCAAGGCAAAGGATTTTTTTGCTACAGCCAACAAGAAAATACATACAAATTTGCAATAAAACAAAATAAAAATAAAAGTACTTGAAAACTAAAAATCTAATATACATAGGTATACAAATAATGACTAATTTAAAAATTGCAAAAAAATAAATAAAAAATTTTTTTTTAAAGTACACATGAAGACGTCATGAAGTCCAAGACTACCAAAAAATGTATACCAACAACAAAGCCACTTAAAATGCTAATGAATGAATTTTTTGTGCGTTGCAACAACTAGAAATTAATTAGTGCCTTGGTGGGTAATTTTGTTGGTGCTCCTTTGGCCGAGTTCATGGCGTTGCGGTTGGCTTATTTACGAAATGGGCGCCAACAGTCAACACCTGCGTGTGCGAGGCGCGTTGCACAAGCCACCTGCCGACAGCCGACGGCGAACATTCTACTGATTTACGACACTTGATTATCACTGGCGAAATTTATGCGCGCGCTTGCCCCCCTCCACTCCTCCAGTCAACGGTTGAATGATGACATTTAGCGCCGCGTGTGCGCAAAAGCTTTTGGTGGGCTTTTATTGCCGAATTTAATGCAATTCAAAGGTAAAACTAGTTCGAGAAACACAGCCAACACAGTCGATAACTTTTACTGCTTTGTGCTGCCAAGTGAAATGGCCGCCGACGCGTCGCAAGCAGCAACTTGCGTGCAGCCATGTTTTTGCGTAATTTACGCATTTATTGACATTTGTTTTATTGCTTAAACAAATATTTAAAATAGGCATTGTACATTGAATAATAAAAAGATTTGCCAAACGACTCGACCCGCAAACAAACAAACAACTGGCATGTGGGCGCTTGTGCTAGTTGAACTTTTTAATAGCATACTTTTGGGCATAACTTATGCCTGCGCACTTTAATTACTTGCCAACGGGGCTCAATTTGATGGCTTGTAGGAAATAAGTGATAAGCTTGCATGGGAAAGTAAATGGCAGAAGTAAATTTAGGAGCTGATATGGTGAATGCTTTTAGTGTGTAGAGACTCATTCCTGTCAAAGGAAATGAGTACAAATTGAGCTCTAATTACTTATGTAGATTGGGTGATGTTTACTGCGAGTATAAATTTCCAGTCGATGGTCAAAACAAGGCACTGCAAATCTATTCATCTCTGTATTGCAAAAAGCCATCAGTATTGTGACGATAAAGTATTTTGCTCTGCGTAACTGCGCAATTTCGGGCGCCCTAGCTTAGGCAACACAACACAACACAACACGATTGAACGGGCATTTGTCGACAGCAGCAGCATTGCATGCTTTTAGGGGACATGGTAATTGTAATTGAATTATCACAGAGACGATTCGAGGCGTTGCACAGTGATTCTTTCCATAGACAAAATTCCAAAAATTTATAGTCTCAGAATTTAATGATTTTGATGTCATTTGAAAGGTAAAACTCCAACTAAGAAAACCCCAAAAAATCTGTGCAAAAAATTAATTAGTGTCTGTGCAAAAGCGACTCAAAGTTTAACCTTTTTTCACAAAAAAATGTTAAGACATATTTTCTGTTTTTTAATCTATTGAGTAAAAAAAATTTTAAAAATACATCGTTACCAAGAAGTTGCTAAAACCTTCAATATAAATTAAGAAATGATATGGCCATTTTCGCATTTAATGTTTTCTCAAAATTTGCAAAGCTGAGGTGATGTAAAATCACTTATAATTCAAAATATTTTTCTAAATTAAAAATTTGAAAATTGCCAAAACTTAGAGGAAAATCTGTAAAAAGGATGTGGAAGTATGTTCCTGGATTTTTTTATTTTAAGAAGCATTCTTTTTCTGTGGGACAATGTAATTACATCCTCCGATATCTTCCGATTTCAGAAAATAATTCTATTTGAAAAGTGGTCTAAACACCTATTTTTCGACAAAATTAATTTTTTTCATCCCTAAAAGTATGCAATCAGCATGAAAAATTGCGAAAACTGCAAAAAAGCAAAACATACGTCTATTATTATCGTTTTTATTGTAAAACTAAAGGCTCCTAAGACAATTTCTGTTACTCTTTGCAATTATCAATGTTGACGTTCTACTCCTTCTAATTTTGTCCCGCGGTTGTATGGAGTCGAATCACTGTGCGTTTCTGTAATGTTCAAGAACGAGTTGCGATCCGGGCAAACAAATATAAAAGACAGCCAGAAGGGCGATTTGAATAGATCTGACCCGCATAACATGACAGTATTCTACCGGAGTGAAACGAAGCCTTAATGAAGCATTCTTTATATAAAAGTATAAATTAATTTCGTCAGATTTGTTAAGAACATTGCCCCCAGAATTTTAAGTCCGTGTTCTTGTGCAAACATATATCAATTCAATTTGGTCTTCATCTATTTATCTTCCTCTTCATTAACATCTCTTTATGTCTTCAGTTCCACGAACATGATTAGATTATAGTTTTCTGCTGAGGTACGGCTCATCTGGCCAGAATAATAGTGAAAAATGGAAATATTGCCAACAATTTAAGTAATGACAGAAAATTTAGGACGAGTTTCTTTCAGCTGAGCACCGGAAGAAGAGCAGTAGCTGCAAGTTGGAGCCTACAAGTTTTGTTGAGCAAAGGATATCTGAAGGATTGCTTAAAATTTGAACTATTTGGTTACAAATTGTGAGCTTAGACCATAAATGATGTGTTCATCATATGATTGAAAATGTATATAGAGCGCTTAGACCGCGAAATTTTTCCAATGGAATACAATTGAAGCATATTCTAAATTAATCTGCAGAGGCGCAACGAATCGGTAGAAATCCATTCGACCGACAGACTCACAAGTTAGAAACGACAAGACTGATTCTAAAACTGTATGTTGGGATAACCTGCCGACGTACTGCCTGACAAAAATTTTGGCCAGATAGTCGGTTTGAAGTAAGGCGATTTAAGTGGCTTAAAATCTCCCATACATCCCATGGCAGGCTTTTAAACTGAACCCAGACGCTGAACGAGAAATCAATTCACATTACAATTTATTAAATCACATGAAATTTAAATGCAAAAACATATTCGAATACCTTTAACAAGGTTTAAAAATCAAATTGACGTCGTTATTGGTAGTAAGATCAGCAAAACAAAGGTAGATGGTAGGTAGAAATGAGCCATCGATTGTGACCCTAAACTCCTTCGTTAATAACTGCGACAAACGAGTTAAGCGAGTTAAATTCTTATATTAAAATTTATTTTAGAAAAACCTGGCATACCCACTCGTACTCATTTTTTTTAACCAAAGATGTGACCAACCATTCTAGAGTCATCGAAATCATCTAATTTAGCTCACCGCTTTGATCAACTCAAAAAATCTTGAAGGAAAATGCATTTAAAAGCCGATTGGAAATAATACAGGGTTTTCCAACAAGAGGTGTTATTTTAGTATTCAAAGAAAAATACCATTTTTTGAGATAAATGATCGGATGTTTATTTCATAATAAAGAGGAAGGTATGCCGTTAATAATGAAAAACAACGTCAGCCAAATAACCACCACGACCACGCTTACAGGACCATATCCTTTTCATGAAATTTTCCATAACCAAATCGCAAAGTGGCTGCCCTATGTCCTCGATAGCCTCACGAATTCTATCTTTGAGGTCTTGAATCGACGCTGGGCTGTTGGCGTACACCTTATCTTTCACGTGGCCCCAAAGGAAGAAGTCGCAAGGTGTTAAATCACAAGATCTCGGTGGCCAATTGTGATCACCTCTTCCAGAGATAACACGGTCCGGAAACTTTTCCCGTAAAAGAGCAATGGTTTCGTTGCTTGTGTGGCACGTAGCGCCGTCTTGTTGAAAGTAAACGTTGTCCAGATCAATACCATCCAACTCCGACCATAAAAAATCATTAATCATCTCTCGATAGCGCAATCCATTCACCGTAACTGTTGATCCAACCTCATTTTCGAAAAAGTGAGGTCCAATGACCCCGCCGGACCATAAACCGCACCAAACAGTGACACGTTGAGGATGGAGAGGCTTCTCAACAACAACTCTTGGGTTTTCCGAGCCCCAAAGAGAGCGACAATTTTGCTTGTTGACGTAACCACCGAGGTGGAAATGGGCCTCATCAGTCAAGATGATGTTTCGATGGAATTCCAGATCATTTTCATGCATTTCCCAATCAGCAAAGACACGACGTTGTTGATGATCGGTCGGCTTGAGTTCTTGTGTTAACTGAACTTTATAAGCCTTAAGACCCAAGTCTTTATGCAAAATATGGTGTAATGACGTTTTTGGAATGCTCAATTCCAAAGAACGACGAGGAATCGACAAACCTGGGTTTTCTTCAACACTTTGGGCTACAGCAGCAATATTCTCAGTTGTTCTTGAGCGACGTGCACGGGTTTTTTTCTTCACATCACTAACTTGTCCCAACAGCTCGAATTTTTCCACCAATTTCTGTATTGCGGTCCGACAAGGTGCTTCACGACGACCCAAAAATGCTTTCGTTTTGCGAACTGTGAGTGCAAGATTTTCACCATTTTTGTAGTGAATTTTAATAATTTCAATGCGTTATTGAAGCGTGTATCGTTCCATTTTTAGTAATGGCGTAGTTTATACTTGTCAAATGTCAAAGAATAAAAGCTTCAAAAGTGACAGCTACCGAAATACCGGGTGATTCAAAATAACACCTCTTGTTGGAAAACCCTATACAAAACTCGAAGATTGCTCTGACGGACATACCGGACATAAAACTAGATCAGAAGTTTATTGCAGTCCAGGAGAATTACTTCGAAATCATTTTTAAGAATAACCATGAATTTTTGATTCTTTAAGTAAAACCCTTTTAACCTTAAACTTTTTAAAACGCTGGTATTTCAGACTAACTAAAAACATCTTGAATGTCTTGAGAACCTTTTCTCTCTAACCTCAGGTTGACACCTATCTGACATTTAATTTTTGTCCATTTTCAAAACTTTTCCTACTGGGTCATGTTCTACTGAAACTGTCAGAAGTTGGTAAATACTGTGCGACCTCATCAGCTATTTTCTTCGTATGGCACGTGATTGTACTGACATGCTTATTAAAATGTATTCACATCAACATACAAAGCTACAAATATGTGTTTGTGTGTGTGTATGTATGTGTGTGCACAACTAAGAGTCAACCTGAAAGTTGGAACCTAAAAATCGTAATTGCGCTCGAATGCGCTACGAACGCGTGGTTGGAGCCAGTGCGACGTTTGCGGCCGAGGCGTCTACTGCGACGCTCGTGATTAGCGTTGTAGCATAATTTCAGGCGCTCGAGCATGTGTGCATGTGAGTGTGCGCCTGTGTGCGCCGCAGCCACTGACACTACCACTACCACTTAACTACGTAGTTAGCATTAGTTAACGTACGTACGTGATACCGTTAAATTGGTATAACGTTACAAACCGAGCGGCCCCATTGACGGTCGGTCGCAGCCTGACAGCATGACCGGGCAACACAATTTGTATGCCAAAGCGCGAGCACAGCCGACTTGACTTGCAGGCTGCCGGTACTCACCGACGGGAATCAGCAACGACGTGTGCGCCGGAGTCCGCAATGACTTTGACTGCGAGCGTGTTGTGTGTGTGTGTGTGTGTGTGCGACATGGACCGCTGACAATTACATTTCATTTGCCGGCTTTGTTTGCACACGCCACTGTCGCTTTGAATGACTGATGTCAGTGCGTTGAAAGGAAAATTAGTTTGGGGAAAATTGATGCGCACAGGTAACACAAACAACAATAACAACAACAACAACAACAAGAGTAAAAACATTTTCAAGGCAAAGCAAAAGTTTGCTCATATCGTCCGCAATTTCCAAACATTTCAAACTTATTTTCGCTACTAGAAATTTAATTACTGTTATGCTGATTTGCCGCCAAGGCGGCCTAACGTGACGTGCATTCAGCTTGCGGTCGCCTATCGCGTCAGCCAGACACCAGCAATGCGGGCGCTCATTAAAAATGCACAGAGCAAAATATTTGCACAGATAAATCGTCCAATTAAAGCAAAAACGAGCGTACGCCAAAAAGCAAACAAAAACGCCGCAAAAAAAAAAGAAACGGCGACATGAAACATTCAACAGTCGTCGCCGTCGTTGTGGTCGTGATCGTCGTTGCTGTCGTCGCCGCTGCCACAACTGCTACCGCATTGGCAGCAGCCGAGGTACGCCGGCAGGTTTATTTACTTTTGCAACTTTTGTTTACTCTTTAATTTCCTTGTAATTTGGCCAACAACAACAACACACACACACACACACACACATACAAACATACGTTTAGTGCAGTGCAGCGGCGCTTACACGCAATTACGCCAACGTAAAGCTGTCAGTTGGTGGCAAGTGAAGCGCCAGCAAGTGGCCAACACTGGTAATTGCCCACTAAAAATTAAATGAAATTAAAACTGTACATAGTTTGAATGTGTGTGTGTGTGTTTGTGTGTATTAAGCCTTAAAGGTCATAAAGCACGCAATTAAATGCGAAGCGAGAGTTGAGCGCATTCGAGTTGACAGCATAAAAGTATGTCAGAAACAAAAGAAATGCTAAAAAAATTACTGCATGCTTTTGGGCGCCTAGCCGTGCTTTCAGTTAGGAGCTTAGGCACAAACAAATATACAGACTAATTAACATTTTGAGCATATTTTTGGGCGCTTTCTGACCCTTACATTAGGACGATAAGGCCATTGCTAGAAAAAAAGTGAAGAGCTGTAAACGAAACGTGCTGGCCTTAGTAGGAAAACATAAAGCTTTGAGTAAGTAATTTATTTCATATGCCTATGTATGTGTATATACATATATACAGAGGGGCACACAAAGTCTCATATTGGGAGAAAGAGTTTTTGTATACAACTTTCGAACCCAATAACATTTGAATTCATATCTGCCACCCAAAATGTTTGTAACAACCAGACATTTGGGTAGGATTTGAACGCCCCAAAATCCTCAAACAAAAAGTTTTTTTTATGGGGTTTGAACCCCTAAACCTCCTTGTTTGCGCCACTGCACAGTGATTCGACTCCATACAACCGCGGGACTAAATTAGAAGGAGTGGTCCGTTCTTCATAAAATTTGGTATACTAGTTAATCATCGTCTGCTGAATTAAAATCTCCATTTTGTTTTTTTTTAAACTGTTGTAGTTTGGCAATGCCTGAGACTTAAATTTGGAAATTTCGTCATTTTTGGAGAGCTATAGCACCAAATGTGTTGGCTAAATTTTTCAGATTTTACATTTAATCGGTAACGTCAACATTGATAATTCCAAAGAGTAACAAAAATTGTCTTAGGACCCTCTGGTTTTGTAATAAAAACGATAATAATAGACGTATGTTTTGCTTTTTTACAGTTTTCTCAATTTTTCATGCTGATTGCATACTTTTAGGGATGAAAAAAATAAATTTTGTCGAAAAATAGGTGTTTAGACCACTTTTCAAATTGAATTATTTTCTGAGATCGGAAGATATCGGAGGATGTAATTACATTATCCGTCTAAGGAAGAATTCTTCTTAAAATGACAAAAAATCCAGGAACATACTTTCACATACTTTTTAGATATTTTCCTCTAAGTTTTGCCAATTTTCAGATTTTTAATTTAGAAAAATATTTTGAATTAAAAGTGAAGTAAAAGCCTCAGCCTTGCAAATTTTGAGAAAACATTAAAAGCGAATGACCATATCATTTCTTAATATATATTGAAAGTTTTCGCAACTTCTTGGTAACCATGTATTTTGACAATTTTTTTTACTCAATAGACTAAAAAACATAAAATATGTGTTTAAATTTTTTTGTGAAAAAAGTTTCAACTTCGAGCCGCTTTTGCACAGAAACTAATTAATTTTTTGCACAGATTTTTTGGGGTTTTCTTAGTTGGAGTTTTACCTTTCAAATGACATCGAAATCGTTAAATTCTGAGACTATAAATTTTTTGAATTTTGTCTATGGAACGAATCACTGTGTGCACAAAATTGCAATTCATTAATATTTCATAAAAAGCGAACGTCTTTATGACTATTCCCTTGAAAAGTATTACAAAGAAATGAATTGTAGTTCTAAGAGTTGTAAAAAAAAGAAAATACTTAAATATTCAATTTTGTTTTCTAATTTAACACTTTGTTTGTAGAATTGCACACCATATCGCATGTAGAGCCCTTAAGTTTTGCCAACAAAAAAAAAATAAAAAAAAACATTACCCCCAAAAATCACCTAGAAGCCAATTTATGCAAAAAAGAGTCGACATTACGCCAACAAAATACAACTTAATATGGCATTCACTATTAACTCGCATTACAAGGTAAATTGCCAAGAAAAATAAGTGCGCACATGTTAACCCGAACGTCACACAAACACCTGACAACACGCACAATGACGAAAGAATAATTGTTGCAAACGCACAAATATTTTTGCGGTTTATTTGCGTCACTCACCAACGCACTTTATGGTCGACGCTTTGTAGCCCATAAGCAGTGAAAAATCCTGCTGTAGTACTTAATTAAGCAACAAAAAAACAACAACATAAGCGCAAAATTATTGCCGCGAATCAACGCCTCCGAATTAAAATTAAGTGAGACCCGAGCATGAGTGATAATCGTTAGCACAGTGTGACAAAGTTTTAAGTGTAATAATAAAAAAAATAGTAATAATTTTACAACTTACAGTGAAATGTATGTGAAATTCGGTTGTTAATGTTTTTATGTCGAGACAAGTGGTGTATGAATGTGTGATTTTAATTTGTGTATAAAAGAGGGATTTTGATTTCGAAATATAAGCTTTGAGGTTGTAGTTTGTTGTAGCTTTGAAGCATTATTCAGTGAAGTTGGTTAACAACATTTCATTTTTTGTTTGTTGTATTTATTAATTTCTTTCAAGGAGTTTTTATTGTTATGACTTGTCGTACTTCAACTTTTAACATCAGACAGCATACGAAAGCTACATTCCGTATTAAAAAAATTCTGGTCTTTTGAAACGAATCACAGTGCTTCGACTCCATACAAAATTGCGGCAAAAATAGAAGGAGTACGTGAAATTCGCTGAAAATTTGCAGTCCAAGTCATTTTGGGCTGCTGACTTCAGAATTTGTGTTTGTTTCCAAAAAAAAATATATATACACCTAATTCTGTTTTCACACGGTCTTTTTTTACACGGTTTTGATTTAACACGGTTTGAAAATAAACAAATTTTAAATTTTTTTACACGATTTGAAACCATTTAGCACGATTCAAAATCTTTTGGACTTAAATTTTTTTGTCAAATTTAATTTTTGCGAAATATGTTCATATCACAAATTAGGGAAATTTCCTTTTTGTGGATACAAGCAAATTTATTTGTCAGAGCAATTGAAATGTGTTAATATTTTGTGAACTATCAGTGCAATCAGACGTGTTTGGTAAAGAAATTTTTAATTTTTAATTTTTTAGTTTAATTTTTAATTTTTTTTAATTTTTAATTTTTTTTAATTTTAATTTTAACGCATTAAGATAATAGGTAAGCCAAAAAATATTTTACGAGTATATTCATTCAGTTATTTATATTTTTTATTTTTGTTAAATATTATATGTATCCTTGTTTTTCGCTAATTTTAATAGGTTTCAGAGATAAGGAACCAATCACCTATTTTTGCATACGATCAATGTCTTTTTTTACACGGTTTTTTTTTACACGGGTTTTCCTGGAACCAATCTACCGTGTAAAAACAGAATTAGGTGTAGTTTAAAAAAATCGAATATATATGGTTATATATTATTTTATCATCACCGAGCCCAAACCGCTGGAGCTATAATGATGAAATTTGGTCAAAAGTTGTATTTTAGAAAGTCAACCCTTAAACAGAAGCGATTTCTTAAACGTCGACCTTGAAAGGGCGAAAAGGGGGTGATGAAGCTTATATGGACGGACATTGATTTTTGGTCGGATTGTTTTAAAATTGTGTATATGTATACTAATAAAGCAATAACAAAAGACGTATTTTAGCGTTTTTCTAAATTTGTCATTTAAAGGGTGGAAAGAGGGCGG
Source organism: Melieria picta (assembly GCA_964056695.1). NCBI lineage: Eukaryota > Metazoa > Arthropoda > Insecta > Diptera > Ulidiidae > Melieria > Melieria picta. The sequence goes on from OZ057400.1 coordinate 13,796,509, forward strand.
TAAAGTTGCTTAAAGGACATATTTTTTGTTTATTTGATATCCGTAGAGCTTAACATGGAGATGACCTGTCTCATTCAAAATTACACCTTGTTCAAAATTTGACATTCCTCCTTTTTTAGAATATATTAGCGTTAAATCAAATTTTAGCAAACAAATTCCACAATAATGAAAAAATTGGATAATATGGCTCATAATGGGTTAAAAACCAAACCTGCCAAACCTATTTTTATTAAAAAAATGCATAGTTCGTGGCATTGACTTGGTTACACATTTTGGTCGCAATTTTAACTCAAGCGATTTCTGTAAAAAAAATCAACATTAGTAGTTTCGAAAAAATTGAATATTTTCCAAAGGCGCAAAAAGACGCAGTTTTTTTTTGCGGACTTAAGAGAAGAAAGTCCATCTAAAAAAGGTCATAAAAAGGATTTACGCCATTCGATTTAAATTACCTTTCTAAATTTGGTTATTTTTAATTTTCATTGGTTAAAAAACATTCATTTTTGAAAATTCGTACAAGAATAATTATTTTTGCTAAACAAACCAAACCTATCAGCAGTCTCGTTCCTATCAATGTAATTTTAATTTTAAATGAAATTAGTAGCCTATCTACAACAACACATTTTCTACAATTTTTTTTATACAAGCACCTAAATTTCATTTTTCCCCTTCATACAGTTTTGTAAAAATATATCCGACTTTGAAAAGCTATATCTCCTAATCTCGAGAATTTTTCGAGAAAGTATTTCGGATCCAGCTTAATTAAACAATTACCTTTAATATGATACTACTTTTGTCAAAATCCGCGAAAATTTTTTTTCTTATTTTTGTCCACTCTCGAAGCACTGTGCGATCCAAAGAATGGTTCATCATTAGCTATGACTTTTCTGAATTTTTTTCCATCATTAGCTATGACTTTTTTCAATATTTCAGACAAAATACGGAAGCTGTATTTCATGTCAAAAAACCTTCTGGTCTTTTGAGGCGATTCAAAGAATTGTTCATCATTAGCTATGACTTTTTCCAATCTTTCAGACAGCATACGAAAGCTGGATTTCGTGTTGAAAAAATTCTAGTCTTTTGAAACGATTCAAAGTATCGTCCATCATTAGCCATGATTTTTATGGAACTCTCCGGCAGCATACTTTAAGGCGATAAAAAGTATTGTCCATCATTTGGTATGACTTTTCTGAATTTTTCAGGCAGCATACTTTAAGGCGATCCAACGTATTGTCCATCATTAGCTATGACTTTTCTGGAACTTTGAGGCTGCATACTTTAAGGCAATCCAACGTATTGTCCATCATTTGCTTTGTATTTTCTCCATCTTTCAGACAGCATACGAAAGCTGGACTCTGTGTTGGAAAAATTCTGGTCATTTGAGGTGATCCAAAGTATCGTTCATCATCAGCCATGATTTTTCTGGAATTTTTCAGGCAGCATACTTTCAGGTGATCCATCATTGGCTATGACTTTTCCCTAACTTTGGGGCTGCATATTTTAAGTCGATCCAGCGTATTGTTTATCATTAGCTATGACTTTTCTCCATCTTTCAAGCAGCTTACAGGTTTTTCGTTGAAACAATTCTTTGCCTTTTGAGGTTAACCAATTTTTGGCTTCTTTGTAAGAAGTGAAGTTCTACACAGCCAGTCCATGAGACATTGAGCGCAACAAGTGCCAGCCAGAAGGAGCTATGTCTGCAGTCAGAAGGATAATGTACGATATTCAATTGAACACCTCTAAAGCTTCCTTGATGACTTTTGCTTCATGTGGTCGAGCCTTGTTACACAGTACAACAGTTACCATTTAGTGAGTATGAGGACCCAATAAGGTCTCCTAGAGGAAGTGCATACCGCACACTTCGCTTGTATAACCTAACCTATTTAACCATTTTGTAACTGGATGATCCAATGAGATTTAAAATTCAATTACGACATCTTTTGTAAATCCAAAACTCATATGTACCCTCAATTAGATGCTGAAGCAATACAATTTTGTTAACAAATATTATAAAATTGTTCATGTTGCATACTTAATGTCCCATCTGATTGCTAGATTCAACTCCTACAACATATGCATTAAAATTAAAATTGCATTTAAGAATGAAATTCAACACTTCTTCCATATTCGATCATGTTGAGGAGAACATCACCTTGTCAAATCACCGCACACAACATGAATTATGCATGAAGCATTTTTGCTGCCAGCCAGTGTGATGACAAATTAAAACTGCCCTTCTACCTTTTCTCTTTCTCTCGTATTCTTTTCCTCATTTTATGGTTTTATGGCGGCATATTAAAAAAAAGGATATGTTCATCCCTTGCGGAAATGTTAAGTGAGTGCATTGCGCCGCAGCGACAGCACCGACGGCCACTGACCACAATGCAGACGAAACACGTAAACGCAATAAAGCAATAAATTGCCAAATTTAACGCACTATTGTGCGCGGTAATTTGCTGCAAGTTGCACAGCCGCCGCAGCAGACAGACAGCAGTCACACGGACGAATGCAAGGACGAACAGCGACAGTGCGCGTGTATGCAATTTTTTGTGTTGTGGCAACAAAATAAACCCGCATTTTTCTGCCTCTCAAAAATCACCACATTTGTCAACGTCATTTGATTGATGCAGCGAGCCGTGTTGCATGCCGCATGCCGCACGCCGAATGGCTGCCTTTGCAACATTTTTTATTAAAAACTTAAAATGAAAGGTGAAAAGATGATGCAAGTGTTTTTCTCTTTCGTTTTTTGTTCTTGTACTTTTTTGTTGTGTTGTGGCATTAAGCGATTTTGCAATTTGCCAGCATTATTAGTGCGAATATTTAAGTGCAGCCAGAAGTTTTTTGTGTGCATTGAAAATGCCTTAAAATGGAATTTTTAAATGGCCAATTAAAGTGCAGATAGATGCGTTGGGCATACTCACGTGTGTCGACAATTGTACGTCCTAGTTGTTGTTGTTATGGCAGCAGGATGTTTAATTTCCTAAATACATAAATCTGACCAGTGCGTGGTGTGTTTTGAAAGGTCGCGTAGAAGATATGAGGCTGCGTTTTTTTATGAACTAACTGTGGCCTTACCCAACATCCGAAACGCATAAACCAACTTCAAACGACATTTTGAATTTACAACAAAAAATTACCAAAAGCAAAATTGTCAAACGGCTACGAAATGCATTCGTACGCTTAAGCCACATTGGAAATATCTCGCATACCTACTCAGTTATGAATGAGGGTGCACGCATTTGAAATGCGGTTGGTTGGTTAGCTGGAATCTAGTATTAAAAAAAATACAACAACCAAAGGTACGACAATCGGTAGCCGGTAACAACCCCAAACAATATTTCACCTTCATTTGTTTGCATTAGAGATGGAAATTTGAAAGTGTGACCATTGTTTTGGGTCAAAAGTGAAAGCGTTTTATGAAGAAGTTAGTTGCTTAGGAGATAAAGCCTTCGATACCTGCACCGATATCTGTGCGGTATCCTCATTTTATGATGCCCAGCTTCGAAGATTAAAAATTAATTTCAAAAAATGGCTTTTGTCACTTCTAGGCTATCGGGTTAATCCAGAAACTCGACTATATTCGCCATTGTCGTCTAAGACCATGGAAAGACCTCTTATAATCATTGTCCTCTCAGATCTTGGAAAAATCTCTTATTGTCCTCTCAGACCTTGGAAATACCTCTCATTATTGTCCCTCCAGATCTAGGAAAGATCTCTAATGAACCATTGTCCTTTCAGACTTTGGAAAGATCTCTTATGAACCATTGTCCTCTCAGACCTTGGAAAGACCTCTTAGGAACCAATGCCCCCTCATACCTTGGAAAGACTTCTAACTATTTTCCTTTCAGACCTTGGCAAGGCCTTTTATGAACCATTGTCACCTGAAACCTTGGAAAGATTTCTTATGAACTATTGTCCTCTCAGACCTTGGAAATAACTCTTAAAAACCATTGTCCTCTCAAACCTTGGAAAGACCTTTTAATATTGCCCTTTCAGACCTTGCAAAGACCTTTTATAAGCATTGTTCTCCCTAATCTTGGAAAGACCTCTTAATATTGTAACCATTGGAGGACCTTGGAAAGACCTCTTAAGAACCAATGCCCTCTCAGTCCTTGAAAAAACTCTTATTATTGTCCCTCCAGATCTAGGAAAGATCTCTAATGAACCATTGTCCTTTCAGACCTTGAAAAGCCCTCTTATAACCATTGTCCTTTCATTCCTTGGAAAGACCTCTTATTATTGTCCTTTCAGATCTAGGAAAGATCTCTTATGAACCATTGTCCTTTCAGACCTTGAAAAGACCTCTTATAAGCATTGACCACCCTAGTCTTGGATATACCTCTTAATACTGTAGCCATTGGAAGACCTTGGAAAGACCTCTTAAGAACCAATGCCCTCTCACACGTTGGAAAGACTTCTAACTATTTTCCTTTCATAGCTCGGAATGACCTCTTATAAACAATGGTCACCTGAGACCTTGGAAAGATTTCTTATGAACTATTGTCCTCTCAGACCTTGGAAAGACCTCTTATTATTGTCCTTTCAAATCTAGGAAAGATCTCTTATGAACCATTGTCCTTTCAGACCTTGGAAAGACCTCTTACAAGCATTGTCCTCCCTAATCTTGGAAAGACCTCTTAATATTGTAACCATTGGAAGACCTTGGAAAGACCTCTTAAGAACCAATGCCCTCTCAGTCCTTGAAAAAACCTCTTATAACCATTGTTTTCTCAAACCTTGGAAAGAACTCTTATTATTTTCGTTTCAGACCTTAGGAAGACCTCTTATGAAGCATTGTGCGCGCAGACCTCGGAAATACCTCTTATGAATCATTGTCCTCTCAGGCCTTGGAAAGACGTCCTATTATCCTCTCAGACCTTGGAAATACATCTTATGAACCACTGTCCTCTCAGACCCTGGAAACACATCTTATGAATTACTGTCCTCTGAGACCCTAGAAAGACCTCTTATGAATTATTGTCCTCTCAGACCTTTAAAATACCCCAATTTCCTTGCCATATTTTCATCTATACAACCCAATCAACCTAATTTAATTTGTAAAGAAATTAAATTAAATTTTGTTTCTTCATTATCGAAATAATCTCAAAAAATCGAGCACTCAAGTAACGCTCGAAAAACGTTCGAATTCCTGGATTTCACGGATCACCAGCATTGGGCAATTGTTTTATGTTTGTTCAGATTTTGATTTCATTTGTTTTTGTTGTTATTGTCGACGTTGTGGTTGTTGGTATTATTGTTGCCATCGTTATTGTTGTTGTAAGCGACATGCACCCAGCAGCGCAAGCAAACAATTCATTGTTCACGCAGCGGGGATACTGTCCGTTACCCTCAAATCCAACAACAACAGCAAAACATCCACAATCTGCCGGCCAACAAAAACACACAAATACGTGGTGGGCACACACTTCCGTTATTGTTGGCGATTGCCACAATGTGGCTGCTAACGCATGTTTTAACGCTACCTCAACGTCGCACATTGGCGTCGTTGTGCACCAGAACCAGAACCAGCACCCGCACCAGCAACAACAGCGCCAATAACACCGCCATTACCAGCTCCATTGTCGTTTCCGGTGCGCAATGACAACGCTGCCGTTCCGCTCCTCCCGCGACCCACAACGACCAGAGCGACGTCATGCCGCATTACGGCACAACTCACACCTGACTTTAGTTTCAGTTTCGGCTACATTTCATTACACTTCAACAGCGCATTGGGCGGGTGAGGGGGCTTCGGTGCTGTGGTCGGCAGGTAGCAAGTTGCCATTTTCTGCGTCGCGTTGCGGATGCCGGCTTAAGTTTAGAAAATTACCAATTGTTGGAATGCAAATTTATGGCTTATTTCTTTGCCATGCACACACACACACAAACATATACATACATACATACGTACGTACGTACGTGCACCTTGTAAGCGTGTCAACCCTTTTCATAGCTGAGCAGCGAGCGCGCGCCCCTCCAAGTTGTTTATTTCGGGCAATTTCCATGCTTTCATGTCGTCAACATCAAAACCCCGACGAAAGGCTTGGCTACTGAAGTTGCCAACAACCCAACAACAACAACACCAACAATACAAAAAAATGCAAAAGATTTCATTAACAAGAATTAAGATAAGCGTTAGTGTTGATGTTATCATTTAATGTGGCATTAGGCGGAGGTGTGGCAGGAAAAGGTGGTCGCACTAATGAGTGTTGGGGGGGGGGGGGGGGCGACGGCAGAGGCGGTGCTGCCACTGTGCGTATGCGCGTTTCAATTTGTGTCGCGTATTTAATTTCGGCGCAAAACAGGAAATGCCAAAGATTTCCTGCAATTAATGGAGCCCAAGTGTCGCATTAAAAGCAATTGAAATCTCGGTGCGCTCACCCAGCGAAAGAGTTTTACTGTGAGGCCAATGAAGTCGTCCCGCCCCTTCAGCGCTGAGTAACCGTAAATGTCGCATATGTCATGTGATTTGTTTACCTTTCTGGCTGTGTTATCTGCTGACCGTTTTGCTATTACTTAACTTATTTATGTGATTTTATTTCATGAAATTTTGTGTACTTTAGGTCCGAGTGTTGTTAATTAGTTTTTGTTCTATACTTTTGCTACCTCATCCTCGAAGGCTGGAATATACTCACACCATCAAAACTCAGAAGGAGATTTTCAGGGTACAGAAACCCGAACTTAACACAGAAAGCATACATAAGGATCATCATAAGAATTGGCCAATCTCGCCGTTTATTCAACGAACGGCTGACATCAGAGATAAATAATTTGGAATATAAATATGGGGACGCAATTTCTCTCTTCTTTGCAATGCAGTTATCAGGATCATGGATACTGATTCTACTCATTCTATAATTTAATGGGAACATACGTACAAATGTAGTAAAAGCCAAGACTTGAATACACCGTGCGACAGCATTTTTCACACCGGGAAAAATCCATATGTGCGTGAAACTAGAGACCAAACATAGTAATACTGCGTACTCAGTTTTTCATTTCTACATCCTTTGTCCTTTTAAAAGGACTTCAAAATTTTGAAGGGGATAAAAAATAAAAATAATATAAAAAATACTTAACCTCGTTCGAATATGGCGATATGTATATCAAATGAAAGAGGAAAGGCTCAAAAATTTAAATAAAATTAATGTTTTACCTATTTGTAAAAAAAGGATATGAAAAAGGTCCTTTGAAAATTTTAATCCTTTATATCCTTGAAAATTTACATCGCATTTTCTTGAAAAGTAAGTATATTAAAACCCCAAATCTCCCTGATCACGTGTCAAAATTTCATTACTCTAACTTTATTAGTTCGACAGTTATTCAAAAAAGACGGAAGCTGCAATTCTAATGAAGTACATAAATTCTAATTTATTTGAGTATCAGTATTTTAAATAATAAAAAGATACAAAATCTATGAAGCGAGAATAATGAAATTTTGACACGTGATCAAGAAGATTCGGGGTTTTAACATACTTACTTTTCAAGAAAATGCGATGTAAATTTTCAAGGATATAAAGGATTAACCTTTTCAAAAGACCTTTTTCATATCCTTTTTTTACAAATAGATAAAAAATTAATTTTATTTAAATTCTTGAGCCTTTCTATTCTATATTCTAACGAGGTTAAGTATTTTGTATATTTTTTTTTGTTTTTTATCCCCTTCAAAATTTTGAAGTCCTTTTAAAAGGACAAAGGATGTAGAAATAAAAAACTGAGTACGCAGTATTAGTATGTTTGGTCTCTAGTTTCACGCCCATATAGATTTTTTCCGGTGAAAAATTTTTTTAATTTTTCTCGCACGGTGATATCAAACCAGACCAAAATAGATCGAGCATTCCTGTTAAGGATGTCGACCTCTTTAGGCAATATATACCAAAAGCAATGCCCATCTGCTTGAAATGTGTGCTGTGCATATGTTGGAAAAAACAGTGTTGCATACACAATTAAAAAACGGTTGAAATATGTGGCCATCAGCGACCATAATCTAATCTAACCTACCAACAGTAAATACTTGAAATGATAAGACTTGAAATAAACCAAATTAAAATAATTATTTAAGGACTATTATTATTCTTACATATAATTGGGGGTGTTCATGGACACAGGCATGTAGACACAGTGTTGCCATATACCTGAAATGACTTTCTCCTAAATCTTAAAAAAATACTGAAGTTTCTTCCCAAAAGTTAAAAAAATATCCTAAAATTTTTTTTTTTTGCGTCATTTTAAAGGAATTAAACTTCTCATAAAAAATAAAAAATATATACATATAATTTTTTTTAATGCAGCCTTTTTTTATTCATCGTCAATTTAACAACATTCATTTCATTGTAACAACAATAAGTGAGAATGAGATAGAACGAACTTACATTTTGTAAGCTTACAAATTTTTAACACAATAGGATGCTTTGCCTATTAAAATAGCCAAAATATGTTTTGTTGCCAGTGTTTCCAATACATTATACTTCGTTATTCAAAATTCTCTCAAAAATCCACTCAGGTTTCGAAAACTCAACTTACATAAAATATGAATCTCCTAAACTTTCTCCTAGACAATTCTTCCTTCTAAAAATTCTCCTAAAAGGTCAAGAATCTCTTAAATTTAGGTGGAAATCTCCTGATCTGGCAGCACTGCGTAGACATTGCTGTCCATTGTAGCTCAGCTATTGCCTCTTCCCTTGAGTAGTATACGGAGGTGCCCGGGCTTGAAACTATTTGAAGTAGATCTGGGCAACGCCACCATTAGGAGATTCTGCAGCCTTCAATGGGCAGCCCTGGACATCGAATTTCCCCAGCAGCAAAAACAACAAAGACTTTGGATTTTTTTAGCTGGTCTCTTTTGTGAAGTAAAGAATGTCCAGCAGCTCGAGTTCCAGTAACTCATCCTCCATTGGTCATTCTGCAGAAGCACATTTGGCTCGAAAGTCCGAAACCTAAACATTCACTAATCATCATCGTTTATGGATCAAAATTCAACTGGAAATAAATGTGACTTCGTATAAAATCTTTCGACACTTTTTTAGGTAAAACACACCATCGATGTTTTGAATTCAAATTGTGGGACATTTGATATAAAACAGGCCGGTAATGCAATGAACTGTAGAAACAGAGACCAGTAGAATGTGTACGAGATTCCCAGACCTGTGTCTTTGGAATGTATGGGTTCTGAAGCCAACTCTGTTGGCCTTGAAGTGGATCTCGGTCTCGATTCTGTTCCGTTTGAGTCACCTTCGTGACGGGCCATTTTCCATCAACAACATCAACAGGACTAAAAGAAGTTGTAAATCAAATTGTTTTACTTTTCAAAGCTCAGAAATGAAAGCTTTGTTGAAAGAAAAGCAAGGTAAGTGCTTTAAAGCTAAGGCAGAAAATCTTTAAGTAAAAGCTTCTAAATCTACTTGAAAAGACTCAAATTCCTAAGTCTCCTCAGTTCCTTTCCAGGCAACTTTGTGACAGGCCATTTTCCATCAAAAACATCAACAGAACTAAAATAAATTGTTCATCAAATTGCTTTACTTTTCAACGCCCAGAAGTGACAGCTTAGTTGAAAGCAAAGCGAGGTGGTTTAATATTTAACACTAGAATGCCCGACAATCTGACCTACCTAAAATGCCCATATGTAGTCATTTTGACTACATTATTGTTTACTGACTTTTTTCTTAACCCATTTTCGACCGCTACCAGAAATAGCCAATATTTTTTTAATTCCTTTTAAGGACTTACATTTAGGACCTTAATCAAGAATATTTTTGGATTTTTTTTGTGTTTTTTTATTATTTTTTTTTATAAATTAATAAAAATTTAATTTCAAATAAAAACAAATATATATGTATATAATTTTGGTCAAATAATAATCAAGCATGAAAACAAACAATTGTTGGCTTACATATGTACATACATGCCGACTTCTGGCCAATGGTCGATTTTTCGACCACTGAAAAGTACGCGGTGCTGAGAGGTAAAAATATTTTCATAATCTTATGGATATCAATTGATTGTGGTAATTTGGTCTTTAGGCTTCGTAAATAATCAATAATAAATCAATAATTTGAAAAGGTTATATATTTTTCAGAATATTTAAAATATGACTAAAAAAATGCTTTTTTTCGTGCCTTCGCCAACATCTCTAAATTTATCTTTTTTTAAAAAAAATTATTATTTCGAGGGGTTACCAAAAGACCAAAGCTATTTTATGCATCAAAAGTTCAAAGATATAATGTCTAAGTGCAGAGCTACTCTCCTTCAAAGTGGCTGGTCGAAAAATCGACCAGCGGCCGAAAATGGGTTAATTTTATTGGTTTTTAAGTAGCAAATATGAATAAATGTACACGAGATTAATCTAAAATAAGCATTTAGTTTTTATTTTTTTATGGTTTACAAAGTAAATTCATTTAAATAAAATAGCGTACTTAACACATAAATGGGATAAAATGGAATGAAATTTGGAATTTGGAATTTTTGAATGATTTTATGAGTGAATTTTGAATTGAAAGACTTGGGAATTGCCACAGCCATGATATTATTATTTTTAAATGTTTGCAATTATTTGAAATTTTCATATTATTAATATATTAAATAAATAAAATAAATAAAAATAAAATTTTAAAAAAATAATTAAAACAAATTTTATATAGGTAGTCAAAAATGATTACTTTTGGGCATTTAAGGTAAATTTTGCAAAATTGGGGTAAACAATTTTTTTTTTAAATTTTTAATTTATTTATTCCATTTAGCTTTAAAAATTAATAAAAGTCACATAAGATATTTTTTTACAAAGCGATGCAACAAAAGTTATTTTAAATAAAAGACTTCAATATAATCAAAATGACTACCTTGGGCATTCTAGTGTTAAGTACCTCAATGCTAAGACCACAAAATCTTTCATTAAAAGCTTCCAAATCTCTTTTAAAATACTGCAATTTATAAGTCTTTACAAAAGTAAACTTAGTCAAATGCCAAAGTTATGGCAAGGCACAGTCGGCTATTAGAACAAGAAATCGCCTGCAGATGTTAAAACGAGAAGGTAGTAACTCCGGAACATCTGACATCTGGCAGTTGAGAAGAATGCAACTTACCTCAACTTGCGCGAAATCTAAAGTTTGATTAGAACATTAGAATTATAAGACAATTTCTTAGCAACCGAAAGGCAACACAATCGATCATTCATGGCTTCAGTGCATCGTTATCCTTCCTTCCAATTGCTAATCAAGTGCGCCGCATTGACTATTGAGGCAGTTATGTCGACATGCATCAACATTCATATGTAAAAACATTCAGCTATTGATTTATTGTTGATGAAATAGTCAATGAAATTGCGTCTAGACTGACTCAAGTGCCAGCGTCCAAGTTCTTTTGTCTATTGAGCCATTGTACAATTACACTTTAGTACATAATTGCGTTCATGTTTTCAGCAAATTTTTGCTTGTACAAGTATGAACGGCTGAGCTTAGGCACAATAAATGAAGCTAATGTTAGCAGTGTGCAAATATGTCTGTGTGTATGTGTTTGCACACATAAATCACGCAATAGAATGCTTTAACGATTCGCATTCAAATACCAACTACGGAATCACAGCAGCATGGCAACAATTGCAGCGATGGCAACAGCAACACAGCGGGGGTGTGTTTAGTGTTTTATAAACCACACTGAGTGCAGATGAAAGCCATTTTTGTTGCCACTAAATCAATCATGCAGTCGAATGCACTAAGGGGAGCAATTACAAAGCGGCCCCACAAAACTTGCACTATGCAAGCGAGCCGAACTTAACGACTTTGAGCGGCGATAATTTGGCATAAATCAATTGGTAATTTGCTGAAATTGTAGGAAGAATGTAATGTATGCGTGTAGTTGTGTATGTGTGTGTACATTTTACATATAAACCCAAGCAAATAAAGAGGTTTAAATGTTCATGAAGAAATGTGTAAATGGCTCATAATTTCATAATATGAAAGTCACTGCCATATGCTAAGGTTTTGTTTGTATGTATCACATATATATATAAGCATAAACACACATCCATAAGTCTTTTTATGTCTTTACTTAAGTCTTTTATTTTAATTTTAAAATTCTGTGAGGATTTTGCTGCACATTTGTTGCAAATTTTTGTTATTTTCAATGTCTGTTTTTTTAGTACTGTCCTCTATTGTTGTTGTTTTCACTTGAATACTGGGTATTGTTCCGTTAGGCATTGAGTGTACAGGGAGCGTGCTGAATATTGCGCAAAAGCGCTCTTTGAATGTTATTTCATTTTATGTTATGTTAACAGTTTAACAGCGCTGTAACAGACATGCAATTGTCCTAACAGCAAAGCAATTGAAATGTTAAATGGATATGGAAGTAAGCTGATTTCGTTGGGGATTAAAAGGATGCGTGCAAGTTGCAGCCTTGTGGCAACAAATTATGCAGGGTCTGAGCAGTGGCGCACACAGGATTTCATTTTGGGGGGTTCGGTATACAATAAAATTTGTTCGAACAGAATAACATTAGAAACCAGGCATATAGGCACCCAAAATGTTTGTAAAAAGCAGATATTTAAAAGGGTTTTAACTCCCAAAACCCCTATTAGGTGCGTGACTGGGTCTCATGTTTTGATAGTATTTAACAGTGGCCTGCTAACTTAGGCTAGGCTAGGCGATATTTTAAGCTAGCCATGTGCATTAAGTTTGATGGAGTTGGCAAAATTTGCAACAATTTTGAGTTTTTGGTTTCAGAAATTTAAAAAATGTTCTCAAATATTATACTTTGATCAATTCTTAGCAAAACTATTCAAATGCATTATTTAAAAATAAGAGACATGTGCACTTTTGGGTCAGCATTTGGTAACCTTAAATGGCGAATATGAAGTGATTTTTGTAATAGGCAATTAATCAACTCACAGCATGGAAAAAGCCGAAAAAAAAATAATTCGTATTTATTTTTTGAACTCTAAATTTGTTGTTGTCAGAATGCAAATTCAGTACACTGAGCCAAAGCGACCATAACAACTATCAACAAATTTGAAATCATACAAAAACCATATAATCTTTATCTTTATAATCTTTTAAAATTTTTAAAATGAATTTTTATTAAAAAATTTAATTTTTTGTTAATTTTTTAAATATTAATTTAAAAATGTTTAAAATTTTAAAAATAAATGTGAATTAAAAAATTGTTTTTTTTTAATTTTTAAAATTTATAAAATTTATTTTAATTAAAAATTTTAATTTATGAAATTTTTAAAATTTTTAAAATCAATTTAAATTTAAAAATATATTTTTTGAAATTTTTTTAGTTTTGAAAAAATTAAAAATGAAAAAATTTTAATCTTTTAAAATTTGTGGTTGTGTTGTGTAAAATTTATTAAATATTAATTTAAAAATTTTTTAACCGTTTGAGTGCTAAGCAATTTTTGTAAATGTGTGCGAAAAGTGCTATGCCTATTTTGATGATTTTATAGGAAAAAATAATGGTGTCAAATAAAACACTCTAATTCAGACAAATATGAATTAATTTTCATAATTCTTTTTTTATTATTAAGAAAAATGTTTTTTTTACATAAATAAAAAAATAAACACAAGATTTCAAAATTATTTTCTTCATTTTTTCGTGTTGTGAAATAAAAATTATAAAAAAAAGGCAGAGAGGCAGTTTTGCGCCTCTCCGCATTTTTCGACACAAACTCTCAAGCCAGTTTTGCGCCACTTAGCACTCTAACGGGTAAATTTTAAAAATAAATTTTAATTTAAAAATTTGTATTTTTTTAATTTTTAAAATTTTAAAAATTTATTTTGATTAAAAAATTTTAATTTTTAAAATTTGTAGAATTTTTAAAATCAATTTAAATTTAAAAATATATTTTTTTAATTTTGAAAAAAATAACATTTAAAAATTAAAAAAATTAAAAAAATTTTAATTTAAAAAAATTTTTTAATTAATTTCACTTTGAAAACATTAAAAATATTATAATTTTTTTATATAAAAAATTCAAAAAAAATTAAACACATTTTCAATTTCAGTGTTTAGCAGCTTTTTGGCTCAATAAGTTTCCAGTCATTAGCTGCAAGTGTTATTTTTAAATATGTTTAAATGTGCATTTGTGTGCAATGCTTCAGTCATCATGGACAGCGGTCAACTGACAGCTGCATAGTTTATTTTCATGGTCTAATTATCCTTTTTTTTGTTTCTGCCTGACTGTCTGCTCTTTGTGTCTAGTTATGTTTATATGTGTGTGTGTGTGTGTATGTGTCATGCGTTTACTAATTCGCTGACGCTTGTATGCGTCTAGTTGTGCGCTCAGTTGGCGCTTTATTTCCTACACTATGATATTCATTTAAATGTCTGTCTGTTGCTGTCTGTCCCCATCTGTGCGACCATCCGATAGCCCATCTGTGCATTCTCAGTGCACTGCTTTGTCCGTCCACTCATCCGTCTGTCTGTCTGTACTCGGTTTTATTTACCTCTTTGTCTATTTGCGTGTCTGTGCCGTTGTCTGTGCGCCGCTTTACATATTTGTCTCTCTATTTGCTTATTTGTTTGTATGCGCGTTCCTTTTATTTCATTATTTGTCAGTCAATTCATGTGTGTGCTTGCTTGCGAACGCTTAGTTCGCTGCCATTTCAACTTGCCCTGCCGTTCGCAATTTTTTCGGTTAGTAATTTTTAAGTGATTTTTTTCTGTTGGCCACGCCACTTTTTTACGGTTCGTATAACAAAATTGCACCGTTACGTTTTTGTTCAGTTTTCAACTTTTGTTTTTGTTATGGTGCGCATAATTGCTTTGTTGACAAATAAAAAACACACGAATAAAAATGCTGCAAGCCAGCAAAAAAGCTGCAGAAAACACCCGCAAATCAATTTGCCAGCGCGCCAGTGAAAGTAAAACTTTCAACAAAGCGCGAACTTGAAAATTAAAAACTAACAACAACAAAAAAAAGCGTAAACGAAAATAGTAACAATGCTTTGTTGTGAGCTTTAAGGTTTACTTAACTGATTGATGTAGCCAAACAGAGACCTGAGCTTTAACTTTTTGTTAATTCATTGTGTATGCACATTGAAAAAATAAACAACAACAACTTTTTTTTGTCATCATACATAAATTTGCGCTTCGCTTTGTGTGTGCGGCCACAATTAGCAACGACGGCACTTTCTTTGCTTCGTTGAAAGATTGAATTGTGCATTCGCTCGAGTTAAACATTTCTTGAAAACATCGATTTTGACTGCTTTGGCTTTCGATTTAAATAAAAAGCGGTCGGTTTGCTGGCAACGCACAACATTAACCATTCGCTCAGACACCATCAAACATTGTGCCAGAAAATGCATCACTTTTCGCTCAAAGCAGGCAGTTGCAGCCTCGGCGTCGTCGTTGTCATTGTCACCATTGCGTTGGCCACACTGACGCGCAGCGCCGTTGCCGACCTAAAGTCAGACCTGCGCGAATTTCTGGCGCTGGTGCCGCGACGCCGCATCGGCTACATTGCTGCGCGCCACTACATTGTCAACCCGCAATTCCGCGCCGCCCTGCAGTACATACGCAGCGCCGACTTTGCCACCAACTGGCGGCGCATACGCAACACCACCGAATTCGGCGACATTGTGGCGCACGTGTCGCACAGCGGCGCCACCTACGACATTACGCGCATCATCGACCGCATTCCACAGCGGCTGCGCAGCTTCAGCATACCGTCCTCGGTGCCGGTGAGTCTGATGATCGAACGCAACCTGTCCACGTTCCTCGACGACGCAGTGCAGGCGCTGCCGCGCGCACGTATCGCCGACTTAATGGCGCGCAAAGTGCAAGAAGGCGGCGAATTTGCAGATTTCTACGAAGCGGTGAGCAGTCGGAAATTCAGGCAACTCGTGCAGAAGGCGAGGGTGAGTAATGAGGATGCGGCTGCAATCAGTGCAAATAGGATGCAATTCAAGTACTGCGAGTTGGGTTCATGATGAGTTGAAGGACAAATGGAACATAGGTGCAACATTGCTTTACTCGTACCTTTACTTGATTTTGCTCTTTGGCGCTTCTGTTTGCTTCTACCTCAACTTTTGTGATTCATATTGGATGGATGGATGGATAAAAATTTATTTTAATTAAAAACTTTTAATTTTTAAAATTTTTTAAATTTTTAAAATCACTTTAAATTTAAAAATATATTTTTTTTTAATTTTTTTTATTTTGAAAAAATTAAAAATTAACATTTAAAAATTCAAAAATTCAAAAATTGTAATTGAAAAAATTTTTTAAATTAATTTCACTTTGAAAACGACAAATGGAAAATAGGTGCAACATTGTTTTACCTTTACTTGATTTTGCTCTTTGGCGCTTCTGTTTGCTTCTAGCTCAACTTTTGTGACTCATATTGGATGGATGGATGGATAAAAATTTATTTTAATAAAAAAATTTTAATTTTTAAAATTTAAAAAATTTTTAAAATCACTTTAAATTTAAAAATATTTTTTTTAATTTTTTTTAATTTTGAAAAAATTAAAAATTAACATTTAAAAATTCAAAAATCAAAAAATTTTCATTGAAAAAATTTTTTAATTAATTTCATTTTGAAAACGACAAATAGAAAATAGGTGCAACATTGCTTTACCTTAACTTGATTTTGCTCTATGGCGCTTCTGTTTGCTTCTAGCTCAACTTTTGTGACTCATATTGGATGGATAAAAATTTATTTTAATTAAAAAATTTTAATTTTTAAAATTTTTAAAATCACTTTAAATTTAAAAATATATTTTTTTGAATTTTTTTTAATTTTGAAAAAATTAAAAATTAACATTTAAAAATTCAGAAGTTAAAAAATTGTAATTGAAAAAATTTGTTAAATTAATTTCATTTTGAAAACGACAAATGGAACATAGGTGCAACATTGCTTTACCTTTACTTGATTTTGCTCTATGGCGCTTCTGTTTGCTTCTATCTCAACTTTTGTGACTCATATTAACAAAGTTGTTGCACAAAAGGTACATTGGTGTAGGCCAGAAGTTGACCCGGGCTGACATCTTGGCCGTATCTTTTTCCAACAAAGTGTTAATATTTTCAATGTTGCCACTTCTCTTTCTTTTCAACTCAACTTTTATGACTTTATGTTCATCAATTTTTTGCATATTCTTTGCAGAAATCTCGCAGCTTGACCGCACCACTACAGAAACTCAACCAGAATTCCATAGATGTGGACAATGTGATAACGATTGGCTTCAACGTGCTCAACTGGGGCCCATAGCCAACCCATTAGATAAATACCTGAACATATTTTCACCATTTCAATGCACATTTTGCGCTCATAAAATGTTTAATTTATTTATTTCAACCCTTTGCGTTGGCACGTTGCGAATTCGCATTCAAATTAACGTGTAAATCTGCTTAAAATGCCACCAAAAAATTCAAACCCGAAACACACACACACACACTCGTTATATACGAGTATGAAAAGGTAAATTTGATATCCTTGCACAAAATATAGAAATTAAATATTCAACCTTATACTTTGCCTGTTCTTTCTTTTACATTTTGTACATTTTTAAAAAAAATTATCTTCACCTCAACCATTGAGACGTGCCGCAACAGCGTTTGGCAACTTTGCGTCGAAATTCATTTGGCATTAAGTCGAAATAAAATATTATTATGGCCCGTTCTTCAAGCGGCTTTTAATGCCTTCCAGCCGGCAACGGCAACGGCAGCGTCAGCAAAACTGCTGCTTTAATATGTACGCAGCCAGCCGTTGTGAGCCGAGTGTGAAGCAGTTCGGTGTGGGACACATTTGCCGCAACGCTCAAACAATGGCGAAAATTACCCTCAGACCTTGTTGCGGCAAGCAACACAGCGAAAAGAGTTGGCCCGATAGTAGTAAAATGTGTGTGGAAAGTGTAAAAGTGGCGCCAGGTACAAAAAAGCGTGTAACACTTAAGATGCCCGAAAAGTATGCGCCGACTTTTATGCCGTTTATGCTGCCTTCCACTGCTTGCAAGACAGAATTTATCCTTTTTTTCGTAGCATTCAGACGTTGCCGCTCTGCTGTGCGCAATAGTCATGGACAGTGCCTTCTTTACGCCCCCCAGCCCCCCCCCGCACGCTCACATCAGCCTTCACGAAATGTTCTACACTTGAGTGCGTAAAGACAAGCGGCAAGCAAGCAGCCAGTCGGCGGCGCTCATTCGCTCATAAGGGCCCGCAGAGCGCAGTCAGGTAGAACCCAAAAAGCACCGCACACCGCTGCCGGTTTTTTGGTCCACATCGCCATTACCGTCGCGCCAACCCACTTTCCTCGCGACACGCCACCTTTTTGCTGCTGTCGAGCAACATTCGACCCCCTTCAGCGAACTGCACGCGCTGCCTGTCGGAAGACGACCGTCACAATTGGCTCTGCTTACGTTTCAGCTTCCGTCGACCGAACACAGCCGACTAAAATTAGCCAACTGTAAAATTTTTTCTCATTTTATGTTTTCCTCCGTTTGGGGGCGAGCGCACGCCAGACAGCCAGCAGCGTCGGCAGCGTTGTGGCCTCGTTGTTATTGCGGCCGCTGTGACGGGTTAAAAAGCAAAGTATGCTTTTAGGCTCCACCACTTTCGCGCATAGTATATAATATACTATATATAAATTATGAAAGTCGTGCTTAGGCGTGCTGAAATTTACAATATTTTTGCTGCTTTTTTTCGCGCACTGACATATCGTGTTTTGGGTTTTTTTTCTCCTCGAAATGGAAAGTGTCGGTCGAGGATTTTGGCATCGCTTTCGTCGTGTAATAAATTATTGATTTTACGGTTACGGAAATGTAGGTGTGTTTGTATACACACAATTGGTGTATGAAGTGTACGTGTATTGGTGCGCGTAGGATTTTTTGATGTTTCAAATCTTTAACCAGCGCGCGCTGAAAATCGATTTAATATGGAAAACTATTATAAGAGTGGTAAAAAATTAGACTATTGACTTCACATTTTTGATATTTTTTAACTACAATGTG
Organism: Melieria picta; assembly: GCA_964056695.1. Taxonomy (NCBI): domain Eukaryota; kingdom Metazoa; phylum Arthropoda; class Insecta; order Diptera; family Ulidiidae; genus Melieria; species Melieria picta. The sequence continues at coordinate 13,815,444 of OZ057400.1, forward strand.
ATGTACTCTACTCGACTTTATGCAATGGAAAGGTAAATTTGTTTCGACTTTTAGTCAAAATTGCATGGCATTTGTTTCGATTTAATATGGAAAACTATAATAAGAGTCGTAAAAAAATTAGACTGTTGACTTCACATTTTTTTATATTTTTTAACTACAATGTGATGTACTCTACTCGACTTTATGCAATGGAAAGGTAAATTTTTTCGACTTTTAGTCAAAATTTCATGGCATTTGTTTCGATTTAATATGAAAAACTATAATTAGAGTGGTAAAAAAATTAGACTAAGACTTCACATTTTTTAATATTTTTTAACTACAATGTGATGTACTCTACTCGACTTTATGCATTGGAAAAGTAAATTTTTTTCGACTTTTAGTCAAAATTTCATGGCATTTGTTTCGCTGAAAGGGAAGTTATTGCATCTGAAGTGAGAGTAGTTTTGTGTCAGCGGTACATCTTTTCCCGACTTACAGTCGAAACATTTTCAGTCATGACATATGTTTCACTGGAAGCCAAAATATTCCGTCTGAGGTGACAATATTTTTATGTCATCGCTACATCTTTTCTCGACTTTCAGTCAAAATTTCATGGCTTTGGTTTGGCTGAAAGCGAAGTTATTGAGTCATTGCGTCAGAAGTGACAGCATTTTTGTGTCCGTCGTACATCTTTGCCCGACTTTTTGTCAAAAAATTTTCAGTCATGATATTTGTTTCCCTGGAAACGCAGATATTGCATCTGAGTTGACAATATTTCGGTCTCATCGGTACATCTTTTCCCGACTTTTAGTCAACAAATTTTTAGTTATGATATTTGTTCCACTGGAAACGCAGATATTGCACTTCAAATGACAGTATTTGTGACATCGGTACATCTTTTCCCGACTTTCAGTCATGGCATTTGTTTCGCTGGAAGCAGAGTTATTGTGTCTCAAGTGACAGTAGTAATTTTTGTGTCATCAATACAGAAATGAGCTTCGTAAAAAGAGCTAATATGTATTAAATTTTGTTGTAAACTTGGTAAAACTTTTACCGAAACATTTCGATTGGTCAACTAAGTTTATGGTGAAGATTGTTAATTCCATGGCAGAGTTTATGAGTGGTATATGAGATACAAGCAGGGCCCCACGACTTTGCACGCAAGTTTAAAGGCAATGGGACCAATAAATCAAGTTCTGCTTAACCCTTTGTTGATCCCGTCAGATTTTTATGAAAAAATACTTATCTAATTATTTCTCATTTGAAATGCTCTCTCCATATTTGAAGTCAATAGGTCCATTAAGTGACGTTTCTCCATAAAAACTCTTAACCCATCTTTGGCCCGGTCAAATTTAATTTTTTTTTTAAAAAAAAAAACACCAATTAATTCTAACTAAGAGTATTTTCACCAAGTAAAATACGTAGTAGTGAAGTAAAAATACGTAAAAAAATTATATTTCTTCATACAAATTTTAACCCCTGATTCACCCCCTTTAAGTTTCGATTAAAAAAAAAAACGAGAAACACGTGTCCAATTATTTTTGATTTCAAGTGTTCCCAACAACTCCCAACCGGTTCAGGGTTTTTTCGTAGTCTTCCCATATACGAACCTTAACCCTTGGTCCACCTCGTTAAATTTTGATTTATCGAAAAATTAAAAAATATGTGTCGAATTATTTTTGAATTGGAGTAATTTCACCAAGTTTGAAATCAATAAACCTATTAAATCACGTTTCTTCATACAACACCTTAACCCATGTTTTGCCCCTTTAGACCCCGAATTTGAAAAATGCCGTCTTAGTGGAGGTTAATTTTTCACGATGTGCCTACAGTTCAAATTTCATAATTGTAGCTTTAGCTTTTTGAGCTGGACGATGTTGAATCAGTCAAGTCAAACAATTATATGTATAGAGAAGAAGAAGATGAAAACAATCGTGAGGACATAGACGATATCCAACATGTTGCTCAACCGAAATCTGTGATCACAGCAAATTCCATATAAACTCTGTGTGGATTCATAAAAAATCAGCCAAGATCTTCATTGAAATGCTAGAAAATGGATTTAAGCATCTCCAAAGAAAAGTTAAAATATTTATTGAAATTCTTGAAATTTTATTTAAGCATCTCAACAACACCAATTGATGTCAATTGCACTGAACATTTTGCTAGCAAAAAGTGGGTGCAAGGTTTATTCTGCACAAGTTGACTGACGACATGTTATCGATAGACACTTCTGCCCAAATTTTTTTTTATTAAAAAATCACATTTTAACCATCAACCACTTCACGTTGTTAGCTTTCATTCATTTCTTGGATTAGAGGTTGTGCGGCCTGGAATCCATCCACTCTTGCAGTAAATATAATATTGCTACATGGCTTTCGTTTACCCAAAAATCCAAAATAATCCAAGTGCCTCCTAGTTGTATGAAAAAAATATCTTAAGTAATGCCACTAACACATTTCTCATTTACCATTCACATTGACATATTTATTCGCATTAGTAATCCGTGCAAGTTTTGCGGCGTAGTTTTAATTATGCAAAAATTCCAGCAAAAGTACTGCAGCCGCTTCAGCACAATCTCAAATAATTTCAATTAAAATTACGCCTAAAAGCACACTTCGTGCCTTTGTAACATAGAAACTGCAAAATTTTTCTGTGTATGCGTCAAACTTGCGTAAAAAAAAATTATAGAAACTGGTGCAATGTCGATGCACGCACACCCACACATATTCGTACGCAAACAAACAAAACACCCACAGTTGGTGCAATAATTTTTGCTTAAAAAGCGCTTTCACGCAGCGCATGCGTGACGCATGTGTGCGCTGCAGCGGGCTGGCACTGCTGGCAAGCGAAATGTCGTTGCCGTCAATGTCATTACTGCCACATAATCGACGACGACACCCAGCGCACCAGCAACGCCCACGCAATTTGCCGCATTGCAGCGCTCTCGCATGTGTGCGTAATGTCTGTGTGTGTGTGTTTGCTTGGCTGCTGCCGCAATTATTCTTAATTTCCGCATATGAAAAATGATCTCGTTAACGCAGTGCGCAAGTATGTGTGTGTGTGTGTTTCTGCATTCGAGTGCGCGCTGTCGCCTAAAAGTCTGCACTGGAGTATTTTTAAATAATGAGCACTGCCGCCGCAAAGAAAATGCAGACACAAAAAAAATTGCATACAAAAAATGCTTCCAATGCCATGTGTACAGAAAAAAAGGACAGACATTAATTTGAAATTGATATTTTTGTGCATTTTTTTTCTGTGGCGCGTTGCATCCGTCGCGTTGCAATTTTGCAGCCATTTGTCGCGGACGCACGCATTGACTGCAAGTTGCGTTTTAAATTTTATTTAGTTGGCAGTTCACTGTTGCGAATGTTGTTGTTCGTTGCTGGCGACAGTCCCAAAAAACAATAAATGGTTTACTTTATTTTTGGCAGTTGGGTTGTGCTTTGTTTTCGTTTTTTTTCTGAGTTTGCATTGCTGCTGTTTTTGAACACGAAGCCAGGGGTGCAGTCAGTGTGGGCGCCTTTGTGGTTAAAATTAATCAATTTATGAATTTATAGAGGAAAAATATTTGCAGTAGTTATCACAACCAACAGCTTAACCCTCTTGTGTTCAAATTAAAAAAAAAATATATATATTGTGTCTCAAAAATGTTCAAAGAGTTTATTGTCTTTGATTTTTTAAATATACTTTCGGTCCGAGCAAAGCTATTTTTAGTTAAATTTAAAATTTTGGATAAATTAGATTGTGTCCAAGATAGCCTTCAGGTCAAAAAACAATTCTCAGTTTCTAACAAATGTGTTAAAAATATATACAAAGTGTTTTCCGCTTTTTTAAAATTACTTTTGATTTGAGCAAAGTTTTTGTTGGTCAAATGAAAAATTTTTTGAAATTTATGTACAGTGGAGTGATAAGCTAAAACAGTGCAAAAAATGCATTTAAATAATTTTATGTCATCAGACCAATTTGAAAAAACTGGAAAATATTTATTTATTTATTTATTTATTTATAATTCAGTCAAACAAAAATACATTTTTAACAGACCATCTAAAAACTGGAATATTACAAAATAATAATGTTAAAATTAAAAAAATTCAACAATATTTCTTAAGACTATAAATCTTGGAAGAGAGAGATCTAAGTATGGAATGCATCAAATTAAATAAAAACGGGCATATGTATCTCAATTTATTACTTCTCCGACAAACAACCGAAAAATGAAGATTCATGTTCAGAACCCGGAAACAACTATATCACTTATAACTTTAAAGTGATAGTGAAATCACTTTGTAGTGATTTATTATGGAAACGTAAAATAGATCTTTAGATGGTTAATTTGTAACAGTTTGAAGCATGATTTTTTAAGTATACTTTTAGGGTGCGCTACAGAAATATTACGTCATTAAAAAAGATGAAAATTAGGTCATCAGATGGTCATTACAAAAGTAATGTGATTTCTAAGTAGAAGAGAAGATGAAGTGGCCATTGAAATTAAGTTACTAGTAAAAGTAATAAATGTTAGGTTGGTGAAACAGGATATGTGTATCAAAGACCAATCTTCTACTTGGAGTTTTTAGAGGCTCTGAATTGGAAGGTTCAGTGGTCACTGGAGATAAATTAAATTTAAAAATTTCAGGTCAAGTTGAATAAAATGTACATTAAGTATAAACCAAACTACTACTCAAAGCTTTTCCAGGTCCATTGCAAGCTTTTGATGGGCAAAAATTATCATTGGGCAAAATAAAGTAAACAATTTTAGGTTAAATAGAATGTGTCTATTAGAGGCCACATTAAAGTATAGTTTTAGGGTGCATTATAGAAGTCTTAAGTTAATACAAAAGGAGTGTAGTTTTTGGAAGGTGAAGTGGCCGTTGAAGGGAAATTAAGAATAATGTGAAGTAAGGTTGAAGAGAATTTATACATAGGCCACAGGTTCATATTGAATTTTTGGAAGGTTCAGTAGGCAGTACAGATAAATAAAAAAACAATTATAAGTTCAATTGAAATAAATGTTCACATTATAAGCCATACCACCATTCAAAGCTTTTATAGGCACACTTTGATAGGTAAAATACTCATTGGACAAATGAAAAGTAAACAATATTAGGTTAGGTTGAATAGGACCACACTACCACTAGAAGCTTTTGGAGGCAATATGATTAAATGCTTCTGATATGAGTCCTGTTGTGATACATCCATTCATCGGTGGATAAGGTAACAGCTCCATCTCGTACTTCAACAAAAGTGCTCACATTGTTATCTTGGAGGAAAGTTTCAGTACGTATGCGAATTAAAGTTCAACTTGTGTTCTGGTACACAATTTGATGAACACTTAAGTATATCTTATCGAACTTTTCATCAGTACTGCTATTTTTATTTGTGGTTTATTGAGACTGAATTTAGCTTACTTTCAGTACCAAAATAACGAATTTAGGGATCAGGGATTTTACTTATTACATTTTAGTTTTTTTTTTAGCATTTTTAACACATTGCACTGTGATTCGATTTCATATAACCGCGGGACAAAATTAGAAGGAGTGGTCCGTTCTTCATAAAATTTGGTATACTAGTTAATCATGGTCTGCTGAATTCAAATCTCTATTTTGTTTTTCTTAAACTTATGTAGTTTGGCAATGTCTGAGACTTAAATTTGCAATTTTTGTCATTTTTGGTGAGCTATAGCAATGAGTGTGTTGGCTAGATTTTTCAGGTTTTAATCGGTAACGTCAACATTGATAATTGCAAAGAATAACAGAAATTGTACGAGGACCCTTTAGTTTTGCAATAAAAACGGTAATAATAGACGTATGTTTTGCTTTTTTGCAGTTTTCTCAATTTTTCATGCTGATTGCATACTTTTAGGGATGAAAACAATAAATTTTGTCGAAAAATAGGTGTTTAGACCACTTTTCAAATTTAATTATTTTCTGAGATCGGAAGATATCGGAGGATATAATTACATTATCCGACCAAGAAAGAATGCTTTTTAAAATTAAAAAAAATCCAGGAAAATACTTTCACATACTTTTTAGATATTTTCCTCTAAGTTTTGCCAATTTTCAGATTTTTAATTTAGAAAAATATTTTGAATTATAAGTGATTTTACATCACCTCAGCTTTGCAAATTTTGAGAAAACATAAAAAGCGAAAATGGCCACATCATTTCTTAATTTATATTGAAGGTTTTAGCAACTTCTTGGTAACGATGTATTTTTACAATTTTTTTACTCAATAGACTAAAAAACAGAAAATATGTGTTTACATTTTTTTGTGAAAAAAGTTGAAAGTTTGAGCCGCTTTTGCACAGAAACTAATTAATTTTTTGCACAGATTTTTTGGAGCTTTCTTAGTTGGAGTTTTACCTTTCAAATGACATCAAAATAATTAAATTCTGAGAGGATACATTTTTTGAATTTTGTCTATGGAACGAATCACTGTGCATTGGCACAGAATATTTTTCTATATATGATCTGAATTTCAAATCATTCTTTAAGTAAATATTTTTGAACCAAAAAAATTAACCCAGTATCAGGTATTTGATTTATTATATCCTACGTTTTTTTCAGCTTTTAACACTTTCTAACACTTTTGAATTGGCACTGAATATTTGTTTGATGATTTGGATTTTGGAACTTTTCATATTTGGAATTTGAATATTTGGAACATTTTGAAACTTTTCATAAGTTGTCATTATTGAACATTTTACTTCCCTTCAAACTGTTATTTTTTCCTGTGGTTTGTTGAGGCTGAATTGAATTTGCTTACCGAATCCAGTATCAGGGATTTTATTTATTATATTCTAAGTTTTTTTTAAGCACTTTCTAACACTTCCGAATTGGCACTGAATATTTGTTTGAATAATATATGAATTTTAATTTGAAATTATCATTCATGTAAAAAAAAAAACTTTTCATCAGTTGTCATTATTGAATTCTTTACTTCTCATTAAGCTGATTTTTTTCCTGTGGTTTGTTGAGGCTGAATTAAATTTGCTTCGCGAACTAAAATAACGAATCCAGTATCAGGGATTTTATTTATTACAAAGTCTACAGGTTTTTCTAGCTTCTAACACTTTTTAAAACTTTTGAATTGGCACTAAATCTTTGTTTGATGATTTGGATTTTAGAACTTTTCATCAGTTGTCATTATTGAACACTTTACTTCGTACTTCAAGTTGTTATGCTGTGCTGTGATTTGTTGAAACTGAGTTTAGTTTGCTTCCAGAACCAAAATGATTCATAATCGAGTATCAGAGATTTAATTCATTACATCCTTAGTTTTTTTTTAGCTTTTAACACTTTTGAGTTCGCTCTGGATATTTGCTTGAATATTGTTTGAATTTTAAATTCCAATGATCATTCATGTAAACATTTTGGAACTTTCATCAGTTGTCATTATTGAACACTTTACTTCTCGCTTCAAGTTGCTATGCTGTGCTGTTGTTTGTTGGGGCTGAATTGAGTTTGCTTCCAGAACCAAAATGATTAATCCAGTACCAGAGATTTTACATGTTCCATCTCCGGCACAAAGCTTTTATAGCTTCTTTTTAGCGCTTTAAAATGCACATAGAATATTTTTCAACATATTGTCTGAATTCCAAATTGCACAATAAAAATTGTTTTCCATTGGTGAGTTTGCTGTTGTTTGGAATTAACAAAATAATCACTACTCAAAATGCCAGTCAGGTATTTGCTTTTCTATTGCATCCTTCCGCACGATTTCGGCGCGAATCAACAATCCTTGGCAGCTATTAAGCGATACGGTAGCGCAGCTATGCGCCGCTGATGGCTGTCATCAACGTTTTTGACTCTTTGCTGTCGCTGCTCTCGAAAACGAGCACACTTTCCGCTTGGCTGACAAAGCTTCTGCCGACTGGCTGGCCACGGCTCCTTGCGGACGCCGCACCGTTGCCACCTAAAGTGCGCATTTTTGTTCATTGCGGTTTGCAGCTGTGCGTTCACTGCTTTCACTTCTTTCTTCGCATTCACTGCTAATTTTTGCAGCCTGTCCTCGTCTTTGGCGCGCTGCGGTCCGCTGAGGCTGAATTTAATTTGCCTGGCGCACGTTTGAAGTGTCATCGCTAGCGATGTGTGTATGTGTGTGTGTGTTGCATATGTTTGCGTGCTTTTGATGCGTACGTGTCCTGCTGTTTCGGGCGCTTCGCACAACGCACTGCGCTTAGCAATTACCGTCGCACTATGGCCAGCTGTAAAATTTCATTTGTCTAATGAGCCCTTCGGTGCTTTGGCCACATTTACTCGTTTGGCCAAAACTCGACATTGGTCCTTTGTTTGTACATTCTGCACGCGTTATGCACAGTTGAACAGAAACGCCAGCAATTAAATCAAATAAAAAAAATACAAAAATCAGTAAATTGAATTGTTGGTTAATCAAGTTAAATCGCTACTTAAATTTTGCTATTGCCTGCAGTTTCCTTAAATTAAATAATGCATCGTTTAAATGCGTAAAATTCAGCAAAGTACCAAACCATGTTTTTGTTGGCGCTTTTAATCTCTTCCGTTGCGGCGCTGTAATCAATTAACAATTTTGTTGCCATTGATTTGTTGTTGATGTTGGCATTGGCGCTGCTGTTGTCAGCGCGGGTGGAGGCGACTGACTGGCATTTGGCGCCAATAAGTGATGACAACGAATGCATGAACACGTCATCAGTGCAAAATGGCCCCATTCGCTCTATGCGTGATTGGTCAGCGTGCAACGAGGGGAGGGGGGAGAGAGTAAACAAAGCATGGGGTGCCATTGCGGTAATCACATAGTTGCCAGACTTAAGAATTAGGAAAAAGGTGATAGAGATCTTTGGTTGTTCAAAACAAGGACTTAATTTTAACCCTTTCCGGTCAATTTCCACACTTCTTGAGATAAAAATTTGTCTTCAAAATATTGACTCTCATTGAACATTTTAGCAATAAAATAAAAAAAAAATATCAAAAACATAATTTCACTTAAGAATTATAGCTCATTCAATTTTGTACGATATATCGTACAACGGCCCGCAAAGGAGTAAAAATTCATGCAATTTTGGTTTAGTTTTTTTAAGTTTTATGAACAATTCATTGAGTTTTTTTTATAGAAAACATAAATTATAAAACAAAAAATCAAAACGTGATTTCATTTTGATCGAAAATTATATAAATTATATATATAAACAATGGATTCACATTTATGCGGCCTTATATAACCGTTGTTGTTGTTGTTGTAAAGCCCTTTTCCTCCCAATAAAGCACAGAATAAATTAAAATTCATACAGTTTTACAGAAAGGCACTGAATATAGCCCATTCTTATTATCGTAGTGGGAGTGGCAAGTACGCATGTCTAACCTTACATAACCTGTGTCGGCCCTGTAAAACAAAAACTAGTCTAGTAATTCTTAGTTTTGATCGAAAATTGCGGAATAGTCGAATTTTATTAGTCATACGATTTACTGATGGGCGTGGCATTCAAGCAAACAGAAAAATTCTGTTACCAAATCCATAACTTAAAAAAATGCAAACATAACTTGCAACCTTTGTCTTCCATTTGTACGATATATCGTACAAAGCTTTGCAACCCTTGCGGTCATTTGTACGATATATCGTACAATTTTTTTAAAGGCTCGCGAAAAATATTTAGACGTAAAAAATGTTAAATTTAGTAAGTTTTATAAATCAACTGAGATTCAAACTTGGAAATTGTTTCGCTTTTTGGTACCAAAAAGTATTACATATTTAACCCTTTCCGGAAATTTGTACGATATATCGTACAATTTTTTCTAAGATTTTTTATTTGACAGCGAACGCAGTTTTTATGGAACGGCGTTTTAATTCTTATTAAGTAGGCTGTGTTGTATCATTCTGTTTAAAAATATAAATCATTATAGCCGTGACTACACAGTATGAGTGCGTTTTGTAAGCAGCTTTTTGCAAGAATTTGAAAAACCGGTGCTTCTGCGTAGGAATTTTTAACCCTTTCCGGTCAATTTCCGCATTTCTTGAGATAAAAATTTTTTTGTTCAAAATATCGTACAAATTTCCGGAAAGGGTTAAGAAACTAACGGAACAGTGTTTCTATGTTTTTTAATTTTCATTTTGTTGATATTTCCTGCAACACTTCGAACAACCTATTTTTACTTTCCACCATCACTTTTCTATTTTCAATCAACTATGACCTATTAAAATAAACGCTTTCCCCATTTACTTTTGACCTTTTATACCCAAAAGTTTTAATATTTAATTATTTAACGCTTTACCACTCTTCACTGAAAAATATTTTTTTTTTTTCAAATCAAACAAAATGTCATCCTTTTTCAGAATGTCATCCTTCTTAGTAAAACTCAATTCGTAACCATTACAAAAACTGTGAAACTTGCCCAACTTAGAAAAGGCTTACAGCCAACGCGCATTTTGAAATCCGCTTAGCATTAAAACGTTTGGCAACGCCCACAACATTTTTGTTCATTTGTGCACCGCAGAGCCGATGGGGATGGGCACATGGCAGCCACGGCGGCAGTGACATCGTCTGGCGCACGTAAACCGGCGCTGAACTTTTACGAACACATTTCGATGGTTATTGACTTTTAACAGAAAAATTGATGTAATGCAATTAGTTTTACTGTTATTCTGTGCTGCCAACGCTGTGCATGGAGGACGCAGCCAAAGTCCGGCAATGTTTTTTATGGGTCTGCAACACTCGTACGTCATCAGGGCCAAGTGAGTGTGAACTAAACACATTGGCGGGCTGGGTGCAATGACTGGGCTGTCAGTAGGCGATAAACGAAATTCGATTAAAATTCAAGCGACAACGAGTAATCGTGCAGCCATTAACAGTTATATAGACGACATGTGTAAACTTTTGCAAACGCTGCACATCAGCTGGCAATTATGGCTGTAATTAGGCTTAAATGCTGGCAATAAACAACTTTGCTAAATATTTTGCGAATGCATCGTCTAAGTTGATAAAGCATGGCGATGCTTTTGTAAAGCGAGCAATGCTCCCATATTGAATGTTGTTCGATGAGATTATCAGGGAAAGATGTCCCAGAGAAGTCGAGCAATGCACAAAGGACATGGAATGCGGTTTCATTGCAATATGTGAAGGTTAAGGCATGGAAGGTTTTTGTTGCAGATACTTTTTTAAAACAGCTTTTTAAACTACTTTGTGCAGATGTCCTGTAAGTTGATGAAGCATGGCGACTTTCTTTCTTTCCCATATTGTGAAAGATGTCCCGGTTAAAGCATGGAAGCTTTCGATTGCAGGTACTTAAAAAAAACATTTTAAAAAAACTTTGCTAAATATTTTGTGCAAATGTCCTTTAACCCTTTCCGGAAATTTGTACGATATATCGTACAATTTTTCGAAGATTTTTTATTTGACAGCGAACGCATTTTTTATGGAACGGTTTTTTAGTTTTTATTAAGGAGGCTGTGTTGTATCATTCTGTTTAAAAATATAAATTATTATAGCTGTGGCTACGCAGTATGAGTGTGTTTTGTATGCAGATTTTTGCAAGAATTTGAAAAACCAGCAAATGACGGTACTTCTGCGGAGGAATTTTTAAATAAATAATACTTTTTGGTAGCAACAAGCGAAACAATTTCAAAGTTTGAATCTCAGTTGATTTATAAAACTTACTAAATTAAACATTTTTTGCGTCTAAATATTTTTCCCGAGTCTTTAAAAAAATTGTACGATATATCGTACAAATGGAAAGCAAAGGTTGCAAGTTGTGTTAGCATTGTTTTTAAGTTATGGATTTGGTAACAGAATTTTTGCGTTTGTATGCCTGCCACGCCCATCTGTAAACCAAGTGACTAATAAAATTCGACTATTCCGCAATTTTCGATCAAAACTAAGAATTACTAGACGAGTTTCGTTTTTACTGGGCAGACACAGGTTATGTAAGGTTAGACATGCGAACTTGCCACTCCCACTACCATAATAAGAATGGGCTATATTCAGTATCTTTCGGTAAAACTGTACGAATTTTAATTGATTCTGTGTTTTATTGAGAGGAAAAAGGCTTTGCAACAACAACAACGGTTATATAAGGCCGAATAAATGTGAATCAATTGTTTATATATATAATTTATATAACTTTCGATCAAAATGAAATCACGTTTTGATTTTTTGTTTTTATAATTTATGTTTTCTATCAAAAAAATCGATGAATTGTTCATAAAACTTAAAAAACCGAAACCAAAAATTCATGAATTTTTACTCCTTTGCGGACCATTGTACGATATATCGTACAAAATTGATGAAGCTGTAATTCTCAACCAAAATGATTTCTTTGAAATTTTCTTATATTTTATTGCTAAAATGTTCAATGAGAGTCAATATTTTGAAGGAAAAATGGTTATCTCAAGAAATGTGGAAATTGACCGGAAAGGGTTAATGCCATTTCAGTGCAAAAAATAGACATGCAAACTTTGCATTGCAGAATAATTTTTGGGATTTTTTTCCATGGAGCTGTATAATTTAGCTGAAGATATAATTAAGTTTTTAGTTAACAAACTTTTTTATTCAACTGTGTTCAAACATAATTGAATATGTAAATAGACAAGCGGTGATTTTTTTTGAAGTACACTTGAAAAAAATTCAGTAAAATTGCACAAACATACCTTGACGTTTCAGTATTTGAGTTGTAAAATTTTGTTGTTCCCTTGAACAATAAAAGTCAAAGCACATCCACGTTTGAAAACAGCCTTCAACTGTTTTTCACCTCTAGATGAGATATTCGAGCAGTAAAACGTGCACCTCTGCTGTTGCCAAGACAAAAAGACATAGAGGGGAAACTGTATGGTCGACGAGCTGGTAAGATCAGACACAGAGAAGGTAGGTATAGCACTCTTTACTTGCAAACTTTATCTGAAGAATGCATACCTGGGCAGAAAGGCTCTAAGAACCCTAAAAAGCTGCATGAAGATTAGACATGATTTAGTGCACGATTTTGCGATTTCGGTGATGAAGAACCTCTCATTTTAGGCAGTTTGGTAAACAAGTATTTGAGCCAAAAAAATTTAGGGCTAGAGTGGAGTTAAATGATGTTGTACTTATTGGGGTCAAGGTACACAAAACAGCTGGGAAATTCGACAAATTGCACCACAGCTGCTCAGAAGTTGATCTTAGGGGGTTAAAATCTATGACTGACCCCCACTAATTTTCCCTACTGAACATTTCTTTCAAACATATTTATACCCTATCTCCAATCCTTAATAAGGCTCCCATACAAAATTATCGTTTTTATAAAAAAGGCTCCAACTGCTCCCAGGTTGGTCCCAGATGTGTTAAATGTAAGACCAACACTCATTTATTTTCTCTTCCGAATGTTTCTTTCAAACATATCTACCCGCTATGTAAGTCTTAAGGGGGCTGCCATACAAAATTGGCCATTTTCTATCGAATTGGCTCCCCACTTGTAAATGTAATAGTAAAGTAAGCAAGGAAACATCGTATCTCGAAAGCTACTGAACCGATTTCAATGATTTATTCAGTGATCGGAAACATTCTTGAGTACACAAAATACGAAATTACTTAAGGTTCAGAAATTCACCACCAGAGGGCGCCTCAAATACAAACGAAGTTGAGAGGTTGTCAACTTTTGGGAGTCTACGAATCGAAATGTATTTATTAAAAATAATAAATAAGAAGAAAAAATAAAATAAATATATTAAAAAATATTAAATAAAAAAATTTTAAATATTAAAAATCTCTACTCATTTTTTTCGCTCAGTGTAAACACACAAATATCCGCAGGTCCATTGGTTGCCATATGAGCAAAACACAATGTGGCCATTTGGCGTTGTTTACTGATCAAATAAAATTGGTTAGTAAATATTTATGCAAATTAACTTGTTGTGGTTGTTGTGTGTGATAGGCTTGTTAAAAACTTTGTTAGTTAGTGGTGTTGTTGTTGTTGTTATTGCATAAGGTATTTACTTGTTTGTGTGATCGGCAGTGCATGGCTGGTGAAAGCACAACAATGAAAATAATTGTTTTTAAAGGTTAGAGTAAAGTAAAGAGAAGAATTTATAAATGACTATTTATGCAATTTGGGTTACTAGAAGATGATTTAGATATTTAAATTTGAATTCAAATAAATGTGTATTTATTTTAAGAGATTAAAGTTGGCCTTTAAAAGTAATTGGTTTCATAGACTTTAATGAAATTAAAATTCATAAATTATTTTCAACACTCGACACCGTTTTGACTGCAAGCTGCTTTGCATATTAACCCATTACTGCCGTAGAGGTATTTAAAGGCCCATAAAACAGTGTCTACGTTTAACATCTCAGAAGTGGTATAAGACTGAGAGATTTTTTCAAAACAATAAGAAAAATTGGATATTTTTTCTGTCTTTTCGAAGCATAATTCTCTTCTTGTCAAGGTCAGAGATGAGAAATGTTCAAAAGTAAATATATTTATAATATTTATGCAAATTTTTGTGAACAATTTAAAACTCGTCTACCCTTCTGTCTCCCATTTATAGTCAGAATTTTTAGAGTAATCGATCGAGCAATTAGTAAAGTGAAGATACCGGTCTGGTAAAGACACTTTTACTTTGACAACAGCATACAAATTGAAATTTTTCCTATTGAAAATGGAAGAATTGTGCATGTTAACACTTTTAGCGATTGAGGAGGATAGAAGAGAAGAAATCAGAAGCAGAAGAAAACAAATAATTGGCATTCGTTGAGCGAAGAAGAATTCGTGAAGAATTTCCGGCTGACTCGATCCTTGTGGCATCGATTAATTTAGGACTTGGCGCCACATGACACACAGATAGTGTCCGACCGAATATTCGGTTTCGGTTTCGGTTTCGGCCCAAATAAGTGGTTTCGGTTTCGGTTTCAGTTTCGGCCAAAAAATGGCCGAATAGCCGAAACCGAAACTTTCTAGTATATTTTTTACATTTTATTGTGTAGCAGGTATATAGTGAAAGGAGAAGTAATTTAGATGCCAGCAATGTAAATAAACTTCTTTTGTTAGCATATAATATTAAATTATTTAATTTTGAATATTAGCGAGTAAGGTACGAAAGGGTGATTTTTCATGTCTACGTTTTTAAAAAATGAATAAATTGTTTTTATTAATATGTATTTATTTATTTATGCTATGTTTTGTTCTTTATTTACTTAATGTAAAATTCGTTTGTTGAAAAAAGTGCTTGATATGGTGATTTTTATTCCAACTAGAAAGTTTCGGTTTCGGTTTCGGCCGAATATTAAAAAAAAACCGAATATTCGGTTTCGGTTTCGGTTTCGGCCCAAAAAAGTGGTTTCGGTCGGACACTACACACAGAGAACATCGCTATCTTTGCCCATACGCGTTATGGCGGCATTGCATTTTTTTGGACATGGATCCTACAAAAATACGTCGGTAATAACTGTAATTTGCCTATGAGCTAATCATCTGTCTCACAAAATAAGAATTTTTAATAAAAATTTAAAAATAATTTCAAAAATTACTTTTCTTCCAATTTTTTATTTCTCTTATTTTTGACAATTTGACAACTATCGCATATTCACCTTATGTTGAATTAAATGAGCTTTTTACTTTATCAATGTTGCATCAGAATGCCAACAAAGCTTTTGCTTGATAAAAATCTTGACAAAATACCTTGATAAAAAATTTGTCAAGAGTACACAGAATCAGGCTTTAAGAATGTTTAGGTACTGAAAAAATATTGAAAAAAGCAGCAAAAAATATTATTTGTTTTTCACTGATTTTTATCGTCTCTTCTTCTTCTTATTTATGCAATTTGGGTTACTAGAAGACGATTTAGATATTTAAATTTGAATTCAAATAAATGTTTTTAAGAGATTAAAGTTGGCCTTTAAAAGTATTTGGTTTCATAGACTTTAATGAAATTAAAATTCATAAATTATTTTCAACACTCGACACCGTTTTGACTGCAAGCTGCTTTGCATATTAACCCATTATTGCCGTAGAGGTATTTAAAGGCCCATAAAACAGTGTTTACGTTTAATATCTCAGAAGTGGTATAAGACTGAGAAATTTTTTCAAAACAATAAGAAAAATAGGATATTTTGTCTGTCTTTTCGAAGCATAATTTGTTCTTGTCAAGGTCAGAGATGAGAAAATTTCAAAAGTAAATATATTTATAATATTATATTTGTGCAAATGTTTGTTAACTACTTAAAACTCGTCTACCCTTCTGTCTCCCATTTATAGTCAGAATTTTTAGAGTAACCGATCGAGCAATTAGTAAAGTGAAGATACCGGTCTGGTAAAGACACTTTTACTTTGAAGTATAATTTTTTAATAACATCAATATTAGTCCAGTACCAACCTAAAAGTATCGAGTATTTACTAAATGTAAAAATTATTTATGGAGTTACAATTCTTTACGGATTTATAATTTTTAATTTACCATCCAATAGCAACAAGTTTTTATATGGTTTTTAAACCCACATTTTTTGGGTAAAAATTTATACATTAAATTCCATGTTACACTAATTTTTTTTAATACTTCATATTAAAGTTTATTTGAGTAAAAATTCGTACATTGAATTCAATGATATAACAAGAACAAGTTGAACGAAACTTATCTTAGACTCGCAATGCTTCTTTTGTCTCTAATCAGAAATTGGAAGCAAATTGCCGGCCTAATGACGATCAATTTTCTATGGGCAAATCTCATAGAAATGTAGGCATATCTGATCTATCTGCCCTATGTGCTGCCTGTGGAGTGGACAAAGAGAGGGTGGACCACTTTCTTAGTGTCAAACAAAAACTAAGTTGAGACAAATAAGTTCGAGACATTTGGCACTTTTGTGCTATAAGGCGACCATTTCTGTACCACCCCAAGCACTACTCAGATTCACCGGTAGGTCCTGTAAATTTGAAGAAAATTAACAGGGAACCTCAAGTCACACTACAATGAATGTATCTCTGTCCGAATGCTGCGCCTGCTAGGCTGTTCTAACAAAGAACAAATAATACAAAATTGTAATGCGGTGTTTAAGAGATCATTTTTTGTCTCATTTCATTCGTTATAATATCATAATATTTTATTATTTTTTGTCTCTGTCTCTCACACTGATTTCTATATGTCGCTTAACCCTTTCAGATAGGGTACAGCGTATAGGGGGCAGGACATCGTTATTTGTTCCGATAGTCAGGCAGCCATCAAAGCACTAATCTCATATGAGATGACCTCAGGGTTAGTGCTGGGCATAGACAACCAGGTCAAGATCCTTTGGGTTCCAGCACACAGAGGAATTGACGGAAATGAAGAGGCAGACAGTGTTGCTAGAACTGCGGCAGCCACGACCCACTTATGACCGGAGCCCTTCATTGGGCTGGGCCAAAGCGCCATAGCAGAGTCACTTAAACTTGAGGAGAGAACCAGGAACTCAGAACACTGGTTTAGCGTCTCGGGTCTTAGGCAGTTGAAAATTTGTTTTAAAGGTTATAACCCCAAATGGAGTGAAGAATGTCTCAAACTAAGAAAAAAATAGCTTATACATGTCACCGGTCTTCTAACTGGGCACTGCAGACTGAGGGAACTTATGCATAAAATCGGACTAGAACAGGTTAGCGTCTGTAGACTCTGCAGAACAGCAGAGGAGACTCCCAAAAGAAATTTTACTACACTGCGATGCGTTATGTCGTTGCAGGATGCGTTACCTCAGTTCTGGCTTGCAGAAGAGAACATCCAGAACCTGAACCCCCGTGAATTACTAAGCTTTATTAGGTACGTTGGTCTAGGGGTTGTTCTCTAAAAACTTGTAGGGAGCACAAGAGATCACTTTTGGTCAGAAAATCCCATCAAATTCTATTCTATTCTGACCCTGTCAGACCTCCTTACTTGGCTTTCAGATACTTGGTAAAAGTTTCAATGTCAAATGTAATCGGTTTTTAAGAAAAAGCATCGAGTGTATTTTCGTACACAAATCTGCTTATATCATAACATCCTTACAAGCAATGTTCGTGTATTTGTTCGTTCATTTTGAAACTTTTTCAAAGGTGCTAAATTACACTACTCGACAAAAAATGGGTTCATTGCGTGCTCCTAAAAACAAAAGTATTTTTTAGACTAATCTTTGGCTGCTGAACACGAAACTGAAAATCAAAAAATTTTCTTAAGAAGCATTTTCGAAAAATCTTCGAAAAACACTTTTTCCCCTCTTATTTCAGTTATGAGCACATATCTCGTAAACTAACCATCCGACTAATACACCGTTAAGAAGGTCATTAACTAATCTTTCCAACGACATCTAGATTGTCCAAATCAGATGAGATTTGGGGAAGTTACTGACGATGAAAGTTATAAAAAAAGTGAATTTTTCGACCAATTTCAAAAATCATAAATTTTCGAATACTTTTTTTATATAAAATAAATGATCTCCTCCGGTTTTAAAATCTAAGATGAAAGATATATTATTTGAGCAAATATTAAGCCTAACATCAATAGAATTGAAAGAACAATGACAAAGTTATGATGCACGGAGTGAAAACACCAACTTTTCATTTATTACACCGTGCGAAAAATTTTTTTTATTTTTCCGAGACCCATCCAAATGTTGATATAGACGTGAAACTAGAGGTCATTTATAATATCCTGGCATAGTCAGTTTTTCATTTTCTGACCCAAAAACCTTTTAAAAGGACTTTAAAATTTTAAGGGTATACACATTTCAAATATTTTTTTAAATATTTGCGATTGTGCAATGTTGAAGAAATGGGTATCAAATGAAAGAGGAAAATTGTCTCCTTTTAACTAAATTTTCTATTTTGAACTTTTGAAGAAAATTTTTTGATTTTCAGTTTCGTGTTCAGAAGCCGAAGATTAGTCTAAAAAATACTTTATTTTTTAGGAGCATTTCTCGTGTCGAGTAGTGTTATTGTAAAAAAATACCTAAACATTTGGACAGCCACTTCTATGGTAGCATCTAGAAGATCTTTAAGCTGCACTATGGTCTCAACAAAATTTTTTGTTTTGGTCAAAAATTTCAAAATTATGAAATTGTACATTTAATTTTTGGATAGATAGACAGCCCAATTCTGTACACTTGATAAATTCACCATATGTCAATATGGTTTGTCAAGTTTTTACTATTTGTCAAGAATTGGCATTCTATTCCTAAAAATAAAAGCTCTTTTCTTCTTTCTTCTGACAACAGCATACAAATTGAAATTTTGCCTATTGAAAATGGAAGAATTGTGCATGTTAACACTTTTAGCGATTGAGGAGGATAGAAGAGAAGAAATCAGAAGCAGAAGAAAACAAATAATTTGCATTCGTTGAGCGAAGAAGAATTCGTGAAGAATTTCCGGCTGATTCGATCCTTGTGGCATCGATTAATTTAGGACTTGGCGCCACATGACACACAGAGAACATCGCTATCTTTGCCCATACGCGTTATGGCGGCATTGCATTTTTTTGGACATGGATCCTACCAAAAATGCGTCGGTAATAACTGTAATTTGCCTATGAGCCAATCATCTGTCTCACAAAATAAGAATTTTTAATACAAATTTAAAAATAATTTCAAAAATTACTTTTCTTCCAATTTTTTATTTCTCTTATTTTTGACAATTTGACAGCTATCGCATAAATTAAATGAGCTTTTTACTTTATCAATGTTGCATCAGAATGCCAACAAAGCTTTTGCTTGATAAAAATCTTGACAAAATACCTTGATAAAAAATTTGTCAAGCATACACAGAATCAGGCTTTAAGAATGTTTAGGTACTGAAAAAATATTGAAAAAAACAGCCAAAAATATTATTTGTTTTTCACTGATTTTTATCATCTCTTCTTCTTCTTATTTTCATTTTCTTTTCCACATTTGACCCATTCATTTCAACATATATTCGCCCAGTTTGTAGACCCACTTTCCATTGTCAGCATTATTGGGTTGAGCACAAACGGCAGTCACACCAGCACAACTTTTCTCGCCATGGAATGTCCAACGGACAACAAGATTGCAAACTAATTATCCGCAACACAGTGAAGTGTTGTCGGTTGCTGAAATTGCAGCTGTTGACGCGGTGCAAAGCGTCGCTGCCAGCTGTCGCTCGGAGCCACATGTCCGATGTGTGATTATTTGATTTCACTGACGCGTCGGCTCAAGCACAGCCACTGTCACCATGGCCGGACGATGCTGAAGATGTCGCACAAGTGTCAAGCCGGTCGGTCGGTCGGTCGGTCGGTCGTCTGTCGACCACAGTGACGATAATGTTGACAACGCTGCGAGTCACAATGCTGATTGCATTATATCAACGCGTTGCGCGCTCGTTGATGCGTGCAGCCGTGAGTCACCGGCGAGCAGCCGTCAAGGTGACAAGTGGCCAAGTTACATAATTAGACATGCACTCGTACAATTAGGCGATTATTTGCGGCCAAGGCAGACACTTGGGCGCGAGAGCGCCTAACCGACACTTGAGCGGGTGCCGAAAGTACAAGACGCCACCGTCGACGACGACGACGCACAGTGTCGCGATCCCATATAAGCCATGGCCAAAAATACTTAGCGTTGTCCTATCTCGATGAAACTTTGTGAGATTGTTTTCGTAAACGAAAATAAGAAATTTCCAAAAAATCATTCAAATTGGACCACTGCCACGCCCACCTCCCATACGAAAGGATCTGTAATATTGAAATAACTTGCTTAATATTAGTGATAGAATTTTGATATTTGAGCTTAAAATAATGACTTAAAAGCTCACACTAAAAATGGGCGCTCTGCCATGCCCACTTTCAAAAATATTCGTATTTCACTAAAACTATACCTGTATTGTTAGAAGGCTGTTTACGATACTCGTTCTACGATGTGTTTTTAATTGGTAAGCGTTCTAAAACTTTAAAAGTGGGCGTGGCAGCTGGAGCATATTTACCAAGTGGCCAAAACTTTTCCTTTATGAATTCGTGTATTAATTTTCTCAGCTTGTGATACCATATTTTGGTATAAATGTTTAGATTTTTAAAGTGGGCGTGGCATTCTGCCTACTTTTGATGATACCAACAATGTGCCAACCTTGTCCTTTAGATAGCTCATCATTGCAGCAGCTGCTTTGCCGCTACTTCAATTGTGCGTCGGAAGCCATACTTCGAAAAAATCACAATTTTCAACTGTAGGTGCCACTACAAAAAGTATGTAAATGTTTAGGTGGGGACGCAAATTTTGCTTTTGTTCATGATTAACATCAACGTCCGTCTTATATTTAAGTAAATTTATAAGAAAATCAAGTTTTATTGATCGCTTTCTGGATTCAGCTTTACGCCACATTTCGAAGAAATCACGTATTTTTAGTGGAGGTGTCACTAGAAAAATGCGAATAACAACCAAATAGGCACTTATAAGCAAAAAATTACTCCGGATTATGTTAATACATACTTTTCTGAGTAATTTAGGGTTGGAACTAAAAAAGTGTTTTTAACGTTTTTTAAACTTTTTTCCACCAAACTTTTGGTTCTTTGTTCGAAGCAAACCGAAAAACGTAATTTTTCAATGTAACGGGATTTCACAGTTATTTCAAAGCACAAACCAATAAATAGTACTGCCATACAGGAAGAATTCCAAAGTTTTATTTAATATATAACATGACTATATTAGTACATAAATTATATTTTTATTTGATTTTTCATTCAGCATAAAGAATTACCCACAAACTTGGAACGAATGCGTATTTTTTAACATCAACTTTGAAGCTACATAAAAATGGAACGGAGTGGGATATTGAAGAGCGGAAAACGGATTTTTCTTAGTTGAGATATTATTTGTCGACTGTCATATTCATTTTAGTCATTTTGTGACATTGATTTTTACCATTTTTGGCCACACTCGCGACACTGTGCGACGTGAATTTTGATAGCAACCAGCAACAACTGTTGCGGTTTACTGCGTTGACTATGCAATATCTCAACTATAGGCAAGTGAACGCAAATGTGTCTGCATGTGTGTGTGTGTGTGTGTCTGTATGCGCTACATGCATCAGACATCAAGCGGCCGCCGCTGCTTGCGGTTGACAGGCAATTAATTTGTGCGCTCATTTAACTGAAATGCATTGAAATAGTCGCGTTTAATTGTGCCGCTGTTGTACTTAGTAGCACTGCTATTTTAGTTGCCGTCTTTTAGGCGCATTGCCGCATCAACAGTGAATACCTTTCAATTTATTACCTACGCCAAGTACTTCGAGCTGTTCTGACTTCATTTGCTGCGCATTGTCGTCTTCGTTTGCTTTATTATTATTGAAATTTTATTTTTATTGCACACTTTTTGGCGGCATCATTAAGTATTTTTATGAGTGTTGTGCAACACACGCATTTACCGTTTTCGACTCGACAACAACTGCGCTTCGCTACTTCAATCAGCCGCAAACCGACGCGCTCCACACACTTTTGCATATTGTTCCAACAACAACAACAAAGCCAACAATGAGGTCCTTTTTTATCTTTTACATTTCCAATTAACGAGCGAAATTTTCTGCTTTGTTTCGTTCGTGCAATAAATTTCACTCGAAATGGCTGCTCGGCGGCTGCTGCTGCCGCTGCTGTGCCCCATTGTCGGTTCGTTGGCTGGCTGACTGACTGGCTGACTGGCCGTTTGGCTGTTTGGTTGGCTTTGCCTTTTGGCTGCTGACTGTTGGTTGTTGGCCGAATGGTTTTTTTTTGGACTCACCGCCGAGTCCATGCCGCCAACAATGCCGAAATTTACTTGTTATTTTATGGTTATTATTGTTTTTGTTGCTTTTTTATAAGCATTTTACTTACTTTTTATTATTCGATTTCTCTTGCAGTCGTTGTATTGGTGCTGGTGTTGTATTCATGTGTGCCAGTGTAATTGATAGTTGCCTGATAATTGATTATTTTTCTGCAACAACAACAAAAAAACATTGTTAAAATTGTAAAATACCACAGAGTGTTTTACGGTTCGGCTTCGGTCTGTTCGTTTGTGCGTTCGAGGCCCAAAAAAGTCGCTCAACCATTGGGACAGCGAACGAATGTTGAGTAGGCAACACAGTGGCATTGAGCTATTCGGCCTGGAAGAGCAGTGCCAAGAGAGCCAGTATGGCATTATTATAATTACGGCATAAAGTTTAAGGTTATTGTGAGCATAAAACGTAAATAAAAAATTGAAATGTCCACGAAAATTTACAGTCTATTTGGAAGGAAATCAATAATGTTTAACTAAAGTTGACATGAAAAATTTTCATTTCTCATATAATGACGACTTTGTAATAAAGACAAGGAATATAATTGTTGAAGTTCAGTCACAATTGATTTGAATAATGGATTCTTATATTAAAAGTGTAAATGCAATAATAATATGACGACTTCTTTTTCAACTTGTAGATATAACGTCCAGTTCTGTTCAAACATAAATTCACATAACATAAATTTATGAAACCAATTGTTCATCTATTCCGTATTTCTAGATGAACGATTTATCTATTAGATATTTCAAGATGAAGGGTTAATCTATTCAATATTTCATACTCAAATATGAACAGTGAATAACATAAATTTATGAAACCATCTATCCGATACTTCAAGATGAACAATTGATCTATTCGATATTTCAAGATGAAAGAATTGTTCTATTCGATATTCCAAACTCAAATATAAACATTAAATTAAATAAATTTGTTAGACCAATCGTTTGTCTATTCGATATTTCAAGATGAACAATTGATCCATTCGATATTTTAAACTCAAATGTGAACATCAAATTAAATAAATGTATGAAACCAATCGTTCATCTGTTCGATATTTCAAGATCAACAATTGATCCATTCGATATTTCAATCTCAAATGTGAACATTAAATTAAATAAATTTATGAAATCAATCGTATTTATTAGACCAATCAACAATTGAACTATTCGATAATTCAAACTCAAATATGAACATTAAATTACATAAATTTATGAAATCAATCCTTCATCTATTCGATATTTCAAACTCAAAGATGAACAGAAAATTACATAAATTTATAAAACCAATCGTTCATCTATTCCATATTTCAAGATGAACAATTGATCTATTCGGTATTTCAAACTCAAATATGAATATTAAACTATATAAATTTATGAAACCATCGTTCATCTGTTCAATATTTCAATATGAAAAATTTATATATTTGATATTTCAAAATTAAATATGAACACTAAATCACATAAATTTATAAAACCATTCATTCATCTGTTCGATATTTCAAGATGAAAAATTGATCTTTTCAATATTTCAAACTCAAATATGAACAGTAAATTACATAAAATTATTAGACCAATCCACAGTGATTCGAATCCATACAACCGCGGGACAAAATTAGAAGGAGTGGTCCGTTCTTCATAAAATTTGGTATACTAGTTAAATCTCCATTTCGTTTTTCTTAAACTTTTGTAGTTTGGCAAGGTCTGAGACTTAAACTTGCAATTTTCGTAATTTTTCGCAAGCTATAGCACCAAGCGAGTGGACTAGAATTTTCAGATTTTACATTTAATCGGTAACGTCAACATTGATAATTGCAAAGAGTAACAGAAATTGTCTTATGATCCTTTAGTTTTGCAATAAAAATAATAATAGATGTATGTTTTGCATGTGTGCAGTTTGATCAATTTTTCATGCGGATTGCATACTTTTAGGGATAAATAAAATACATTTTGACAAAAAATAGGTGTTTAGACCACTTTTCAAATTGAATTATTTTCTGAAATCGGAAGATATCGGAGGATGTAATTACATTTTCCGACAAAGAAAGAATGCTTCTTAAAATAAAAAAAAAATTCAGGAACATACTTTCACATACTTTTTAGCTATTTTCGTCTAAGTTTTGCCAATTTTCAGATTTTTAATTTAGAAAAATATTTTGAATTAAAAGTGAAGTAAAAGCCTCAGCTTTGTAGATTTTCAGAAAAAATTAAAAGCGCAAATGGCCACATCATCTTTTAATCTGTATTGAAAGTTTAAGCAACTTCTTGGTAACCATGTATTTTTACAATTTAATTAATAGAGTAAAAATCAGAAAATATGTGTTTACATTTTTTTGTGAAAGAAGTTGCAACTTTGAGTCGCTTTTCCACAGACACTAATTAATGTTTTGCACAGATTTTTCGGAGTTTTCTTAGTTGGAGTTTTACCTTTCAAATGACATCAAAATCGTTATATTCTGAGACTATAAATTTTTTGAATTTTGTCTATGGAACGAATCACTGTGCAATCGTTCAAACTCATCTTTTGCAAATTCGCAAGCCAATCATCTGCATCTCAATTATCACAACGCAATGACCTTTAAGTCAATTCAACAAAACGTAAAACCCAAACTGTCAAAAGTGACAAATTACAACAGCAATCGCACTCACAGAGATTATCCAATCCACAAACGCCACGAACTGATTTACCCCACAAACTACCAAACCCCACTGCGTCTTCTCGAGCTTCCGGCTTGAGCCTAAAGCAACAACAACAACAACAACAACAACAATAGTAGTAACAATGACGTGGCACTAATTTCAAAAATATTTAATAAATTTCATGCCCGCTCGCCAGTGTTGCCAACCGCCAACATAATCGCCTGTTTCCTGCGTGAGTTGTCAATTATAAAAGCACCCAGCTACAACAACAATTACGACCACAAAAAACACCAACACTCACTTCCGCCAAGTCAAGTTGTCAAGCAGTCGCCGACATGCAGCAGGCCAATGAAAGCCAAAGGAATCGATCTTGAAGCGAGCGTCGGCAATTAGGGTGGCCAGTCCACCCGCTTGTCTAAAAGTTTTGCGTGCGTGCGCAAGCCAAACAAGCAGCAGCAACAACAAAAAATGATAAATGATGTTTCAATTAAATGCGTGCATATGAATTTCATAAACAGCCAGCCAGCCGGCAACTGGGGGAGGGGCAGGTGGGCGAAACTACGAACTTTTTACTTGCCGCCATGGTTGAGGGCGCCGACTCGGCTGCGTGTTGGGATGGCGCGCACTTGGCAGGCGTTTTGTTTGTCAAGTACTTAAGCTGTCCGTCAAAAGAAGAAGACTGCGCTTATTGTTGTGATTGAAGTTTTGCTGCCAATTACGTTGTTTATTTATTTTTTGCTGTTGTTCTGTTGTACAGCAACTTGTGGCGCTTTTGTAGGTATTTTGTTTATATTTTTGCAATGAAAAAAGCTCTCTGACACATTGTTGATGCATAATTTTAAAGTCACAAATATCTCATGTACCGTTCTGCATTGTAATCCATTCGAAACAGCCATTTCGTAGCTGAAATTTCAATGCAACATTTGGCACATGCAACTCGTATGGCCATCTGTCCGTTCGGGCTTTCATTAAATTAAGCAGCACCGTTTACTAATTTGACTTTGCCCTCTAATGACATGATTTGCCTAATACCCAACGCTACAACTGCACACACACACACACACACTCGCATATTGGTAGGGATTTAGATGCGCCTAACGCCTACACACCTACAAATTCCATTGGTGTGGCAACGCCGCGACATTTTGCTAATGTTCCGCACATTTTCAGCTCGGCGAGAACAGGAGTCTTGCGGTTGCTGCTGTTTACGTTCAAATTACTACGGTAAAGGGACTAAAAGTGCTTATTAATCATCGGAATTAGAAAGTTAAGTCCGCAGCGTTGCAATAAGTACGCCAGCAGTTAGGGGACTTTGGCGAGATTTCACACAACATTGTTGACAATATTGCAAAATGATTTTGCATGAGGTTAAACGTTGAATAAGAAATAAATATAAAATTACAAAACTTCTGACTATAATAATTTTCTGAATATTCTGACTACAACTAACTTCAAATTTTCAAATTTTCAGTTTTAAGTAAAAAATTACGTTTCACAGTTGGAAACTATGGTGAGCCTTTTTTTAATTGTATTTGCTGGTTATATCGAATTTCTGCCAACTATAAAAATACCTCTTTTCGTTCCTTGTATGAAATAAAAATATTTATGCAAAGGTCTGCAGTAACTATCGACCTGATGTCTACATCCTTCACCAATTCGAAGATGTGCTTAATGTGCTTAATGGTCCACAACTTATCCTCCTGTATGGCTTTGTGTTCTAAAATGCGGCTCATTCTACTCGCCAAGCCAGAACAACGTTTACATCTGTATAGCCTACAATTGTTATTAAGTTCCTATGTCCCGCCGAGGCAAAGCCAAAAACTTGCATCCACATCGAGATTCAGCCATGTAAGGTGAAGCCTGAAATTCCCATGTCCCGTCGAGGCATAACCTACAAGTTTCGTCCTGAAGTTCCCATATCCCGTCGAGGCATAGCCTACAGGTTTCATTCCCAAAAAGATTTAGCTGTGAACGTTCACGTCTGAAGTTTCCATTTCCCGTCGAGCCATAGCCTTAAAGTTTCATCCTCAAAGAGAATTGGCCATACAAGGTGATACCTGAAATTCCCATGTCCCGTCGAGGCATAACCTACAAGTTTCATCCTGAAGTTTCCATATCCCATCAAGGCATAGCCTGGAAGTTTCATCCCCAACGAGATTGAGCTGTGAAAGTTGACGTTTGAAGTTCCCATGTCCCGTCGAAGCATAGCCTACAAGTTTCATCTTGAAGTTCCCATGTCCCATCGAGGTGTAGTCTACAAGTTTCATCCTGAAGTTTTCATGTCCCATCGGGACATAGCCTACAATTTTCATCCTCAAAGAGATTTAGCTGTGAAAGTTGACGTCTGAAGTTCCCATGTCCCGTCGAGGCATAACTTACAAGTTTCAGCCTGAAGTTCCCATGCCTTGCCGATTCATAGCCTACAAGTTTCATCCTCAACAAAATTTTTCCATGTGAGATGAAGCCTGAAGTTTCCATTTCCCGTCGAGAAATAGCTTACAAGTTTCATCCTGAAGTTCCCATGTCCCTTAGAGGCATAGCCCACAAGTTTCAGCTTAAAGTTTCCATGTCCTGCCGAGCCACAGCATTCAAGTTGCATCCTAAATGAGAGCCATCTGAGGTGACACCTGAAGTTCCCTTGTACCATTATAATTGCAGTCCGTCATCTTAGGCTTCTGCGATCTAAGAACTTTTCTGACTTCTCTGTCCAAGGACATTTGAGTATAAGCTCTAAAGAAGCTCCAATGGGTCACGCTTCCCATCTGCTCAGATGGAGTGAGTCTGTCCAGTTACTGAACATCTTTTTCCCAGTGAAACTGCAGAGACTGAACATAAGTTCAGATCCGAAAAAGTCAAAAGTCCAAAAGTTCTTTTCGCCAAGCATGGGATAACTCATTCTGCTCCTTTCCAATGTGTCCTTTGACCCATATCAGAGTCACTATGCAGCCACAAGCTACTCTTTCCAATTTACCAGCTCATGCTTGCGGCAATTTCAAGGTTATTGTTGTCTGGTGCTATCAGAATAGCACCAAGACTGCTAATAAACTGATAGATAGAAATTTATGTATTAGCTCTCATGTCCATTAAAAAAATTTCTATAAATAACTGAGCTTTGACAGAAGTCATAAACAGACAGTCCCATGATTAAAAGACTAAATTGATTCTTCTGCCAATCCCGATCACTAAATAAAAACACCAAACAAAAAATAATCGCCCACCTTTGGGCAATACCTAACATTATTTGAAAGTTCTAGACAGAAGGACGGATAGATGGATTATAGAAGCCATTTTAATTTCTCATGTGATACTAATTATGAAAATATATACAACTACATACCAATTCCGCCTCCTTGCAAGCATCAGAAATCCCGTACATGAAAAAGGATATGGCCTGACATATCCCTTCTCAGCTAATAATTATTTAATTAAAAAATCCACTACTAGTTATAATTCAATATTTGCAAATCCTACTAAATAGCTGTCCCCGTATGTACAAATTCTATGTGTACACACATCAATACAAACATTCATTCAATTCATCATTCATGCGTGTAAATAAACAAAACTGGTCAACTCAGCAACTCGACGGTGCGCAAACAACACAAAACAATGCTAAATTTTTCTCCATGTGCCCAATTAACGTAATAAAAATTTATTTAACTTGTCTTGATTGCCGATTAGTGACTTTAAGTGTTATTGTTGTTATTATTGTATTTTGTATTTGTTGCTGCCGCCACAGCAGCACTTTTATGCCAAATTTCATATAGACATGTTGTGTGCATGGGCGTGTGTTTGTATGTTTGTCTGTATTTATTTAGTCGCTTTTATGGCAAACTATCAGCAAGAACAACACCAACAACAACAACAACAAATGCTCTACTAGCCACTATTGTTATTTGCACACGCCGCCATTAATCAACGAAACAGGCAAAATGTCAACATGGCCCAACAACAGCGTCGCTGTCGCTACGTAGCACGTCCGCAGCGACTGACTGCCGCTGCCAATTACACTTGCAACATGCGGCTGTCAATTTAGCAGCGGGTGAAATTGGTAAATTGGCGATTTACCGGAAAATAATAAAAATATTTAACGTGTGTACAAAGCCGTCAATGGTCGGGTGGCCTTCGGAGCGTTTGTGTGTGTGTGTGTGTGTGAGTTTGTATAGTGGGGTTTTGTTAGTAGTTGCGCGTATAATACTTTCAATGAAACAATCGCTAATGGGGCCAAAGTAACAACAAAATGTATAGGAAAAAATATGTAGTAGTATGTACATATTTATAAAAATATATAAAAAAAACTAGAAACCCTAAGAAGTGAAAAATGACACTTAAAAAAATTATAACGAAGCTCAGCAGTTATATCAAAGAGTTTTTCAAATTATAGAAGTAGGTGATAGAAAAATTGCAGTTGCTAAACTAAGAGAAAAATGGTGGGCATAAATAACTTTATTCTGACAAAAATTATATATTTGTAATCTGGGTCGAGGGGATTCAATTGATCTGTTAATTGGTTAAATTCCATCTGTTCTAAACAAAAATTTAGGGGGACTGCATATCCCAAGCATCAATGCGCCTTTTGCTAAGAAAATTTAAATTCTTAAACTATTAAAAACATAAACGAATAAACGAATTAATTAAATGAAATAATTAATGATTTTAAAAATAAAAATTAGAAAAAGATAAATGTATTACTTTATTAACATTTATTAATTTCTTACAAAATAATTACTAAAAAATTTTAATTAAATGAATTTTGTTTATTTAATTGAATTAATCAAATTAATTTAATTATTTGTATTAATATTTTAACCAAGTATGCACTTAATTATTTTTATTTAAAATTTTAATTAAATGAATTTTGTTTATTTAATTGAATTAATCAAATTAATTTAATTATTTGTATTAATATTTTAACCAAGTATGCACTCAATTATTTTTATTCAAGTATGTTATTAATTATTTTCAATGTTATTAATTATTTAATAAAAAACATTAATTGAAAATATTTGAATTGAACTAATTCAATTTACTTAATAAAACCCATAGTTTTAATAAATTCATAAAATTAATGAATTATTGGAATTTTAAATAAATAAATTTGATTAATCTATTAATTAAGTATTACAAATATTTTATTGGTATTTCAATTAATTAATTAAAATATTAATAAAAGTAATTATATATTATAATATATTATTATACCATTACTATATATTAATTATAATTAGAATGCTAATTTTACTAAGTTATGAAATAAATAAATAAAAAATAAATTGTATTATTTAAAATATTTTCAATATTTCCATTAATGAATTAAAATATTATTAAAAATAATAAGAATGCTAATTTTTAACTAAATGTTAATTAAACATTCCATTAAAATATTTTCAATTAAATATTTTAATGGAACTTATTTACTTAAATTTCTGAAACCAATTCACTTAATTAATTCATTTTTTTTATTATTGATAATTTAATTAATTTACTTGATTAATTTATTTTACTATTAGTGAAATTATCGTTTATGAATTGAATTAATTTATTATTTTTTTAAATTAATTAAATTAAATTTATTTGTTTATTCAAAGTTTAAACTTAAAGATTGATTTAATGAACCTTTTTTATTAATTCACTTAATTAATTAATTAAATTAAATTAATTTTTAACTTTTAACTTTTTTACAAATTAAATAAATAAATAAATAAAATTTAGTTCTTTATTCAAAATTTAAACTTAAATAGTGATTTAATTAACTTTTTTATTAATTCACTCAATGAATTAATTAAATTCATTTTTAACTTTTTTACAAATTTACCTAATTATTTAATTTAATTAATTAATTTAGTAAATTAGTAAAAATTTCATTAAATCATTCTTTATTTTTTTAACTAATTTATTAAATTAATAATTGAATTATCAGGTGTACAACTTTGCTTCCGCCGTTTTTTTCCAAAATTAAAAGCTTTATTGCGAAAAAGTGCTTACAGATGTATTATTCAAAGTATTGTCCGTCGCTAGCGACAACTTTCTCCCATCTTTCCGGCAATTTTCGGATCCCGGCTCGAAAAAAGGAGTCCTCTTTTGACGCTATCCATGAAGCAATCCATTTTTCCAATTCTTCGAAGGATTGAAAATGTTGATCTGCCAGGTCGTGTGCCATCGAACGGAATAGGTGGAAGTCAGAAGGGGCGACATCTGGGGAATACGGCGGGTGGGGCAAGACTTCCCATTTCAGCGTTTCCAGGTACTTTTTGACCACTTTTGCGACGTGAGGCCGAGCATTGTCGTGTTGGAGGATGACTTTGTCATGTCGCTCTTGATATTGTGGCCGCTTTTCTTTTAGCGCGCGACTAAGGCGCATCAGTTGCGTTCGGTAGCGATCTCCTGTGATGGTTTCACCCGGTTTTAAGAGCTCGTAGTAAATCACACCGAGCTGATCCCACCAAATACAAATCATAACCTTGGCGCCGTGAATATTCGGTTTTGCCGTCGACGAAGAAGCATGCCCGGGCTTTCCCACTCAGAGCAGCATCACCGTAAGTTTCTGAGAGCATTCGATGCGCTTCAGCTGCATTTTTTTGCGAATTGTAACAGAAAAGTAAAACTTCCCGCAAATGGCGAGAATTGGGCACATAAACGGACATTTTCGAGCGTGAATAATACGAAAACAAGAACAACTGTCACTGAAACGGCGATGACAATTCGTTAGGCACTGTCCACACTCACTTTAAAGGCATTACCATTTATGTATTTCAACCAGCCTCAGCCGGTACAGCCACCTATCGGAAAACGGCGGAAGCAAAGTTGTACACCTGATAATAATTACAAAAATTTCATTTAAATAAATTTCATTTAATTTGAAGTTTTAATGTTCATTTAATGCAGTGGCTCACGCAATAGGGGGTTTTGGAGGTTCAAGCCCCCAATAATATCTGTTTACAAAAATGTTAGTTGGCAAATACAGTTTCAAATGATATTGCAAAAGTTGTATACAGAACCCCTAAATAAAATTCTGTGCGCGCCACTGCTCGTATGTATGTACAGTTGCGGTCAAAATAATAGTAGTGCTGCTACTAAATATAGTGCGACATGTTGAATTTGCTGCTTCGCCTTTTTTTTGTTTAACCGTAAGATACTTTTATATAGGCAGAACACAAGAAAAAGCATTGTTATAATTGCATGCGTTTGTAGCTAATGTTAAAATTTGATTTTTGGATTAGATTTACTCGGATTTATTGAGCATGTTTTACGTTTTATGGAGGTCGCACTATTTATTTGATCAAGAAAACGATGGATCGATGTGTATATGTACGAATCTTGCAGGAAATCGTGCTACCGTATGTCCGTGAAAAAACGCCACTGCTTTGGGTCTTTGAACAGCATTATAACTTAAAGCATACAAGCAAGGTCGCACGAAAGGGGCTTCGCAAGAGCAGTATTAGGGTTATGGAATGGCTCGCACAATCACCAGACTTCAATACAATTAAAAATTGGTGGTTCGACGTGAAGAGAGCAGTTGCTCACTATAATCTAACTAATAATAATCAACTTTGAGAAGCAGGAATATATAATATAGGGTTTTCCAACAAGAGGTGTTATTTTGGTATTCAAAGAAAAATGCCATTTTTTGAGATAAATGATCGGATGTTTATTTCATAATAAAGAGGAAGGTATGCCGTTAATAATGAAAAAAAACATCAGCCAAATGGCCACCACGACCACGCACACAGGACCATATCCTTTTCATGAAATTTTCCATAACCAAATCGCAAAGTGGCTGCCCTATGTCCTCGATAGCCTCACGAATTCTATCTTTGAGGTCTTGAATCGACGCTGGGCTTTTGGCGTACACCTTATCTTTCACGTGGCCCCAAAGGAAGAAGTCGCAAGGTGTTAAATCACAAGATCTCGGTGGCCAATTGTGATCACCTCTTCCAGAGATAACACGGTCCGGAAACTTTTCCCGTAAAAGAGCAATGGTTTCGTTGCTTGTGTGGCACGTAGCGCCGTCTTGTTGAAAGTAAACGTTGTCCAGATCAATACCATCGAACTCCGAACATAAAAAATCATTAATTATAAGTTTTAAAATGCCGCGGTAATTGGACCTCAAAGTAGGAAAATATTGAATTTCAAGGCTTTTTTCTGATGGCGTGATGGTTGAAGCGTGTATCGTTCCATTTTTAGTAATGGCGTAGTTTCTACTTGTCAAATGTCAAAGAATAAAAGCTTCAAAAGTGACAGCTACCGAAATACCGGGTGATTCAAAATAACACCTCTTGTTGGAAAACCCTATACCTAGAGAAAGATATGAAAATTAGGTTAATTCAATGCATCGGCTCTGTGCTGCAGTAATAGCGAACAACAGTCACGCAACTAAATATTAATATGAAGAAAAATTACGTTAATACTATTTAACCACTAAATCTTTTAAAATGTAACACAATTTTTTTTTAATTTCTATGAAAGTAAAGCGTACTACTATTTTTTTGACCGTCCATATTTTGGAGCTTTTGGTGCATTTAATTTAAATCGAATCAAACTGAATTTAATTCTTAAGTTTTCTTTTATGATTGTATTGTTAACACATATAACTTGTTAAAAAAAATTCAAAGTAAATATTTGTAAAGAAAAGCAGATTATTTTTTCTTAATTTTCTTTTCGTGGTATGCGTACTACTATTATTTTGACCGCAGCTGTATGTATACGCATCAGAAGTATATTCAGCATTTGTTTTTGTGTTATAGGTCGGTATGCAGCTCTCAAGAAAAGCGAAAACTTCATATAAAAAAAAACCTCAAGAAATGTTCAAGGAAATTTCCTTGAGTTGTACGTTCTTGAGGTGTACGCACCTCACAAGAAAACTGATTCGGTTTTTTAATACTTTTTTCATTGAAAAGCGAAATGACAACACTGATTTCGGCAAGAAACATATGTGTACCTATTTATTTCTCAAAGGAAAAGTGACAGCTTTCAAACGTCAAATTTACTTCACTACTACTTTTTCACGCTCAAGAAATATATGCTCGTTTTTTCTTGAGCGTTTTCTTAAGAGCTGCATACCTACCTTATGCATGAAAATTATATCCATGTTTATAATAATTTAGTTTGGGCGTAAAGAGGGTCGATGTGTTCATCTACTTTCCACAAATACAACATTTGACTGTTGAATTACGAAACAAAGCGCAGCGGATAGATAATTTCCGGTTGATTGTCAGGTGCAAAAGCTACAGGAAGAGCAGGAAGAAAAGGCGCTGAACGGAAGGAAAGCGCAGAGCGGAAGCTCAACTCACGTCGATGAGTTTGTAGGTGAGTGTATATGTGAGTGAATGAGCAACGCAAATTCGAATCAACAACCGGTATTATGGCATTAAGCATAACAACAACAACAACAACAACAGCAACAACATGGTTGTGCCTAAATGTGAATCATGCAGCTTATTTTAAGAAAATCACTTAACTTGAAAAGATATATTTGACAGTAAATATTGATAGATGGATAGAGGATATATTTGACAGTAAATTTCACATCTACAGATTCGTATTTGTGTGGTTGTGTGCATGAACTAAATACCGTTCTACCAATGAACGAGTTAATTTTACGCTGCTCGTTCGCTGCGTTGACCCCTTTTTTCAACATCTAAATTGATTTGAGGACACAAAAATACTACAAAATTAAACCGTATAAAAACAAAACAAATACGAGCAGAAAAGAAACCAAAGGTGCATGGGATAGATGGAGGTCGAGGCAACCAGCGCTTAATTTGCTAAGCTGCAAAGTAGAAAATCAAACACAACCAGCGAAGCGCACAATCGACAAAGCAGTCAACCAAATAACCAAACGGCACTGCTTGCGCTTTCGTTTGTTAGTGCTTTTGTTGGTACGCGAGCGCGTTTTTTGTGTGTTTACGTTCGCTGTTTTGTCAAAAGTCAAGGTGTGCGCTCGAACACACACACACACACACACATTCCTACTACATACGCTACATACATAAGTATACTCACATATATGTATGTACAATGTTCTTGTATGTGGATGTGTGTTAGTGCATGCGGGTATTTCCCGTTGCGTTGCTGTTATCCCTTTTTCCGCTTTCATGTTTGCATTTCCATTTTTTCTTCACTTTTCTATTTGTTGTTTCTGATTTTCATGCTTTTTGTTGTTATTATTGCTGCTGCTGGTCACTGCTGCTGCTGCTGCTGTCTTCTTGCTTTTATTGCAAGAAACCCATTAAAGGGTAAACCCATGCAAGCTTGCGCCTGTGTATGTGTGTGTGTGTGTGTGTGTGTATGAGTATGTGTCGATGTGTGCGCCTATTTCTGTTTGTTTCTGTGTTTTTGCGGGCGCTGTGTACAATTTTGTTTGCCGTCAGCAAATATTGACCAACATTGATTGTTGCTGTTGCTGTTTCCGCAGGTGAATCGGTTGCTTGCTTGATTGTTCTTGTTCCTGTTGCTTTTCAATTTTGCAATAAACATTTTCGATGTTGTTGTTGTTGTTGTTGTTGCTGCTTCTGCTGTACGGTTCGTATTTGATTTGGCAGCGTTGTTATTATTGGCTTAAGGAAATGACATGGAAGTGCGGTTGCTTTGAGCTGAATCAAAAAATTAACGAACTGATTTTTTTTCGGTAACTAAATGTTTGATTGTTTGAGTTTTTATTAAAGAAAGTGTAAGCTCCCGAAAATGTTGATTATGGATATTGGAAACATTTTTCATATATATGGTCTGGCCACACAAAATTTTTTCTGAAGAATGGACTATTAGAAATGTGTTGTTATCAACAAATATTAAAAATAAATAATATAATGAATAATGTAATATAATAATAATTATTATTATATATTAATACAATAATATAATAATTAAATAAATAATTATTAATAATAACAATTAATTTATTAATAATAAAATAAATAATAATACAAGTATATTGAAATTGATTTTTTCAAGGATAGACGGAAGGAAATCTTTCTCAACTCGTTCAAGTCGATTTGTATGCACTAAAGCCATAACTAAAATGAACTCCAACTGAAGGCAGCATTTTCAAGTTTAAAGCGACCCAAAACGGAGTACAGTAACCTGAGGGTTGATAATAGTCTAAGAAGGGAGCAAAGTTGTGAGGCCCAAAAGCTGACATGAGTATGAGGAAGTACGTAGTTAAATCAGGGACTTAACTATTATACGTTTTTTGAGAAAACAATTGCAATGTAACTATTACAATGCAACATAAATTTTATTTGTTGATTATAATTATTATTTGCGACAATTAATTTTTACGTTGCGTAAAAACTGTCATGAGAAACAAATTTTGTTTCGTTCTCGATAACACTGCACAACACAAAAAAAAAATAAAAAGGTTCTGACAACGGATTCTGGTAGAGGGGACCAAAACAAAATACACATGTATCGGCGTTTTGAAAGTTTACGTCTGAATTTTTTTTTAGGGGGGTCAAAGTTTTCCGCCTTTTGCACATTCTTATGGTGAATCGGCATACGAAAACGATGTAACCTTACATTTTAGGTATATGATGGGTTCAGCAATTTGATGTAAAATACTACAAAGAACATTTTTGTAGAGCATTTTAACCCTGTAGTTCCTATTTGTATGGGTCAATTTGACCCTTTTTTCTAAAATGCCAAAAATGTCCTGTAAAACAGGACTTTTTAAGGACAAAATGTACCGCAAAAATATTCGCCATAAAATTCTACTATAGGTCTCTGAATACATCAAAGCTCAGAAATTAACCTGAACGCCAGATTTAAGTCAAAACTGAAAATGTGTTTAAGTGTTTATTTCGTACTTATTCAAAATTGGTACTTACTACAATGTCCTACAAATCCTACGTAAAACAATTTGTTTTTCAAAATAATAGTTATCGGCAACGTAAATGAAAAAAATCATAAATAAAAGTTATAAAGCAATGTAAAAAAAAATTTCTCAACATAATAGTTAACGTAAATTAAAAAAGTCCTAAATAAAAGTTATGAAGTAATGTAAAAAACAAAAATCCCAAAATAATAATTATCGATAACGAAAAAAATATTTGTTTCTTATAACAGTTGGGTCAATTCATGGATCACATCAAAAGACGAGCAGTTTTTTTTACAGCGGAATCGGTACGCTGCGTGAAAGATGGGAAAAAGTTGTAACAAACGATGGACAGTGCTTTGAATAAAATCTATTTCTTGAAAAACTAATTTCTCTGAATAAAATTCTCAAAATTACCAAAATAAATAATAATAAATAAATAAAATAAAATAAAATAAAATAAAATAAATAAATAAATAAATAAAATAAAATAAAATAAAATAAAATAAAATAAAATTAAATAAAATAAAATAAAATAAAATAAAATAAAATAAAATTAAATAAAATTAAATAAAATTAAATAAAATTAAATTAAATTAAATTAAATTAAATAAAATTAAATAAAATTAAATAAAATTAAATAAAATTAAATAAAATTAAATTAAATTAAATTAAATTAAATTAAAGTAAATAAAATAAAATAAAATAAAATAAAATAAAATAAAATAAAATAAAATGAAATAAAATAAAATAAAATGAAATAAAATAAAATAAAATAAAATAAAATAAAATAAAATAAAATAAAATAAAATAAAATAAAATAAATAACTAAATAAACCTTACAACTTATTTGTACCCCCAATATAAAATAACAACAATTTTTAATGTTAGTACTTAAAATTCTCTGCTTTCAAAATTTCTTTAGACGAAACTTAGACCGCCGCAGATTAAAGTAAAAATTAGCAAAACCCCAGCCATCG
Organism: Melieria picta; assembly: GCA_964056695.1. Lineage (NCBI taxonomy): Eukaryota > Metazoa > Arthropoda > Insecta > Diptera > Ulidiidae > Melieria > Melieria picta. The sequence continues at coordinate 13,853,529 of OZ057400.1, forward strand.
TCGTCACGCAACAAAACTCCGTTCTTAGAAAAGTTAGAAGCACATAATCCGTCATGGCAACGCACCGAAGCAGTGCAATTTGGTTTGGTGTTGCACTAACGTATTTGGCAATTTGAATGTCAAGGATTGCATTATTTGATTTCCGCTATTTTGCATATGTAAAACGCCAACAGAGACAGCAGCGTGCAGTCGAGTTTGCACCGAGCCGCGTGTCCGTGTGTGTGTGTGTGGGTTCGTACTGACGCCGCTACACGTCAATGAAAATGCAAATAGACTTAAGGGAAGTGCACAAAGTGCATAAATGATTCGCATTAAATGACGTTTTACTGCATGCAGTTAACGTCGTTCACGTGGCCAAAGCCACGCACCCAACGCACACACACACAAACATAAACACAGGCACATGCAGAGACAAGCGTTTACAGTCATTTTTTAAGCATTTCTATGCAACAGAGACACAAACACACTCACAGCAACCGTTCCGTTCGTCAACCAACACTTTAGTCATTCATTCGTTCAGTTGGCTGCGCCGCTCTGCGTTCAGCCATCAGTTCAGTGGCAGACCGCCCGCCCACCTCCCACATAGCTGTCAATTCATTTCTCATTCATGTTATTCAATTCAATTGTTCAACTTCCTGCCTCCGTGACGCCGCCTCGTCTTGTCGTTCCTACGTCCGCCGAGTGTCCGCTTTGTCGGCGTGTTTTGATGTGCGTCTTGTTGTGTGCCGCTCGCATGTTGCCACCACATTTGCATATTGCAATGTGTGTAAGCGAGCGCCGGTGTCTGTGTGTGTGTAGATACTCGGGTTGAGTGCACTTTTTCTGCTTGTTCTTTGCTGCGCAGAACAACTAAAACTACATATTTACAACAATCAGTTTCGGCCGTTGTCCTTGCGTTGCTGTGTCGTTTCGTTCGGTTTTTAGTGCAACTTGCAAGCGCACACTTCATCTTTGTCGGGCTGTGTGTGTGTTCGTGTGTGCCATCGCCACAACAACTGCAACAACAATGCCGGCGACATGCTCGCCTTGTACTTGCATATTATGTCGGCTGCGGTTGAGCTGATCTGAGCGGATACCGGAAACCCATAATTATGCAATTTCTTGTCAACATGTTAGCCAACACAGAACGGATGCAAATTGTCCAGCCATGGCAAACGCAACACCACCACCCACCCGCTTGCCGCTCGCTAACTGGATTCGTATGTACGAGTATGTGTGTGTGTGTGTGTGTGTGTGGTTTGTGCATTTCGCTAAAGTTAAACAAACTTTTAATTGTAATTTGCATGCGTTTTGTTGCTGTCATTGTTGTTGCAGACTGTTGACATTAGAGAAAGTTCAAATCTTATTTGAAGACTGAGTAGTACTGCGACAACTGGCGATGCATTTCAATTGTGAAAGCAGATGTCTGGCGGTAAAAAGTTTTTGGAAACAGCTGCTTTTTTAATAAAAACTGATTCACAGCTTTAAAGGGCATTTGAAGATCAACTTACAAGAATGTCTATCCACGAAAACCATAAATGCTGCAGTCCTAAAAGGGCCCAATCAAGGTAGGTAAGTAGTCATAGGTTCTCTTAAAGAAGTAAATTTACATAGGTTGAAGATGTTTGGTATGATATTACAATTTGTTGAAGTCATATCCCGTAAAAGAAACAGACTGCTAAAAGAAACAGAATGAGTTTCTGGCGAAGATACTTTAAATAGTTTTATCAGTAGATCCCCCAGGCTGTCGAAGAAGAACTCACCCAGGTGAATCTTTCTTCTCTTAACCCTTTCGGTTATTCTATGCCATATGGCATAGTCTCTTTTCAATGCCTGTTTTAGGTCAAAAAACTTGTGGATACTATATTTTTGTTGTTCCTTAGAATAGTTTGTAGTTTTAGGAAAAATACGAAATTAATAAACTGAATAATTAAGTTGAGAGAAGAGAAGTATACACGTTTTTTTAATGGTATATCTTGATTCTTGAAATAGTAAAGGAAGAAGAAGCAGAAAAAATTAGATAACTTTTTTAATTTGACGTTTTCTTTCATACTTTTTTTACTTTTTTTTTAAAAATTTTGGCTGAAGTAAATGAAGAAATATTCAAATTTTCGTTATACATAAAAAGTTTTATGTTTAAGTAATTATTGCAGCCACAACGATGTGGTTGCTCTCATAGAAAAACACTCTAAAATACAGGGTTCGAGTATAAAAATTTAAAAATTTCTTATGGATTGATTAACCACATAGAAACCTAAAACGTAAAATTTAAAATTTTAACTTTCCCCAGTAAAAAGCTGTACCGAAAGGGTTAAAGAGTTCAGAACAATTAAAGAATTGCGAGATAGTTTTTATAGCAATGATAGTTTTTCCAAGCGGGATTTCTCAGCAATTGTCAAAAATATCAATGACATTTAAATTTTAAAAGATTTAGTGCAGTTTACCATTTCATAATTTATTGTATTTTATTTGATTTGATTTGATTTGATTTGATTTGATTTGATTTGATTTGATTTGATTTGATTTGATTTTATTTTATTTTATTTTATTTTATTTTATTTTATTTTATTTTATTTTATTTTATTTTATTTTATTTTATTTTACTTTATTTTATTTTATTTTATTTTATTTTATTTTATTTTATTTTGTTTTATTTTATTCTATTCTATTCTATTCTATTCTATTCTATTCTATTCTATTCTATTCTATTCTATTCTATTCTATTCTATTTTATTTTATTTTATTTTATTTTATTTTATTTTATTTTATTTTATTTTATTTTATTTTATTTTATTTTATTTTATTTTATTTTATTTTATTTTATTTTATTTTATTTTATTGTATTTTATTTTATTTTATTTTATTTTATTTTATTTTATTTTATTTTATTTTATTTTATTTTATTTTATTTATTTTTATTTTATTTTACAATATTTATTTTATTTTATTTTATTTTATTTTATTTTATTTTATTTTATTTAATTTATTTTATTTTGCTTTATTTTATTTTACTTTATTTTATTTTATTTTATTTTATTTTATTTTATTTTATTTTATTTTATTTTATTTTATTTTATTTTATTTTATTTTATTTTATTTTATTTTATTTTATTTTATTTTATTTTATTTTATTTTATTTTATTTTATTTTATTTTATTTTATTTTATTTTATTTTGTTTTATTTTATTTTATTTTATTTTATTTTATTTTATTTTATTTTATTTTATTTTATTTTATTTTATTTTAATTTATTTAATTTAATTTTATTTTATTTTATTTTATTTTATTTTATTTTATTTTATTTTATTTTATTTTATTTTATTTTATTTTATTTTATTTTATTTTATTTTATTTTATTTTATTTTATTTTATTTTATTTTATTTTATTTTATTGTATTTTATTTTATTTGAGTTGATTTTGTTTGATTTGATTTGATTTGTTTTTGATTTGATGTTATTTTATTTTATTTTATTTATTTTATTTTATTTTATTGTATTTTATTTTATGTTATTTTATTTTATTTTATTTTATTTTATTTTATTTTATTTTATTTTATTTTATTTTATTTTATTTTATTTTATTTTATTTTATTTTATTTTATTTTATTTCATTTAATTTCATTTCATTTTATTGTATTGTATTGTATTGTATTTTATTTTATTTTATTTTATTTTATTTTATTTTATTTTATTTTATTTTATTTTATTTTATTTTATTTTATTTTATTTTATTTTATTTGATTTTATTTTATTTTGTATTATTTTATTTTATTTTATTTTATTTTATTTTATTTTATTTTATTTTATTTTATTTTATTTTATTTTATTTTATTTTATTTTATTTTATTTTATTTTATTTTATTTTATTTTATTTTTTTATTTAAATTTCTTCTCTTATAGTTCTTATCTGTCCTCCCTTCTAATCGAATTCTAAATTTCCTCATCCGAATCCAAGTTATGCATTTTGGATACTGTGAACTCATCTTCGCTGTTTTCAGGCTATTTTTTGTTATAATCCAAGCAACGGCCCTGGCTTCCGTATTGCAGCTCTAACTTCTAAAGTCGGGCCTAAATTGTCCATGTAAGTGTCTTTTTTTTTGTTTTCTACTGTGAAAGTCTTTCAGCCTAATATATTTTATTTAAAAGTCAATATTTTTAGATTTCTTATTTTCATACTTTGTTCATCATTGCAACTTCTCTTCTTTATTTGCATACTTAAACTTTCAGCAAACTTTTTGGCTCACCATGAAACAGTCTGCAGTCTATTATAAGCTTCTTGATGTGTTTTAAAAGAAATTTACCATCGATTTGAAGCAATTAAGTAGATACTAATTAACTAGAAAATCAGCAAAGTTTATCTACTTACTGGCTGCTCGCTCGCTGAGTGGACTGAGCTGATTGTTGGCAGTAATTGCTGGGGTTAATTAGTGAGTGCGCTACAAATTAACTCAAGTCGTGAACTGTTCGCCTTCTTATAAATCAATCAACACTGGTGCGAGTGTGCAAAAGTTTCAGTGTTTTAAAAGATTAGCAAAGTTAAGAAGATGAGTTAAAGAGAAATAGATGAGTGAAGCTAACCCATTGCTACTTGATGCACGTCTGAAAATATTGTTTCAAGGTATTATTTTTATACTCATTAATTTCTGTTTATGCGACTTGACGTGAACATGTTTGCATTTTTTTAATTACGCTACTTTGCAGCCCTGCTTTATATAAGGTTGTTGCATTATATTTCTAAGATATTTTTCGTCAGAGATTTGATACAACTTCAACTTCCTTGAAGCTTATAATGCGTTCCAACTGATTGACAAAGAGGCAGAGAAACAAATCATAAAGTATTGATGGGGTCTCCAAAGGATTCTGAGCACAAGCAGAGACAGATTCAAGAGGAAATTTTAAACAACTAAATAACAACTAATTTCTATGGTCCGCAAGATCTTCGGTCCTCTCCGCTAAGGAGATGAGTACCGTATTCGATGCAATTGCGAGCTGTATGAGATATACAGGGTCATGGTTATGGACATAGCCAAGCACAAAAAAAATATAATTTTTACGCTAGTTTGGCCATGTTGTCCGCATATCTGAAGATGCTCCGGCAAGGCGGATCTACGAGACGGTACTCTCAGGTGAACAGTACGGAAGAGGGTGACCAAATTTGCATTGGAAAGACCAAATGCAATTTTTAAATAAGCGTCAGCAATTTTGAGGCCCCAAATTTTTTGAGGAAAAAGTATGAAAAATTATGAAAATGACTATGGTACATTTTTGCTATTATTTCGATGAGAATGGGAATCACACCAAATAATTTGGCTGTGTTCTATTACTTGATGTTTCCGCTTTCATTTAACACCTAACTTGATACTTGATTTACGAAAAATGTGCATGTTTTTGACCATCAAAGAAAACGCCTTAAAATTCCATATTTTCCGACTTTGAGGTCCAATTACCGCGGAATTTTAAAACTTATAAAAATAAATTGCATTGGAAAAGAAGCCGTGTGGTTTTGCTAATGCAACGAGGTGAAAATGATGTCAACCGGTTTATTGGTTTATAAATTACAATCCCAAACGTGAAAAAAGTCAGGGAAAATCCGAAAAAGTGACACGCCCATTTTTTGCGAAAACGGAAACTAAGTTTTAAAAACGGTTTGCGGATTCGAAATCAGAGCTCCCTAATTACCCTAGAACTGATGTTAAACCCAGAAAAGCAGACCAAAAGCCAAAATTTGTTGCCCTGTGTAATCTAGTAATTTCTATTTTAACTGTTTTTTGAGTATTTGAATACCCAAATTAGAAGTTTGAATCCCTGTGCGTGAAGTGATTCGTAATTTTCTTTCTGAAAAGCAAACTGCCTCCAAATGAATTCCTCGATTTTTTTTACTTTAATATTTCGTAATATATTTTCCTTAATACTTAATAATTCATTGAAGAACTCTCATACTTGACTTTGAAAAATGATCATCAAATTATTGGAAATGCGTCTAAAGTTCTAAAGACAGTAAATTTTATTTTTTATGATGTTAAAAGGGGAGTTTTGGGGCTTCAAACCCTCCCAAATACAAAAACTGTTGGTACCAAATATGGTTTCGCATGGAATTGAGCTCAAAAATTGTACGAACCCCTCCCCCACAATGAAATCCTGCGTGCGCCACTGCACCTACATCTGCATTTTCTTTGGTTGTACTCATTATTGATCAGTGTTATATCTTCTACCAGCTCTGAGATATATCCTCACTTATTTATGGGTATTTGAATACTCATTCGATTGTTGTAGGTTTAGATTGTATTAGAAATTACAGCCTTTTTACTTCTTTACTAAATTTGCAGTATTGAAAACTTATTTGATAAATTTCAATAAAGCATTCATTGCATTTTTTAACAGAAATCCTCTTTCTACATCATTTAAATTGATCACAAAAAGTTTTTAATAACGTCAAAAATTCTTCCTTTCATCTTTTTTCTCAATTGACTGCAAATGAAATTCATGTAAAATCTCTGAATGAATTCAACTCTGCTTTAAGTTTACAAGTATGTCTCCTTTTCTGTCTTATTCGCTGTTGCTGCCAATTGTCGAGCACCAGCAGGCAATGTGCGAAAATTAAGTAGAAAATTTCTCATGTCATAAATTCACTTCATAATTCTTTTTGTTGTTTGTTTTTTGTTGCTGAAAAATCTCTCGCATTAACAGCAAAAGCGTAAGAATGAAAGAAAATCCAGAAATCCGCAACTCGAGTGTCTGTAAATCATTTTCGCCATATCATAAACACACACATGCCAACAAACACACACACACACACACACACACACACACACACACACACACGACAGACGCTCTCATCATTTCACATTTGCCGATTTTATGCGAGTGTGTGATAATCATTTTTGCGTAATAATGGCAGCGATATGCGGCGCTGAATGTGCTGGCAGCGTTGTCAGTTGCACAACTTTACTGGTTGCCACTGCCGCTGTTGTCACCATGCGGCGGCAACTCATCACACCAGCGACAGCGACAACAGCGCGTCAGCCGCATCAACTGCCGCACGTTACATGGTGTCATAAACGCAATTTCGGCGCCTGTGAAATGCAATAAAAATTTTGTGGCTGCGACAACAACGTTGTGGCAGCAACAACAACAGCAGCAGCCGGCATTGCCATCTTCGCCGGCACTGCCACAGTTGCGTTGCAATAATTTTGCGTGCAATGTCGCTGCAAGACGCAGACACTTGGCAGGCGAATGCCGAGCAGTCGGACGTCGCAAGGAGCAGCCGGAAATGCACACCAAGTGGCAGTGCGTCTGGCATGAATTGGATAATCAGCGTTGCAGCTGTGTTGTGTTTTCATGAGCGGCGCTGTTGGTGTCATTGCGAAAGCGTTAAACTGTGCTGTTTGCATGTGAAGGTGAGTCGATTTAATGAAAATTTAACGCTTCATGAGTGGCGAAATGTTTCGGCACTGCGTGGCGAAATGTGAGAAATTGCTTTTTGCTTTATTTCAACTGGTTGGTTTAAAGGGGAGTTATTTTGATTATTTTGAGATTTTGTGTTGTTTTCTGGATGAAAAGATGAGCTTTCATTTGATATGTTTTGGAGACCCCAAAACCTTATTTTGTTCACAATCAATCCTCAGGAAATATTCCCATAAATGAGGGAGTTTGTGTTGTTTCTAGATGGACAGATGAGCCAAGAAAGGATAGGCTGGATTTTAATGGGTATTTTTTGGAGGAACCAAGGCCTTATTTTGTTCCCGATCAACACTCAAGGAGTGTTGCCATGAATAAGAGAATTTGTGTTGTTTCTGGATGGACAGATGAGCCTAGAATGGCTAGAAATGTGAGAAAAAAGCATGGGAGCCTTGCTGGTAAAATTTTTTGAGATTAACCCTCTAGTTCCCAAGAAGGCCTGTAGACATCCTAAGCTTAAAAAAATTCTGTAAATTACACCTTATGATTTTTTTAGCTGATTTTACACGTATGGAAAGGGGAAAATTTAGTTAAAAGGAGAAAATTTTTCCATTTCATTTCATACCCATATCTTCATCATTGCACAATCGCAAATATTAAAAAAAATATTTGAAATGTGTATATCCTTAAAATTGTAAAGTCCTTTAAGAAGGTTTTTGGGTCAGAAAATGAAAAACTGACTATGCCAAGATACTATAAATTACCTCTAGTTTCACGTCTATATCAACATTTTGATGGGTCTCGGAAAAATAAAAAAATTGTTTCGCACGGTGTAATAAATGAAAAGTTGGTGTTTTCACTCCGTGCATCATAACTTTGTTATTTTTCTTTCAGTTCTATTGATGTTAGGCTTAATATTTGATCAAATAATATATCTTTCATCTTAGATTTTAAAACCAGAGGAGATCATTTATTTTATCTATAAAAAAAGTATTCGAAAATTGATGATTTTTGAAATTGGTCGAAAAATTCACTTTTTTACAACTTTCATCGTCAGTAACTTCCCCAAATCCAAATCTGATTTGGACAATCTATATATCGTTGGAAAGGTTAGTTAATTACCTTCTGAACTACGGCCTGTTAGGCTTGTGTTAGTCGGATGGTTGGTTTACGAGATATGTGCTCATAACTGAAATAAGAGCGGAAAAACGTGTTTTTCGAAGATTTTTCGAAAACGCTTCTTAAGAAAATTTTTGGATTTTCAGTTTCGTGTTCAGCAGCCTAAGATTAGTCTAAAAAATACTTTTATTTTTAGGAGCATTTTTCGTGTCGAGTAGTGTAATTAATGGTCATTGATGATATTTTTTCGCTATTTAAGCATTATTTTTCTATTTGACCCAAATTTTGATACACCGCAATGTAAAAAAGATCATGTCACTGCAAAAATTTATACTAAGGCGTAGTCCGCGGGGGTAGCTGAGAGAAATAGTCTCCCCTAGTCCTTTATTTCATGGAATAGATTTATCGACATCTGTGTGCCGAACAAACATTACTTCTCCACCACAAAACTATCACTGGTAATTTTTTTAACAAGATTAAAAACATGAGAACTAGAGGGTTAAACGTAGGTACTAGTAAAGAAGAAAAAGGTGGCTTGAATAAACCGAAATACTGATTATAGAGATCCTATGTATTCTGAGCAAATAATATTCTCTGAAAAATTTTTATTTCTGTAAGCTTTCTTTAACTATTATAACTTCAATTCACGAGTTTGCTATGTTAATGTCCCAAATTGCAAACTGAAGTAAATATTTTAGCTGACTAGATCACCTAAGATCTAATGCGTCCTTTATACTGTTTAAATAAATTAAATCTCTTGGCGGCCTGGTTTGATGCGTTAAACTTTTTAATACTAATGAAGATCTCAAGAATGGTTCTGCTTAAAACAACAATGGCCACTAAACTGACATTTGCCATATAAGTTTCCAGTTCCTTAAAGCTTGGCGGCTTGACTTAAATCACTAAAAACAATGACAACTGATACGAAAATTGCCACTAAAAGGATCCTTTCCCATAATGAAGATGAAACGCTATAATTCCGCCTAAAGGAACAATGACAACTGATCCCAAAATTTAGAAATTTAAGGAAGAAGAAGATTTAGGAATTTCGTCTGTCAGATACATTACGAGTATTAAATTCTTTAAGTTGGTATTGCAGTTTGTGACATGAATAACACTTGCTTGAAAATTGACTTTATTCCAGAAACTCTATTCAGCAATATTGGAGAATTCATTGAATAGTGTCATTGATTTTTTAGATTGAAACTATTTGGTTATTATTATTGACCAAAAATCTTTATGAATTTTCTGCACCAAAAAACGTAAGAAAAAATTGTGTAATTTTTATTTTGATTATATTTTTTATTTTGTTTTTAGTTTAGTTTTAAACATTACTAAAACTCACTGCAGATTATGAATAGATAGATTACACCGTGCGACAAAAATTAAAAAAATTTTTCACACCGGAAAAAATCCATATGGGCGTGAAACTAGAGACCAAACATAGTAATACTGCGTACTCAGTTTTTAATTTCTGCATCCTTTGTCCTTTTATAAGGACTTCAAAATTTTGAAGGGGATAAAAATAAAAAAATATACAAAATACTTAACCTCGCTAGAATATGGCGATATGTATATCAAATGAAAGGGGAAAGGCTCAAAAATTTAAATAAAATTAATTTTTTATCTATTTGTAAAAAAAGGATATGAAAAAGGTCCTTTGAAAATTTTAATCCTTTATATCCTTGAAAATTTACATCGCATTGAAAAGCAAGTATGTTAAAACCCCGAATCTTCTTGATCACGTGTCAAAATTTCAATATTCTCGCTTCATAGATTTTGCATCTTTTTATTATTTAAAATAAATTAGAATTTTTGTACTTCATTAGAATTGCAGCTTCCGCCTTGTTTTTTAATAACTTTCGAACTAATAAAGTTAGAGTAATGAAATTTTGACACGTGATCGGGGAGATTTGGGGTTTTAAATGAAAAATGAAAAACTGAGTACGCAGTATTACCATATTTGGTCTCTAGTTTCACGCACATATGGATTTTTCCCGGTGTGAAAAATGCTGCCGCACGGTGTTATGAAAAGATAGTCGAGTCTATATGATTCGCGTTGGCATTCTACTGTAAACAAAAGAATAATTTTTGAGAGCAAATATTGGAATAGTTACTATTTACTTATATAACAGCAATTTCTAAGATTTTCTGTCCAAGATTTATAAATTAAAAATTACTAAATAAAATTTGTTCACTTAAACCAACTCACTTCTGAACATTTCGATCATAAATATAAAGTCAATTCTAATAACAAAGTCTTTTTGCAGTCTTCTGGTCTGTTCGCCTTAGAGGGATACACACCTTTATACATACACACACACACACACACTTGTTTATTTTGTGGCCATAAAATCATCTGTCAGCTCTTTGAAATGATTCAAAGATTGAGATGCGGCATGTATCATGTGGAAAATGCCACAAAACAATGAGGAATTTCTAAAATGCCACCAAGCAAATGTTGGTGGTGGCATTGCTTGCACACATACAAACACAAAACACCAAGGCTCAAAACCACACACACACACATTCACATAAAGCATTCACATAAAGGTGACGCCAATTGTACAATTGAATGAACGCGTTCATTGTTGGCTCACACAGACACATAAACCCTCTCCTCTCTCTCTCAACATGAAAATGTGAACGATAATAGTCGCAAAGTGCCAAAGGATGTGGAGCTGGCGAGCGGGCAGGCGGGACGGCTTGAATGGCATACTTTAGCTGTAATAAAACTTTATTGAATTGTATAGATTTTAAAATTATTACCACTGAAGCGGAAGGAATTCTACGTAAGAACTGACGGCAGCCGTGCAGAAACACAAATACGCAGACAAATCACACAATCGCACACACACACATGCATGCATATGGTCCAACACACGTGCACATGCCGCAGGAATAAGCAAATTGCAAGCCTCACTGCGACGCGCAACTTTGAATGCTCCGGTGCGGCCTGGGCGGTGCGCTGGTCGATTGCACTCAGCGAGGGCGACCGTGTGCGGTGCTGTGGAATTTCGCAAACAAAAACATTTTCATTATTGTGTGCAACTGTGCGTATGAGAGCTGGGGAGCTGATTTGCAGCCAAAGGGAAAGTGGCAGAGCGTCGACAATCGCTGAAAGCTGCAGGGGTGCAGAAGCGTGCTGCGCCGTTGCTACTTGACAACTCCTTTGCTTTGCACATTTACTTGTATTTACTTGTACGCGTATTTATATAAATTTTATTTTAGATGTTTTTGTACTATGCCGCAAAGCAATTGTTGCTGTGGGTGGCGTCATGCTGCTCTTTGATACGCGACTTGTCGCTCAGTAGCGGCGCCGGAATGTTGCCAATTTGCATGCACTCGGCGCCTTAAGGGTTGTTGTGTTTTCTATTATTTCGTTTGCTTTTTTGTTTAATCGAAAATCATTCGTACAACAAATAATGTAAAAATGCTAGGAAAACAATTCGTGAAAGTGTACACGCTGCTCAAATCGCGAGCGCCGCTGGTGATTGCGTATTGATTTGCAGATTTCAGTCGTCGAGTTACCCCTTCGACGCACTGCACACAGTGCACTGTGCTTGTGTGCTTTGTTTGTTTATTTTACAATTTTGTTGTTGTTGTTGTTTGGTAATGCCATGCAAGCGCATATCGAGCACGTGCAGCCGGCATTCGAGGACGCTGTGCGTTGGGTTTGCCGCGTTGGCTAATCGAGTGTGAAAATGCAGCAAATGTGTTAAAAGCATTTTAGCCTGTGGATTTAATATTTTTCTTTTGTATTTTCTGCCTCCCTTTAGGAAAATACCATCACTGTCTCGAGTGGAGAGGAAATGAAAATTTTGAAATTGGTTTAGTACATAAAAAAAAAGTGTTAAAATACTCTTAAAGATAATGCAACCATGTTAAAAGATAAATTAAAAAAACACAATAAATAAAATAAATAAAATAAAATAAAATAAAATAAAATAAAATAAAATAAAATAAAATAAAATAAAATAAAATAAAATAAAATAAAATAAAATAAAATAAAATAAAATAAAATAAAATAAAATAAAATAAAATAAAATAAATAAAATAAAATAAAATAATGGACCCACCTCGCGCGGTATGTGGGGGAGAGAGGCCGTGGGAACAATAAAATAAAAGTAAAATAAAATAAAATTAAATAAAAGTAAAATTAAATAAAATAATAAAATAAAATAAAATAAAATAAAATAAAATAAAATAAAATAAAATAAAATAAAATAAAATTAAATAAAATAAATAAAATAAAATAAAATAATGGACCCCACCTCGCGCGGTATGTGGGGGGAGAGAGGCCGTGGAAACAATAAAATAAAAGTAAAATAAAATAAAATTAAATTAAATAAAAGTAAAATTAAATTAAATAATAAAATAAAATAAAATAAAATAAAATAAAATAAAATAAAATAAAATAAAATAAAATAAAATAAAATAAGATAAAATAAAATAAAATAAAATAAAATAAAATAAAATAAAATAAAATAAAATAAAATAAAATAAAATAAAATCCAATCAAATCAAATCAAATAAAATAAAATAAAATAAAATAAAATAAAATAAAATAAAATAAAATAAAATAAAATAAAATAAAATAATAAAATCAAATAAAATAAAATATAATAAAATAAAATAAAATAAAATAAAATAAAATAAAATAAAATAAAATCAAATAAAATCAAATAAAATCAAATCAAATCAAATCAAATCAAATCAAATAAAATAAAACAAAATAAAATAAAATAAAATAAAATAATAAAATAAAATAAAATAAAATAAAATAAAAAAATAAAATAAAATAAAATAAGATAAAATAAAATAAGATAAATTAAAATAAAATAAAATAAAATAAAATAAAATAAAATAAAATAAAATAAAATAAAATCAAATCAAATCAAATCAAATCAAATCAAATCAAATCAAATCAAATCAAATCAAATCAAATCAAATCAAATCAAATCAAATCAAATCAAATCAAATCAAATCAAATCAAATCAAATCAAATCAAATCAAATCAAATCAAATCAAATCAAATCAAATCAAATCAAATCAAATCAAATCAAATCAAATCAAATCAAATCAAATCAAATCAAATCAAATCAAATCAAATCAAATCAAATCAAATCAAATCAAATCAAATCAAATCAAATCAAATCAAATCAAATCAAATCAAATCAAATCAAATCAAATCAAATCAAATCAAATCAAATCAAATCAAATCAAATCAAATCAAATCAAATCAAATCAAATCAAATCAAATCAAATCAAATCAAATCAAATCAAATCAAATCAAATCAAATCAAATAAAATAAAATAAAATAAAATAAAATAAAATAAAATAAAATAAAATAAAATAAAATAAAATAAAATAAAATAAAATAAAATAAAATAAAATAAAATAAAATAAAATAAATAAAATAAAATAAAATAAAATAAAATAAAATTAAATTAAATTAAATTAAATTAAATTAAATTAAATTAAATTAAAAAAAACAAAAAAGAGTTACTGTTTCAGTTAAACTGGCAATTTTGACTGCATCCACCAATGACAATTAAAACTTTAGCGTCATTTTGATACGATGAAAACTTAACCAAGTTAAAAACGTTTTACGTGTTATTTCCTATTTTCGTACAATACTTTCATCAAGCTTTTCTTCTATTCTGTTAATCGCTTTGCCCTTTTTTGTTTAAAAAGTTCTTTCTGCTTTATTCCATTCACATCTCATTCGTCTATACATCGGTATCTTCATTCCAGTGTTCACCTCTTTGTCTCTTCCTCCAATCGTAATTTTCTACATGCAGTCTTTTCCTGGACGGTTCGTTGCACCATCTTTGCATACCTCTATCCATTCTTCCAATTTTTTCTTCATCTTTTCAATCATACAATGTGACATCCGATCTCTGTCGTCTGCCGTTGATTTCTCCCAACCTGTTCACCATCCATGCATTGCTCTGTCCGTGACTTCGCCATCCACCAATGCTTACGTTTATTGACCACTCTGATCGCAATCATATTTCCATGCGCCACTTCTTCTATCCTTCTTTGCGTTACTTCCTTTGTCCATTTGTTTTTCTATTCATCCGTTTGATTGTACAGTAAATGCTTTTTCTTACTATTTGTGGTTCCATAAGTAAGCTAATTTGTTCCTTTAACTTCTTCATGCCTCGGTATCTCAGTGCGTACTTCCATGCCTCGTCATCCATACTATACCATCTCATAATTGAAGGAATACCAATAAACCTTAATGCCATCCATATTTTCGATTTAATCTCTATCGTACATTTTTCTTTTACACTTTTGTTTGCCGCTCCATTCTATATTCCTCTCTTAATTTCTTCCCCCATTCTAAACTTCTTCATCTTCATTCATCTTTTCAACTATTCATTTTTTGTTTCTTTTTTCTATAATTTTGTAAGTACTTTAAACCATCTTTTTTCTCCTACTTCCACTTCTCTCTCTCTCTCAAGGCTTTTAATTTGACTCGATTCGGAATTGTTGTTTTTGCGTCATCCCATCTACTGTTGACAGCGGCTAGTTTGCATAGAATCGACCTCGTCTAGGTATTTTTTGATCGTCCGCAGGTTCTGCTCCCCTTTCGCTTTATTTACTTAAGTAAGAGTTCCATTGTATGTCATATTTCGTCCATCTCCGTTCAATCCCATCCACATGTCTATTCAACCATCTTTCCTACTAAGCTTGGTCTACGTCCTTTCATTCGCCAATCTATCGTCACTGGCGCACGCAAGGGTTGTTTTAGGATGTCCAAGCCCCCTTAAATATTTGTTTGTTACAAAAATTGTGGATGGCCAATATGATTTCAAATGGTTTAGAGCTCAAAAGTTATGAGAAACCCCTAAAAATTAAATCTTTTTTTTTTGTGCCGCTTTGAGCCTTTTGTTCCTTTCGCTCCTCGATTCATACCCAATCTTCTCGAACATTCTTCTCGCTCGTCCTTTAATCTTTTGGAGCTTTCGTCTATTCCATACATTCATTCAACTGTAAATCATTCTCAATAAAATCAAATTTCTTAAGAAGAGTTTTGGCTATATTCGCCAATTGTGACGCAAACAGGATTTTATTTTGGCGGTGGTCAGGGGGGGGGCAGGGGTTAGGGTGCAACTTTTGAGCCCAATTCCATTTGAAACCATATTTTGTACTAGCAATTTTTGTATTTTGGTCAGAGGTGGGATTTGGGGGTTGCCCTCATTACCTTCTTTGAAAACGCTGATTCCTTTTTAGGGGTCAGAGAGGTGTGGATTTGAAAAAATATAAAATTTTTTTTCACTTGTCGGAACAGTTAAGCGTTCAGTCATCTAAACAATACTCATCAATCAAACTTAATTTCGATTTTAAATCAGTGTACAGGACAACCAATCAGACACAACAGACTTGAGTCAAGACTTCTTCCAGTGCTCCAGTGAATCTCGCACTTTTCTCATTGACACTTTTATAATTGTGTTACAA
Source organism: Melieria picta (assembly GCA_964056695.1). Classification (NCBI taxonomy): domain Eukaryota; kingdom Metazoa; phylum Arthropoda; class Insecta; order Diptera; family Ulidiidae; genus Melieria; species Melieria picta. Next base: position 13,869,493 of record OZ057400.1, read on the forward strand.
AATTGCCTTCAAAGTCTGTCCCACTGGTCTTTTGAAAGCAGCTTACAACAGACAAATTGTTGCCACGCAGTCAGTTATAAACAATATCTAGCAATTTTCCAAAATCTGACTGCACATTGTTTTTACACTCTCTGCTCCCACCCACTTTGCGCTGCTAATAACTGCAAAGCTCTTGCAGACAGTGGACATCAGTTGTAACCACCTTATGGCACGCCCATTTATATGCAAATTCTTACAACAGCGGCGAGTCGATTTGCTGCAAAATCAAGTCGCGGCACATAATGGTTGATGGCGTTGCTGGGTCCGCTGTCCTTTGGGGGGTTGGAGTGTTGGCTGGCTGGCAGTTATGAGCGCTCGCGCTGCGTTACGCGTCGTTATGCACACAATAGCAAATGATATTAAAATCATTTGTTTATCCGCAACCTGCGACGAGTCACAGGCGAACACACAAAACAACCAACCAACTGCGCACAGTGCGAGCCAGTCAGCCAGTCAACCTGCCACCAAACGCGTCCGCACACTTATTTAATGACTTAATTTCGCACTCATCCGAGTGAAAAATTAAAATGAATTTTTTTTTCTTTTCACCACCACCTTACGGTGGGCTGCCCGCCCGAATGCTGTGCAGCAGATTTTTATGATTTCTGCGCATAGCAGGAAAGACAGAAGCGCGAGCACTTCGACAGCGATTTGTAATCAACGACAGCAGGTGTCGTCAGTCTGTATTACTGACGCTAGGAAATTGAGGAAATTATATAATTAAACAATTGTCAGAAATTCAATGGAATATTTTGCAGCATTCAGCTGAATGTTGTCTGCCATTTCTGTGTCAGTGTGTGCTGTTTATTTCTCATAGAATTTATGTAAAAAAAATTAAATTTTAAATTTCGTCAAATTTCCAAGTTCAACATTTTTCAGCTTCAAATTTTCAGTCCACAATTTGTGCCCCTTGCTGACTCTGGCTACCGCGTTTGCTTCTTTCCAACCACACACACACACACACACACACATATACACGCTTACAATTAGCATACCGCATGGCGGTGGAGCGCGCATTTTCCAGCGATTAATTTTTATAGATATGAATAAAAGATAGCTGCACCGCATTTCGACGCTGCTACAAGTTGTTGTTGTTGTTGTTGTCAGGCGCCTTCTCCCTGCTGCAATACCCGGGGCGAGCGTTTTTAATGAACCCCACACATTCATCTGCCGCTTCAGTCATCTTTCTGCTGCATAATTTCGGGCGTTTTCACTTTTGTCTTCAGCAACTTGCGTGCAAATTATGCGCAGGGTGGAGTAGAAACATTTTGGGTTTAATCATTTTGGCTGCAGTAATATTAACCCTCCAGTTGCCAATATTTGAATTTTTTTAATTTTTTTTTATTCAAAAATTACTGGAGGAAGTTTTGATTGGAAAGTTATGGAGATTGTTTTGGTGGTCCCGATGAGTGGCGCATACAGGAGTTTAATTCTGGGAAGGGCATTCGTACACAACATTTGATACCAATACCATTTCAACCCATGTTTGCCACTCAAAATGTTTGAAACAACATTAGAGAGTTTTGAACCCCCTAAACTCCACTTGCATGCGCCACTGGTTTCGATCCCTACTAGTTATGAAAAAAATGAATTTGTTTTCATTATGATTTGATTTATTTTCTCAAATTGCTAATAATTTTGTTTTATTTCGGAAACTCAAAAAGTTTGAAAAAATTATTTAACAAACAATTAGAAAATAATTAATATTTTCTTCAAATGCGCAAAATTCTTATTAGTATTTAGAGAATTTATAAAAAAAAAATTATAGAAAATTAAAAATTGTAAAAATTCAAATTCACAGAAATCTTTATACGAGTTCAGAAAATGTATACAAAAAATAAATAAATAAAAAATAAAAATAAAAAATAAATACTTAATTATTTGTGGATTATTTTTTCTCCTACTTCCACTTCTCTTTCTCTCTCTCTCTCTTAATTTGACTCGATTCGGAATTGTTGTTTTTGTGTCATCCCATCTACTGTTGACAGCGGCTAGTTTGCATAGAATCGACCTCGTCTAGGTATTTTTTGTTCGTCCGCAAGTTCTGCTCCCCTTTCGCTTTATTTATTTAAGTAAGAGTTCTATTGTATGTCATATTTCTCTTTCTATCCCTACTCGCACCTTCATTAGTACTTACGGTCATACTTTCGTCCATCTTCGTTCAATCCCATCCACTTGTCTATTCTACCAACTTTCCTACTAACCTTAGTCCTTTATTCGCCAATATATTCTATATATATTATGATTTGATTTATTTTCTCAAATTGCTAATAATTTTGTTTTATTTCGGAAGCTCAAAAAGTTGTAAAAAATTGTTTAACAAAAAATTGGAAAATAATTAATATTTTCTTCAAATGCACAAAATCCTTATTAGAATTTAGAGAATTTATAAAAAAAAATTATAAAAAATAAAAAGTTGTAAAAATTCAAATTCACAAAAATCTTTATACGTGTTTAGAAAATGTATACAAAAAATAAATACTTAATTATTTGTTCATTCATAAAATACAATTTGTGTGTTTTTATAAGTTTAAGATTTCAAGAGAAATCAACTCAGAAAATCATAAACTAAAATTTATGTATTTTTTTAATTCAAAGGTTTCACAAGTCTTGACGACTAGAAGGTTAAAAACAAAAATTAAAACTACCATAACTTCAGTGCAAAAAAATACAAAAAATTAAAAACAAAAAAAAATAAATAAATGCTGATTTAAAATTGCGACGCCAGCGTTTAATAAACTCGACAATGCGTCCTGGGAAAAATTTAGTTATCGAAAGAAATTAAACCGCAGAAGCGTTCAACACGCCAAGTCGTCGCAGCAGCAGCGAACTTGTGAGCTAAGCCAAGTGTGTGTGTGTGTGTGAGTGTGTGTGCGAGGGTAAGCAAGTGTATGAGTGAGTCGGAGAGTGCCGATGAAACGCAAGAACAAAGGCGAAAAATGCAAATGTGCTGGAGTGCAAATTATGGTTTAACACCTCATTGAACTTTGCGGTGAACTGCTGAAGGTGGCGCGAACGCGAATGGCGTTGGTTGTTGGTGTTGCGGTTTTGTGGTGCGCAAAATTTGAATTTCATATTCAAATTGGCTTTTAAAGAAGAAGAAAGTTTACGGATTGTGCTTGAGATATGCGGCCGTGTTGCGGTGAAGCGTCAAAGCGGATTAGCGTATTTAAGCAAAATATTCATCACAATAATTATTGCATTTTAGGCCTGCAGGGCAACTTTATATGTACAAGTATTTATATATAAGTATATATGTATTGTAATAAATGCATAAAATGTCGTGTGAAGGCTTAATTGGACTGATTTTTATTCTGTGGTTCAATTTAAATTTTCATGTATAAACA